>JAMPIV010009064.1:35000-86034 GCA_024509875.1 Oreohelix idahoensis
TAGACAATGACATGTATTAAAACCTCTAGATCACGTCTATCAATAAGGCTATGTGATTGATTAACTGTCATCCGATGGACAACACAATTTCGTCTCTGAAAATTACAGCCCCTGGACGGAGAAAAGTCGAAGACCGCCATACAATTTACAAGGAAACGAGAGCAACAAGGGGTTTGTTGTATGCTTGTTTTCCGCAGAAATTCATTTTCTAAGATGATAAGTGCTCAATAGCAGCATAAGAGTAGGTCGAAGAACATTTGCGTCGTTATTTTTAATGTACTGTGTTTTTGCAATAACGTTTAAATTTGCTTTAATGCGGACTAAAAGATATAAAGGTGTCGTCAACATATGACGTCATGCAGTGAGGGGGGAAGGGTCACAATTTTGCGACGAAGTGTGATGATAGTTGGAAACGGGGGAGGAGGGGGGAGGGGGAAGAAATATGACAGTAAGCAAAAAATACGAGTGAGGATCGCTTCTTTCATAAATAATGTCGGAACAAAATAGATTTTGTAACCTCCATCCTCATACTCTACTTGTATCCGTAACATTTAATAACTCTCTCATGGACAGCGTATATTAATATTATAATCTTAGCTGAAATATCGGATAATTGTTGTAACCTTTAACTGGACTTAATTCTTTTTAATTATATATTTGTTTCTTTTTTAATATAATGTAATACACACTTTTAATACAAGGTGCAAACAAATAAACTGTACTGTTGATTAAACATGGATTTTTAAAATATTAAAACAATAACAAGTCATCACTATTCCGACAAAAGTCCGAAGATATCTGTTGCGTACGTTTTACCTAAGGGGGTAGTCTTCGGTCCTGCCAATGTACGCACCAGTCTTGAGATAGTTATATTATTTGTGCGTACGTTTTATTCACGCACCGACGTGCACAATGCAGAGTATGAGTTGCTCTTTGCGCACGGGTAACCTAGTTGGGGGATTATGACGTCAGCTGTTGTAAGGGCAAGATGGACTCTCTCTCTGCCCGTATGTTATTATTTTGATTCTGAACAATTCGATGGAAGAATTGTTCTGAAGGATTTTGTTGAGTCTTCAGGATGAAGCCAACATGCAGTTCTATACGTAAGTTTCGTTTGAACCTTCATGTATATTAATACGTCTATGAATAAAGTGGAACAGATGATCATCACTGGATTCTAGCGGGAATCCATATGTTATTGGATTCCTAGAATGGAAATGTTGAGATCTTTACTTCACTGTAAATATTTCGTAGTGGGAAGTCCTACGAGTAAAGGATAACTATTTGATCATATCTTGAATATCGGATATTTTGTAATGCCTATGCCAAGGTCGTGGCATATTTTGTAGGAGAGGTTAGTCAACTGAAGTCGCTAACCTGATTGTATTTTCGTGTAGAACTTTTATGGATTATATCAAACTGTATAGATTATTGTAAGGAGAAAGTCTGGGATTTAAACAAGTATTATATGGAAGCGTCATCCATGAGTATGAATCCGTTTACTGTTACAGACGTCCTTGGAACAAGGTTAACGGACATGACCGTAATGTATTTCAAATGACAACTGTTAGGAAATCCTAGTCACTTGGATAGAAAAGGACTTGATTGATAAAGAAATCTACAGGAATGTTTTATTATCAACAGTAACTATAATTATGATGCTCTCATCGTTTGTCTTGATCGTGTCGTTGATTGCCGTTTGTCATTCGTCAATAAACCTGAATAACTTTTAACAACGAGTTGATTCTAGTCATGAATTGGCCAATTGCCTACCACTCGTTGGAATTTGATTGAATAACCTTTTGACAACTTTTCATTGAAACCATTCGCGTGTCTAAGCTAGTCATTGATACATCTACCACTAGCATATCGTTACTATCAACTACAATCACAAAAGAACCCAACAGTAAATGGTGGCCAGTATGGGGACTTACTCAATATCTTTCCAAAAATCGTTAGACAGAAAGACCCGTGTCTTCATCATGGAATCTACACGACGGTTATCAGAAGGTCAAGGTCAGCAATGAACCTCAACACCAAGTTCTCCAGTGACTACCTACGTTGGACATCATCCTTTTGGTCCTTATTTACGTGCGAGCTATACTCCAATACTCAGGCCGAAGTATTTCGATTCTCAAACGTACATTTACGGAGACGAGGCACATTTTTTGTTTGATCAGCCGAGATAAGTATAAACGGAGTCTCGTTTATTACTGTATTGTGTTTGGCTGTGCCTATTCTCTTCTATGTCCACCAATATACTTTTCATGTTGCATGTTCTATGTTTATATCCGTCGTGGGTGGTAGGGAGGTCGATCTGACAAACGAGGTTCATCTCGAAGCCGATTCGGGCTCTTTGTCAGATGTTCTATAGGGTTTGATTTATAAGTTTCAATTGAGCGATAATTCCGGTTCAAGGCTAGAAACCTTGCTGTAGTTCCGATCGCTACTTGCTTCTTATGATAGTATTTGTTTAGCTGTTCAGTCAAGTTTTAATTGTTGTTTTCACAGATATTTTACTCGTACCTTAGTTTTATAATGTATTTTGTTTGTATATTACGTCATCCTCACCTGACTATCGTTCAGTTCTTTACAAAAGATATGTTTTTACACTGTCTTGTCAATTGTATTGTTTAGTATTTGATCGCAGTTATCATCGTAACTCTTTACGACATTCTATTTTTAGTTTCACATTTTTATTTTTTATTGGATTTCTGCGACTGTTTTCTACTGTCTTTGAGTATCTCGTCTTGTCATTGTTGTTGCTATTGTCTATGGCTTTTGTCTGTTCATAACATGTCATTACATAAATTAATTCATTGATTATTAATATATTTGACAATTATATGAGTATGATATACCGTTCTAGGACAGGAACGAAGACCATTCGGTGCATTAACAAGGTTAATTAATTTACATTAATTAATTATCATATTTAGAAATTAAGAGTATAGTGACTACTTATAAAGCATAATGTATTCACTAGATTATTTCATTAAGCAAGCAAAAGCTCTTCAGATACCTCCTGAAGAGGTACGACAATTCGCTATGTCGGAATATAGGAAAGCTCAAGAAATAGAAGCTGAACAGAGAAAGTTAGAAACTTTAAGACTAGAAAAAACTTCAATTTGAGGCAGATCAAAAACGGGATTGAGGCTGAATTAGAAGAAAAAACGATTTCTGCATGAGGCAGAACAGAAAAAGATTGGAGGCTGCAGATAAACTTAAGATTGAAATGGAAGTTAAAACAAAAGGAAATGGAAGAAAGAAGATTAATAGCTGAACAAAATACAAAAAGACTTCAGCTTGAGACAGAAGAGAATGATAAGAAACGTCAGCATGATTTGAAAACTTGCCGAATTGGAATATGATAGAATTAGGTTAACTCAAGAAGCTAATTCGCAGAGAACTTTCGAAGGCCAAGCTTCATCCAGGCATGATAATTTTAAGGAAATTCACCTAAAATTACCTAAATTTAACCCCCCGTCTGACGACGTGATATTTTTTTTGGATAGGTTTGAGGCCACCTGTAGGTCTTACAATGTGGATAAATCACTATATTCTACATATTTATCCAGATTGCTTACGGGAGATGCTTTGGCGGTTTATCATACCACCAGTATTAATGATAAGAATAATTATGACGCTCTTCGAGCTTCACTTCTCCGAAAATTCCAAATGACAGAAAATGAATACCGATTACGTTTTCGGACTTTGCTACCGCAATCAGGGAAGAACTTTTGTGATTTTCTTTCCCAAATACGGCTAACACTAGAAAGATGGATCGAATTATCCAAGATAGAAAAGTCGTATGAAGGTCTTTTCGATTTACTACTGCGCGATAAGGTGCTATCGTCAGTAAATCCAGCATTTCTTGCATTTTGCACGAACGGAAACCTTTATCTATGAAAGATCTAGAAGAACATTCTAAAAATTTCTGCACTGCTCACCCATCCATGGATCTAAGTAATGCTCAGATTAAAAGTGAATTGCCAGTTGCTTTTTGCCGTACAACAAAATAATTTTCCACGAAATCGTTCATTGAGTAACGACAGATACTTTAATAAGGGAAATAATGAGAATTTCAACAATGGTAATTTTTATAAGGGGAAGCAATTCCAACAATCTGCTCCATTCAATGTTTCTTGGAGCCAAGCTCATAGATCGCGAGATTTTGGTAACAATAATTTCAAACATAATCAAGGGTATAATAATAAACAAAACTGGCGATCAAAATCTCAGGTTCCACAAAATAGACAAGGTTCGTTGAATAAAACATTTAACCAACATTATAATGGTAATTATACTAATTATCGTACTCATCAAAATTTTAACGCGAGCAGGAATGACTATTGGGGCAATTTTAATGCAAATAATCAGAACAGATCGCGACGAAGAGATAGATCGTCAAGCCAGACACGTAGACATTCTAATGTCGCTTTAAGTGATACTCAGGCTAACAATGAACAGGTTAAAGGTGCTGATGCTCATAATGCCATGTCTTGTTCTATTGATAGTCATCAGGTGACAGCTTGTGCAGAATGCTCAACACTTTTCCAGCCCAAGGCGATCACGACGTTGCGCTGCGGACACATTTTGCCTAGCCTACCTGCGGTCTGCACGGCAACTTCTGTACATCAGGGACAAGGATCTCTTAAGTTTCACAAAGGACTTGTCAATAATATTCCATGCTCTCTTTTATTTGATTCAGGTTGTACCACGGTCGGGGTACGGACTTCGCTGATAGATCCTCGTTGTGCCACGGGCCACACAGTCAAATGCGTTACCTTTGGAGGCACAGTGGAAATGTTTCCCACAGCCATTATTAATTTAAATACACCATTTTTTTCAGGGAAGATCCACGCCTGTCTTCTTCCTAATCCAATTTGTGATGTCATATTGGGTCGTATACATGGTATAACAGAGTGTACACCACAGCAAATTGCTGCATGGGAAGAGCGACATTTTCAGGCTGCAAATGCAGTAGTGACTAGAGCTCAAGCTACTATTATGTCGCATGATACACCATATGAACCTACAGTTCATACCACTTGTGATGACGATGCTCCTATTTCACGGGAGTCGTTTGCAACTTTACAAAAGAATGATGATTCATTAAAAAAAATTTTTCAGTATGTGAACAAAAAGAATACAATCAACAAACTTGCAAAATCTAGACATGACTTTATTCTTAAAAATGGGATTTTAGTTAGATTGATACGGGAAAAGGATTCATCCTTATGTTCTCAGATTCTAGTCCCGTCTTCTATGAGATCGCGAATATTGCGACATGCTCATGACTCGCAATGCGCGGGCCATATGGGTTTTTTCACGTACCAAATCCAGAGTGCTTTCTGCATTCTACTGGCCGGGCGTTCATAGAGATATTACTCTCTATTGTCGTTCATGTTTGATATGTCAGGAAGTTAAAGTACGGGGCCCATTTCATGCGGCTCCTATTCTAGCTGCGGACATCCCGATTAGACCATTTGATAAAATGGCTATCGACATTATTGGTCCGATGCTTCCATCTGCCAGAGGGCATACGCATATTCTTACTTGCATTGATATGTGCACTCGTTGGCCTGAGGCCATCCCTCTGAAGAACACCTCATCTGCCAGTGTAGCAGAGGCGTTAATGTTGATCTTCTCACGCATTGGTTTTTCCGCGGAAGATCTTATCGGATCATGGGGTTCAGTTCATTTCTGAATCCATGTCTCAAGTTATGAAGACATTAGGTATAGACAGATCACTTAGTTCAATTTACCATGCGATGTCCAATGGGTTAATTGAGCGTCAAAATAGGACACTCAAGCAGTTGTTGGGTAAGATGACCCAAGATCACCCTCAGGAGTGGGATCGGGTCCTACCCGCCGCTCTCTTTGCGTATCGCGAGGTGCAAAATCAAGCCACGGGGTTTTCTCCGTTCCAGCTTGTTTTTGGCATGCAACCACGTGGCCCGATGTCGTTAATCCACGACTTATTGGTTGAAGAGAATATTGAAGAGGAAACTCAATCCTCTTATGAGTATGTGATCTCTCTGAGAAAGAGAATCATAGATGCTTGTAGACTAGCTACTGCATCATCCGAACAAGCCAAAGAAAAAGCTCGTCTATTTGCAAACAAGTATAGACGTCTTCGCCAGCTTATTCCTGGTGACGAAGCTTTTGTCTTACTCCCCACTCATAACAATCGTCTATTAATTACTTGGAGAGGTCCTTTCAGGATCATCTCAAGAATATTCGATGTTGACTACATCGTTGATGTAAATGGTAAACATAAAACCTTCCACATTAACATGTTGAAGGAGTATTACTCACGTCCTGATTATCTACATTAAGTATTCCAAGCAACTGACGATCCTACACCTCCTATTCAACACTATTCTAGTTTGTCAGTCATCCAAGAAGAAGAATCTTCTTTCGATGATGCACAACTGCCAATACCAGTTGTGCCACTTCATTCCACTGAGAATTGGAATGATGTTACTATTTCATCTACTCTTTCGGCTGATCAACGTCAGCAAGTCTCTAAAATTCTACACTCGTATGAGGATGTCCTCACTGACATCCCAGGTCATACGTCAGTCATCCAACATGACATTATTCTGACTGACGATACGCCTATTCGAGTGCGCCCATATCCTATCCCTTTACACTTTCGTGATAAGGTTGATAAGGAATTGGATGAGATGCTTCAATTAAATATAATTGAACCATCTTCATCACCATACTCTTCTTCTATGGTGATTATTAGAAAGAAAGACAACAATATTCGTCTTTGCGTAGATTACAGGAAATTAAACAAAGTTACAAAGTTTGATGCGGAACCTTTACCTCTCTTAGATGACTTATTGGAGAAATTATCCCATGCTACATTTTTTTTCGAAATTTGACCTTTCAAAGGGTTATTGGCAAGTGCCACTCACACCTAAAGCAAAGCCATTCATCGCTTTCTCGACGCCACGTGGACTTTTCCAATGGAATTTTATACCATTCGGATTAATGAATGCGCCAGCTACCTTTGTACGCATGATGCGCCGCGTACTGTCTCATCGTCCCGATGTCATTACTTACATAGATGACATCTGTCTTTTCAGTAAATCTTGGGATGAAAACATTCAGGGATTAAAAGCTTTACTTTCTACTCTACGGGATTATAACTTAACAGCGAAACCTTCTAAGGCATTTGTCGGTTTTCATGACATCTCCTTTTTGGGTCATCGTATAGGTCGGGGTTTAATGTATACAGAAGACAGTAATGTCTCGAAAATCTTAAACATCTCAGCACCTAAGACAAAAAAAAACAAGTTAGGTCTCTTTTAGGACTAATACAGTTCTATTCTAAATTCATCCCTCATTTGTCTACTATAACTGCACCTTTTTCTTCTTTACTGAGAAAAGGGACAGCTAACATAATCCAGTGGACTAACGAACACCAAATCGCGTTAGATTATATAAAAAAGATTTTTTTCAAATGCGCCATTTTTGAAGTTGCCTAACAAAGATCTTATTTTTATTCTTCGTAGTGACGCATCTTCTTACGCCATTGCTGCAGTTTTGATGCAGGAATATACGGGCACCTTATTTCCAGTCATGTATGTTTCGAGAAAACTGACGGCGAGCGAAATGAAATACTCCGTTCTGGACAAGGAGTTGCTCGCGTTAGTTTGGTCAATCACAAAATTGGAACGTTACTTACTGGGCTCCCACTTTGTAGTGGAGACAAACCAAAAGGCTCTCACAGCACTGAACACTAAGGACGTTAAATCATCAAAGTCCACCAGATACGCTATCGCTCTTCAGCCATATAGCTATGAAATTCGAGCGATTCCTGGAGTGAAAAATGTGTTTGCGGACTGTCTGTCAAGATGTCCAAGCGAACTGGTCGAACCTAAACCACTTCCGGATGTTGAAACGTCCTCATAGATAATCAATCAAATATAATAAGAGGAACTGAGTACATTATCAATTTTTGAACTTCTATACGTGCTCTGTATGGAACTGAATTATTCGTACCAGCAAAAAATTCCTGGATATACTTACTTTTGGATTATAACGTAACTTCGTGTGTAGTAACATTTTATTAGTACGGAAACACTGTTCATAGTGATACATTGTGACGGGTCGGTGGTGGTGGTGTGGTTGGTGTTGCGATTCCTTGGTTATGGTATTATTTATTGAATAGTAAAGTCACTCTTTAGACGTATCAATGTCGGTTATAAATGGTTAGCTCTGGGCATCAGAACATCCCTTCGACGTTCTGATTTGCATAGTATATAGTATTTGATTTCCCTTGTGGGAGAGTTATCGTGCTGACAAAGGTAAACACCAACAGCTGTAGAACCGAACCCGAAACGTAAATAAAGGGTCAAGCCTTCTGCTTTGAGTCCACATGTATTGAGATTCATTCAAAAAACGATAATCGACATTCACAAAGGTTTCATGTACAATTCAGCGTAACAATTGAATTCCAAATAATATCAGTAAGTATCCGTCCGTGTCAAAACAATATGTCAGTTGAACATCGTGGCTATATACGTGCGCTATTGTAGTCAACAGCCAGAAATGAGCACATGAGTTCTTGACATCTACAATTTGAATCATAATACGATTCTCCTTCCATTATTAGTTTAATTTAATTAATCTCATGCTTAGATTAATTTCCGAACTGACCCTGAAGTCTACATCGATTCATCTATATAATATAGGCTATATACTCAGCCTTATTTCCTTGGAAGAAATACAAGACACGACCTTCTTGCTTGACGGATAGCGTAACAAAGGCCCTGTAACCAAGTCACCCGGCGTGACCTCCCAACGCGAATGCGTCATAATCTCCGCATATATTTCGCGTTCACTATACCGTAAAATATCGACATATTCTATAAATATTAATGACCCCTAAACGTTGCGCATGGGTAAACCCCAGCAGACGCCATCATTTAAAATAACACCGTAACAGATTTCCTGTCAGACGGGGGCAAAAAAAAAAAATCTATTAAATAGATTTTTTTTTTTTGAACAATATTAATCAAATTATCAAAAATTTAACAAAACCCGACGTATGACCTACGATGTTCTATCTAGAACAGTGTCGCGGTCATGTCAGTAATATATTATAATAAAATCAACGTCATATCATACATATACATTATATTAAACAAGGAAATGTCACTGTCACTAACTAATTAACTAATTAATTTGTTGTATGTATAGAGTAACTAATAATGTGAGGTGTTATTAAAATTATTCTAACTAACTAAAATTAAAATAATTAATTATAGTACGTAAGTATGGTACTAACTAATTAATATCTAATTGAAGAAAATGAGAAATAGTATAAGAGAGTAAAAGAAATAAAAATTGAGAAGTACGGACAATTGAAACCAAATATTAAAGTATACATTAAATTAGCATGCGTGTGAAAATGAAGTGTAAGGATAGATACTTAATTAATTTAACGCAATCAGAAGAAAAGAACAGAAAAAATTCATACATTTTAACTATATATATGAAATGTCATAATGTAATATCTATTACCTTAATAATTACACTAATTAAAAGGTTTAATTGGTGTGATATACTTTTGTTTTATCTTTTCTTAGTATATCTTATTTTTTTATTTCATCACACTTTGACTTTATTATATATTATATACTAATTTAATAACTAGAAAATTTAATAATATTGGACATGAAGATCCAATCGTTGTTACCTCCTATTGAATTGTATGAAAGTTCATTAAGACACAACGTTCATATTATCAAATTATGATTTGATTATCCATTCATCGTTAGTTCCTTTATTAAACTTTTGAAAGTAAATTGACTAAGTCATCAGCGTATCTGTCCCTTCTTCATCAGAGATTGTTCCTTTTTAACAGTTTTCAATCGAATTGAGTGATACTCAAAGTGGAATTGAAGTTCAAATTTTCAAACGATCCGTAAAACTTGATATTTTGATCACAATAGTTTATTTCGAAATGTCCTTATTTAGGTAGGAAGTCCAAATAAATTGTTGTATATTCTGACTTGATATCAATACCGTTCATTACAAATGTAATGCTTGACTAGTCAGAAAATTTTCTTGAAATTGTAATATTCATTCAGAATCCGTAGGATGTCTGGACAACGTGTCGGCTATGACGTTTTCAGTTCCAGGTATCGACTGTATCTCGAACTCGTAGGGTTGCAACGTAATAGCAAATCGTGCAAGTTTAGCACTTTTATGGTTTGAGCGACGTAATGCTGCCACTGATTTCTGATCAGTCTGGATAAGGAATGGAGATCCTAGTAAAAACTTTTCCAACTTGGTAATTGCCCAGATTACGGAGAGCAATTCTCGGTCCACAGTGGAATATTTCATCTCCGGAGGTTTCAGTTTGCGTGAGATATACATTACGGGGTGAAGGACATCATCATGATATTGCAGTAGACATGCCCCGAGTCCGTAATTACTCGCATCTGTACGTAGAACAAATTTTTTAGAAGCATCTGGTAATCTTAAAACAGGTGGGCATGAAAATATTTTTAAGATAGTGCGAAAAGTTTTGTCACATTCGTCGGTCCAATTTATCATTAAAGGCATGTTCTTCTTTAGTAACGAAGACAGGACAGCCGTGATGGATGATAGGTGAGGTACAAATCTGCTATAGTATTGGATTAAACCTAACAGACTCCTAACCTGTTTCTTCGTTTGAGGAACAGAGCTTATAAATTTAATATTTTAGAAACCGTCCTGGGAATTGTTTGGAAACCTCCCGATCCAATAATGTGCCCCAGGAATTTTATCTCATTACACGCTCTTTGAATTTTAGTTTGCTCAGCGGTTAAACGGTTATCCCGCAATATTTCCAAAACTGATTTAGACCAAAAAAATGTTCCTCAAATGATGAACTAAACAAACATATGTCGTCAATATAGGTAATTATATCTGATCTACCTGCTAAAATTTTTCGCATCATGCGAATAAAGGTAGCTGGAGCATTCATTAGCCCAAAAGGCATCACGTTCCACTGGTAAAGACCTTGTGGAGTTGAGAATGCTGTGTAGTATTTGGCTCTTTCGGTTAGTGGAATCTGCCAATAACCTTTAGTTAAGTCAATTTTAGTGAAAAGTGTAGCATTGGATAGACGAGGAAGTAAATCGTCAAGGATAGGATGTGGTTCGCTATCCGGTACTGTCTGCGCATTAAGTTTCCTATAGTCAACACATAAACGTATGTTGTTGTCCTTTTTCCGGACAATGACTAAAGGAGAAGAAAATGGAGATGTACTAGTCTCAATAATACCTAATGATATCATCTGTTCGAGTTCCTGAGATGTCTTACTCAGAAAATGTAGAGGTACAGAATAAGGATGAACACGAATTGGTGTATCATCGTTAAGAATAATATCGTGACTAATTACAGATGTGCAACCCGGTACATCAGTTAACACATCTGGGAAAGATTGTAGAAGATCAGCAACGCGTTGGTGCTGTTGCGGTGTAACCGTAGAAGAAATGGTCACATCACGCCAAGATTCAGTAGATTGGACAGTAAGTACAGGTAAAGGCATCTGCACTTCAGGAAAAGAAGATTCTTCCTCCTGTATAACAGATAGATTAGAATAATGACAAGTAGATACAGTATTGTCATCTAATTCATGAAAAATTGACTGTAAGAGTATAGGACGTGTATGAAATTGCTTGAGCATATTAATATGGAATATCTTTCTGTGTCCCTTGATATCTAAGACGTAATCAACGTCTGAAATTTTATCAGTAACCTTATAAGGACCAGTCCATGAGATCAATAACTTATTGTTATTGTGAGGGAGTAATACATAAGCCTCATCGCCCGGGAATAATTGACGTAATCGTCTAGATCGATTTTGTATAGATCGAGCTTTAGCTTTTGCAGCCTCAGAAGAAGCTGTTGCCAATTGGCAAGACTCAATAATATTATTTCGAAGATTAATCACATACTCGTAAGATGACTGAGTGTCCTGAGTCATCTCTGCATCAATTAATAAATCTTTTATCAGTCCCATAGGACCTCTCGGAGGGGCACCAAAAACTAACTCAAAGGGAGAGAAGCCAGTTTGTTCATGTGGCACCTCTCGGTAAGCAAATAGGACAGCTGGGAGTGCTCTGTCCCAGTCCTGAGGGTGTTTGACAGTAACCTTATGTAAAAGTTGCTTAAGCGTACGGTTACGGGTCGGTGGTGGTGGTGTGTGTCGTGAATTATTCTAATCCCCATATATAAATTAAAACGTAAATGCAAAGCCTAACAAATAAATTTAATAAAAGGAAAGAAGAATGGTAAAGAACAGTGCTGTCTCCATGACTGTACTCGAAATTCCCCTTGTTTTCTACTTCGTCTGCAAATTGTAACGCTTTCACGTTGATAGTAAAAGCCTACTGTATTATTACCCACTTTCTTCAATGAAACGTGTGCTGTATTTCTTGGAAAAACATTGAGATACGCAAGCTGATCAATGACCTAAATTTAATATTTCATTCATTCCATTTTATACACGGCGTAACTAAAAGACAGATGGACTAAAGGATAGCGAGAAGGGAGAGGCAGAAAAGCAGGGACACGTGCAACACTAAACCCGCGTCGCGCGATACACAATTGCTGCCATCACGCGTGTAAGGCCACATGCACTAACTTTATTTCAAATCGACAGTGATAAAATTCATTACCCATACCAGAGTTAGGTTTTAAAATCCTGAAAAAACGCTTATTGGGAAAGATGACATTAGATGGGTTTACGTTTGAAAACATGACAGTACCCAGACACCACATGGGGATTGAAGTGAACAGGAGGTGGTAGAAAATGCACATTTTGAACGCAGCCACCTAGCTCCCTTAAATTCGTATATTGGGGTTCCTTAGGGTTTGCTGACAAAGAATATGTAAAACGTTACGCAAATAGTCTAGGAATTACCAAGTTATGGCCAAAATAAAATAGTGGGGGTGCCTGACAGCATGAAATCATTTCTGCTCATCAAATTTTTTTATAACGTGTTTGAAGAAACATTACGTTACGGAAATAGCCTACCATGTTAACTCCTATTTGATTGGAGCGCAACAAATGAAAGACTAAACACGATTGGTCGGACTATAAATACTATCTTGTGTTGTCAGGGGGAAACGTGAGAAAGGGGTACTTTTTTGAAAAGATGTGTAGACGTGGTGTGATTGGGTAGAGCTGCGAATATACACAATTCAGAGCGTCTGTTCATTGCCACATCTTGTAATAAACCTACTAAGAAGCAGTGCGTTGAGCACCAGTGTATATTTTTTTATAAAATAAAGCCTGGGACATCGGCAGATCGGAGTTGTGCTATATTCATTGCCAGTCAACGAAACTGTTTATTATTATTTCCATGAATTGTGGTAAGCTTGAAATATTCAATATCTTTTAATGAAAATTGAATGTAAATTGATAATTTATGTCTGTATATATATGTGTGGTTCAGTAGCGAACATGATGTAAAGCCTATAGTGCTCCAGCCTGAACAGAAGGTGTCGGAGGAAAGTAAAACTGCATGGAATGGCCAAACAGTACACTGACACCTAGATTATTAACTAGAAAGAAATAATGCTGGAATTGCAGAGGCGTAGTAACCATTAGGGAGGGAAATACTGGTATAAAGTATTTCAGATGAAGCTGACAGTTGGCCTAACGCTCTGAACTCAATGTTTGTGATGTATTGTGCTCTCAGTGTAGAAATGGAGTATAAATTAGTTCTGACGTAGAAGGTACAACCTTCTTGTTTCAGGGACCATGGTCTTAAAGTTATTGAGCAGCACCTGGTCAGAGCTTTGCTGAAGCCAGAGGTGGACAGCATACTCCTTGGTCCATATAGCAACCAGTGGGGTGGCTCCAGAACTCATTAAAGTAATCAAGCAGAGGAGTCTTTTACTGCAGTCATCACGCAAGATAAGAGAGTGTGGCCATGGAGCTCAACATTATGTACCCCCATCTTAAAATGACATTATAAACTAAAATTACGAGGGGAATTTAATTGTTTTAATACCAGGAACTGAGAACATCTCCAATACTAGTTCCAATAGAAACAAACTATTGAAGTCATGATGACAAATACCAACAGAGCTTGAACAAAACAAAACCAGTATTACCTCATATTACCACTACACCACTGACACACATAGGATACCATTAATAATATATGTCACTATAAGAATCATATTAATAAATTCTGTACATATAACTTGTAATTAAAATTGATTGTGATTCCTGGTTCCCGTTGTATTTGAATCAGGACACATATACATTCATGACAGCACTGAATACATATTGTTATTTGAAAAGTTATCAGTGACTCCTTTAAGATATCCTCTTAGAGTGTTTTATGTATGTGAGTGTCACAGTGTTGTCAAGTGTGGTGGAATAAATTAAATTGTTTATCTGTCTGTTGTTGTTATGACTTACACTTCATCATACACATACCCTAGACATATAACGTAGTCATCACACTATTCCAGAATAATTCTGACTGAGGTATACATATGTGGCAGTAAGTAAGGTTATCTATAATACACTACTCTTATTAGATATAGATACCTTCACAGCTGATCTCAGTCAGTACAATAAGTCCCCTATAAATATTTATAACATCCCACTTTACCACAGTGTGGTTGGTGTTGCGATTCCTTGGTTATGGTATTATTTATTGAATAGTAAAGTCACTCTTTAGACGTATCAATGTCGGTTATAAATGGTTAGCTCTGGGCATCAGAACATCCCTTCGACGTTCTGATTTGCATAGTATATAGTATTTGATTTCCCTTGTGGGAGAGTTATCGTGCTGACAAAGGTAAACACCAACAGCTGTAGAACCGAACCCGAAACGTAAATAAAGGGTCAAGCCTTCTGCTTTGAGTCCACATGTATTGAGATTCATTCAAAAAACGATAATCGACATTCACAAAGGTTTCATGTACAATTCAGCGTAACAATTGAATTCCAAATAATATCAGTAAGTATCCGTCCGTGTCAAAACAATATGTCAGTTGAACATCGTGGCTATATACGTGCGCTATTGTAGTCAACAGCCAGAAATGAGCACATGAGTTCTTGACATCTACAATTTGAATCATAATACGATTCTCCTTCCATTATTAGTTTAATTTAATTAATCTCATGCTTAGATTAATTTCCGAACTGACCCTGAAGTCTACATCGATTCATCTATATAATATAGGCTATATACTCAGCCTTATTTCCTTGGAAGAAATACAAGACACGACCTTCTTGCTTGACGGATAGCGTAACAAAGGCCCTGTAACCAAGTCACCCGGCGTGACCTTCCCAACGCGAATGCGTCATAATCTCCGCATATATTTCGCATTCACTATACCGTAAAATATCGACATATTCTATAAATATTAATGACCCCTAAACGTTGCGCATGGGTAAACCCCAGCAGACGCCATCATTTAAAATAACACCGTAACACACATAGACATTCATTATTCTATGGAACATATTACACTACATACTGTATTCAAGAATATCTTTGCATCTTGCATGGAACATTAAGAACATATTCTAGTCGATTACTAACTAGTGTTAATGGAACAGTAACACTGAGTAAAATTGCAATTACTTAAATAAATTAGTAATTAGTTATTTGTTTGTAATTAAGAACTATCTTAATTAGATGAAATCAATTAAGCCACTTAATTACTTGTAGAGTACACATTAATTAACTTGAATAGTTGTAAGTGTCTCTTTATACTTATATTTACTTCTCATTATACATTATCTCTCACGTTTAGATAACTAGTCCACCGTCATAATGTTAGAAACATTACGGGTGTTGCTTCTTAACGTGTTTAATTATGCTTTGCTGCATTTTGCATCTTTCATTTTCATTTTTTGATTCTCTTGTCATTTATTATCATCATCGTTGCTATTCATTTTCATTTGAAATCACATGTTTGAGTTGTAAATTTAGTTGAATGTTTTTTTATCATTTTTTTGGTTTTCATTTTCAACTTTCTTTTACTTCGTAGTTTACCACATCGTTCCAAAGTAGGTCGATTGTGGATGTGTGCTTTAATGCATACTTTCATTCAGTTATATTGATTTCCATTTTCATATTCTTTTTCATAATATTGTATAACTTTATGAATATAATTTATGCACATAGACGTCGATGTAGTTTTGACTCACCTCTCTTGGGTACTTAGTTTTAAAAAAAATTAATAGAATTAATTTTTTTAAGGGCCGGTGATAAGGGAGCTGTTGCGTACGTTTTACCTAAGGGGGTAGTCTTCGGTCCTGCCAATGTACGCACCAGTCTTGAGATAGTTATATTATTTGTGCGTACGTTTTATTCACGCACCGACGTGCACAATGCAGAGTATGAGTTGCTCTTTGCGCACGGGTAACCTAGTTGGGGGATTACGACGTCAGCTGTTGTAAGGGCAAGATGGACTCTCTCTGCCCGTATGTTATTATTTTGATTCTGAACAATTCGATGGAAGAATTGTTCTGAAGGATTTTGTTGAGTCTTAAGGATGAAGCCAACATGCAGTTCTATACGTAAGTTTCGTTTGAACCTTCATGTATATTAATACGTCTATGAATAAAGTGGAACAGATGATCATCACTGGATTCTAGCGGGAATCCATATGTTATTGGATTCCTAGAATGGAACAGTTGAGATCTTTACTTCACTGTAAATATTTCGTAGTGGGAAGTCCTACGAGTAAAGGATAACTATTTGATCATATCTTGAATATCGGATATTTTGTAATGCCTATGCCAAGGTCGTGGCATATTTTGTAGGAGAGGTTAGTCAACTGAAGTCGCTAACCTGATTGTATTTTCGTGTAGAACTTTTATGGATTATATCAAACTGTATAGATTATTGTAAGGAGAAAGTCTGGGATTTAAACAAGTATTATATGGAAGCGTCATCCATGAGTATGAATCCGTTTACTGTTACAGACGTCCTTGGAACAAGGTTAACGGACATGACCGTAATGTATTTCAAATGACAACTGTTAGGAAATCCTAGTCACTTGGATAGAAAAGGACTTGATTGATAAAGAAATCTACAGGAATGTTTTATTATCAACAGTAACTATAATTATGATGCTCTCATCGTTTGTCTTGATCGTGTCGTTGATTGCCGTTTGTCATTCGTCAATAAACCTGAATAACTTTTAACAACGAGTTGATTCTAGTCATGAATTGGCCAATTGCCTACCACTCGTTGGAATTTGATTGAATAACCTTTTGACAACTTTTCATTGAAACCATTCGCGTGTCTAAGCTAGTCATTGATACATCTACCACTAGCATATCGTTACTATCAACTACAATCACAAAAGAACCCAACAATATCAAAGACACACAATGTAGCTAGTTGAAAGGCGGTATCCGGGCTAGTGTGGATGTTTAGTGTTTGTGTGTGTTGAGGGGGGCTGGTCTGATGTCTAAGTATATTCTGTAAATGTGTGTAAACAAATGTAATACGTTAATGATATGTATTGTATACATCAGCAAACCTACGTATGTTTCTTTTTCCCAATACTTTTCTATAAATTAACTTTTATTCTATGTGTATTAAAGACCAGTGAAGAAAAACAGTCTTAATCTTCATTATCCTCTCAAACGATCCGTTAAGAGCAGTGCTAATTTCAAATGACGTTCTTCGATCTTTGCACGTTTCATGAGATGATTTATCCTGACGTCCTGCAAAATGCAACACCACTATCGGTCCATTATTTTTGTTTTCCTTTTATTCTGCGTTCTGATAATGAAGCATGCAAAATTAGTTATTGTGGATTACCAGTTTTCTTTCTGACCAGATGGCCAGCCAGCTTTAATGGTTCCTGGTCTATATATACCAAGGCTAAGTTTTGTTCTACGTTTTAATCTGGGAAGGTTAAGGCGGCCGGCGTGATGCTAACCACATCCCCCCTAGTGTGCCGATGGTCAAGATAATATGGCCCTAACACCATATTCCCAATATGCCTCAATGGCTGTGTAACGGGATCCTTTTACATTTTTTAAGTTTTGTTCCCGCTTTTATCTTATTGTATTGTTTTTATTTTTATTTTATATATTCTTGAACTGCAGGAATTTTTTTCTCAATCAGAACTTTTCTCAAGGCGTAATCTTCAGTTCATGTGTTTTGTTTAAATTGTGATGTTGTTGCTGCTGTTGTTGTTGTTTAACTAGTGCTGCAGAGCTTGTTGCTCTTTGACAGTCAATACCAGGTTGACGAATCCTTGGCACGAGCTACATTTGAAGTCTAGGCTTATCTGCCTTTCGACAATTGTTGGGTTGCAGTCATGAGCTCCTATTTCTTTACCGGCTAACCCTGTCCTGTCTTGGCAAACATTTAAAGGATCCTCAAACCTGTCCTGTCTTGGCAAGCATTTAAAGGATCGTCAAACCTGATTTTAAGCTAGAAGAGAGAGAGAGAGAGAGAGAGGGGTGGCATACTATCTATTCCCTACCATCCAGGGGGGTCTCAAATATGCTGGGTTAAAATACTGTGATCTGGTTTTGGGTTCTCCCACGCAGTCGTCACGTCCTGCAAAGAGCCACTTCACAGTTGCCTCATCGCATGTCATCTGTCCGTTCTGAGATTCTCCTACACGCAGCCAACCAATTAAAATCTGAAGTTTAGTCTGAGGTTTAAATGATCCTCTTCTCTCCCCCCCTCCCAACTACAAACCCACACCCAAAAGCGTATCGTGAAATGCTGGGTTTTCAGTTGGTTTCACCACAGGGAGAACCATGATGCTGAGTCACTCTGGAGCGGTCGTTCTGTATGTGAGCGTTAGGCAGGCAAGTCGAAGGCTGTCTCTTTCCAGGATGTACCAAGTTCAGAGACTTGTATACCCTGGAATTCAGGCAAGAGCAACGTGAATTCATCTTCTTCCCGAGATGTTAGTATGTTAAATGTGTGCTTGTAGGCGGTAATTAACTGTTTTAGCTCTTCCCACCGGTATCTTTATTTCCAATTTCTGTTTTTAAAAAAAATGTGCCTGGGTACTTTAATTCAACAAGGCGTTATTATCTTGTATCCTCTTTATTGATTTGAAGATAATATGTTATCTGGCTGCTCTTATGGCTTTTATTTTGCTAACATTTGTGACGCATCCTCTCAAAATCAATACTAAGTCGTTATTTTTGACAGATTGAGCTACTGGTCTCAAAAGATCAGATCCTTGCAATGGTGACAAAGGTTTTTGAAAACAGAAAGATGTGGTGAAAAGTAATGCATGTGTGAAGATGGTATTTCAGAACGTTCAAATTTTGAGAGAGCCTTGATTGTCAAGGTGACATTCAGACAAGGTAGTCACCAGTTTTAGTATGTTTTAAATTTATTTAAGATATTTTGACCCATGTAAGAAGTGACACGTGATAGCAGAGAAGCGAAGCTGAAATATCATAAAATATAACAGGTAAAGGTAGTCACATAACAGAAACTGACGTAGGGGAGGGAAGTGTTATAGACTTAACCATACTAAGTCCAGCTTTATTTATGAGGTGGAGTGAACAGTTCACTTGCTAACTGTATTTGCCTTACCTAATTAAAGAGCAGAGGCAGGTACCTATTTTACAGCTGGGTAGACTGAAACGTGATGATACCAGGTTTCCATCTTTGAAAGCGCTCTGGCCACTCAGCCAATTGGAAACTCGCATCATAAATTATTCAAATGTCAATATCGATATTTTTATCCCAGTTACAGGTTGATCGCATATTTTTGTAAATCCAGTTCGCCGAAATGTTACTGAATTTTGTGATGATACGTCATATTTATTGACATTTAGTATTAATTACAACTTCTATTGTGATTTGACATGTTCGTTTGTGTGTGTGTCAACTCCAAACTCACAATGAAGACCAAAGCTGCGGTATATAATGCATGCATCACCAGCATGTTTCTGTGTGGCAGCGAGACATGGATAACTATGCCAAGCAAGAAAGAAGGCCCAATACCTTCCATCTACGGTGTCTACGTGTCGTGCTTAGAGAGGTTTTAAAGGTATTTAAGGTCCCGCCTGAGTATAGGAGATGGTGATAATACGTGAGAAGTAAAGGTGTAAGAAATAGATTTTTTGCGAGTGAATAATTAAGGAGAAGATCTGTCTCTGGACTGAGTAGTTTCTCTCTAGTCCAGCCTTATCTATACGACTATATTTTAGTATAAGACAATCTTGCACCTTCCTATATTGAGAAATATAAGTTTACCTAACACTCATACACAGCTATGTGGCAACAAGACACCCAAACATGAAAAACTAGGGTTAATTTGGGTATGGGTCTGACCAACACACAAAGTTTAGTTCTTTTGTTGTTTATTATCATTTAAACTTTACAACATCGAATATCTAAAAAAAAAAAAATCAAATAAAATCAGAATTAATGCATAGAAAAATAACAAATACCTATGCTCTCCCCTCCATTGAGAAGATAAGAACCCAACAAGTTAATTAACCCAAAGGGTTAAAGGTTAGCACTAGATTACAGTATAGTCGGTAAAGAAAGTAGACAGTTCCCACTAAACGTTATCCAATAAAATTAAACAATAGTCATAACAGAGTGCAGATGATAAAAATGTTTCCTGTACTAAAGAAAATATTTCACACTCTTTCTCTGTCAATACGTGGCTACACACTCTCGCTGATAAAAATGCAAAAAAATATATCTGGGTATTTTTAAGTCCAGTTAAAATTTACGATTAAAATGTTCGAAAGACTCTGTGGCCCGTCCTGTTCACAACTGAACTTGAAGACGCGTAAGCCCAAGAGAAGACAACTTTAATCCAATCTGTAAAATGGAGACAAGGCCCAAGATAAAGCCAAATAAAAAAACCGCTTGTTCGCCGGTGATCACAGTCTCATGCCTCACGGATTATAGGAACATTATGAAAAAATTACTGCTAATAATATCTACATATAAGCACACGTTTGTCTCTTAGCCTATTCCTATCCTGGTCAGTTATTATTTTACTATGTATCTATACGCGCACTTTAACAAATATTGCAATGTCGCTCTATACAGCTATTATAGGTGCGATGTCGGTTTGTATAGTCGCAGTGATATTTTAAACAACAATTAATTGACTAAATTACACAAGATGAAATAAACGTGAGTTCTATTCCGTAAATTATCCATCGCCTAGTGTATTAATTAGTCAACTAAACCGTCTCCCTCTTCTGTGTGGATAGTGCGTGGGTTATTAAATTAACATTACAACCTGAAACATCTGGAAAATAAAAAATAGCTACGCGTTAATTTTCCCAGTGGTTCTAACACCTAGAAAATCACAGTCTTAATTTAAGATTCTAAAACTTTTAACACTTTAATACGCTTAAGCCCAAATTGATATATTTACCAGAAATCCAGAAAGGAAAAACACCCACGAAAACTATCCTAACACATCTCTATTTCCAATTTGGTTCTAGATACCTTGTTTAGATCTACCTCCGAAAAATTTCTGAGCGACACTGATAACTGATTTGGGAAAGACGCAGTTTATATACGATCATGTTGTTATGATCTCTAGAAGATGTGAATTTTCACACTCTGTTTCCCAGCAGCGAAATCAGAAACTACGTTTCCCAGGATTTAAAAGTTTACGAGGTCGCTTCTGTCGGCCCGTTGCTAACCGACAAACAGAAGCCCTTAACCCGTGTTTATTGTGAGCTTCCGTCTGAGATTTTCCCTGTTTCTCGAGATCAAAGAGTTATCTTTTCTCTGCATGTACGAACATCCCAGGATTAGCTCCCTTTATAGAGAATCTTCAAAGGCCGTTACTCTTCCACGTGTTTTTCCCACGTGCCATTTGCCAGTTATCGTAATATTGACAGATAGCTCGCGCAAGAAACTTGCGTAAACGATTGTAGTTCGCCCCTGCTATGAATGACAAGTTGCAAAAGTTTGCAAACAAGCTCGTTTGTTTTTGTCAGGTAGAAAGAGGCGTGGATTAATAGGTGAGTCAGACAGGCAGAGAAATGCCAAGATTGTGGTGACTTAGCGAATCTTAAAAAACTACGCCGAAGGTCACGAAGGCTGTCGGGATACAGGAGGCTATTTTATTTCCATTATAGTCACCCTACGCCACATCCTTGGTATTTCGTGGGAAGCACCAAAGAGTGACATAAATGTTGACGTGCTTTGTCACGTGCTTTTGTCTTTAAAGCATGTACACACTGCTTAGGACAGTGCAGACCCTACGCTGGCTTAGCATATACGCTGCCAGAAATATGGTCGCATTCCCAGGGAGATTTTCTAGGGACAACTAGCAGATGGTAAAAGAAAACAGTCGGGCGACCACAGCTGAGGTTTAAAGATGTGTACAAGAGAGACATGAGGGCACTGAACTTAATTCCAGCAGTCTGGGAGGATAAGTTGCCTCGATCGCACCAAGGGGTGATGCTCCTACTGCGCCACCACAGATAGGGCGAAAAGATACTCTCACAACAAACAGAATAGAGAAGAACACAACGAAAGGAACACCAGGAAAAAAGCAGCTGGGGCAATCACCTCTGGGGCGCATTCCGGCAGTCAGTTATGGCTGAAGGGGGATATTACTACTCCTATTTAGTACAATTCTACTGAGGTTAGCATATGTTTCTGTTTTTCTTTTTTTATTTTTTTATAGCATTTGTGTAATCTGGATTCTGGTCTTCTACAAAGAGCTACTATTTTGTGGGTTCCGTGTTGGCTTTTTGTAAGAGCAGCAATTTAGAACGAAGAATATAGATGGAAATAGTAGAAATGGGCAGAGATCGATATGCCTTGTCAATCAAAAGTAAATTTTGCGTCTGTCGATATCAGAAATCAGCGAATTTAATTAATTGCTAAAGAAGGAAAGGTATCGGGTTCGTAACCAGTTAGCAGCACGTTCATAATCTATCCCTTGCTGTATAAAAAATTAGGTATATTCTGACTCTGCTTTCTAGTGTTAGGAAAGGCAAAAAGCAGCGGGCAACGGAACTGGTCAATCTCAACCTCATAATGCTGAGGGGGGGGGGGGGGGGGTGGACCTAATATATGTGTCTGTAAAAACGTCACTAAGCTCCCCTACGTGAGTATCTGCTATGAGACTACATTTACATTTACCGTTAAAGAGAAAAGGATTGATTCCTGTGGAAAACGATTCTAGAACGTCGAACAGAAGAAAACAAAGAAGTGTATATATAGCGTAATTCAGACGTCAGCTTGAATATATTAAAAGAAAGCAGCGGTCACCTTTAGGTTATTGGTATCTTCGTAAATTTTTTCCAGGAAATGGTACTGGTGATGGCCCATATGCATTCTTCTCTGTTCCTCATATGTTGGGCACTTTTGAAGTAAATTGTTCAGCAGTCATGTTATCGGTGCCACAGTTAACACTGATCGGTAGGTCCTATCTTTAGCTTGTTGAATAGATAGTATGCCAAATTTTGTTGTGACCTGTGCGAAGTGGCAGGGACGATTGAAAATGATTGGACATCTAGTCAGAATAAAAACTGACAAACATCAGTCATGTATCTTGTAAAGTGTATGAATCTCAAAAATAAGGCCCCTGACATTTTAAACGCCTGGTATATGAACCTGTCAATGTGAAAAGAGTGCTTAGGAATGCTTGCTTTTCGAAAGCAAGTTACCAGGTTTTCGAAATCAAGCAGCGTCACGCGGCCAGTCAATCAGCTGTAAATGGGTACGTGACTCTGCTCTTGAATTAAGGAACCAGTAAAGGCAGTAAGGAACGAAACCAGTCACCACGCCTCACGAAGCTCAGACATAGTATAGTGAAGTTTCTAACACTTTGCTCCCGTTCTGCAGTATCTGCTATGGGACTGCCTTTTTATTTACTTTACTAACAAAATCTGCAGCCCGGACACTTTGTTGTCATTTCTTTTTTTCCATATAAACATAATTTATCTGTTACAAAAGACACAAATTTATATAGTTTTTTTTTTTTCTTTTTTAAGTAATGAGAGTAAGGTTTTCCAACTAATAATTGTGAGCTCATTTCAGAAATTTCAAATTCCTCTTTGTTAGTGTGAAATTAAAACTTAGAATACTCATTAACACTTTTCTACTCTTAATTACCATATGCACGCAAAAAACCCAACTGTTTAAACATTATCTTTCGCAAAACAAACAACAAAGGTGTATGGGGTTGCTTCCTCTTAGCTCAGCAGAAGGTCGTCAAAAACAGGGACCAAAACTCAAGAGTAACTCATGTGGGTCTTCGAAGGTGTCTACTTTTTGCACAAGATTACTCTTGGCAGAGTTGTAGGTAGAAGGATAATGATGCTTCTATCTCAAGGGAAGAGTTACATGATATTCAGAAAAGCGAGAACAATGCTGTATTGGCTGAGCACGTTAACTCTAGTATATCTGCCGTCAAATTTTGTGAAGGATTAGGTATCTTATATAATTGTTAGCTCGCACAACCCCCCATCTGAGTTAATTCGGCGAATTTCCTCTTACTATTATTTTAGTAGCTCTGATTGAGTGTATTTAAGAAATTGTCCTGAGACATACGGATACAACACATTCAAAATGATTAAATCAAAACTTTAAATTTGGATATAGAATATAATAAAAAATTTAATAATCATTTAGGTTTAACAGTTATTATAAAAAATTGAATATTCCTTTAACAAAAATTTGGTCATCATCATATGGTGTTAATGGGGAATTATATATTAAGGGGAAGTTTTACATGGCAACTTTTATGTTGTTCACTTAGCTACCAATAGGCTTTCTGCTCCCCTGGTGTTTTGGTTCTCTGTCGTAGATAGGTGACTGGATTGCTCAAGTTCCTGGTCAAGATTAAGAGTTGCATGTACGTTCCAAGTAAAATCAGGGAGTAACTGCAAAGCTGGTCCCGCGTCTCTAAGATCCGTCTGATGATGGGTGTCTAGCGTCCGACTTCAGAACACTCATATACCCTCACTTGTATCCAGAAATAGCACCCTCAACTGGTACACCACCAACTAGTATAGGGCAAAAGAAAGAGAAACGAATACCCTCTGAAGTATTGAGTTTCCCGACACATACTTATGTGCCCCCCCCTCTTTTCTTCCACCATCCCATCTATTATCTCAGAATTGTTGCCCTCTCTGAGAATTAAATCTTAATCCACAGTGGGCAAAAAACTATCTTTACATTTAAAAATGAAATAGTTTTATATTTAACTTTACATGAAAATGTTAACAATATAGTTTGAATATGTTTACATTTACATCGGTTGAAACGTTTGTAAACCTTCATTACATTTAGAGTGAATATGTTTTACATTTACACTGGTTGAAAAGGTTGAAACTTTCATTACATTTAGAGTGAATGTGTTTTACATTTGACATTGAAAACATCGACATCACACAACAGAAATGGAATCCAGTGGAATCTGACTAAACAGCTTGATGATCTGGATTTTGCAGATGACTTGGCTGTTCTGACCCATAACCATAAGCAGATGCAAGAGAAAATGAAAATTCTCGATGAGAGGTCACAACAAGTGGGCCTGAAAATACACAGGGAAAAGACAAAGATTATGAGAATAAATGCAAGAAATGATAACAAGATTGAACTTGAAAAAACACCACTAAAGGATGTAGAATCGTACACATATCTTGGAAGTAATATAGACAAAGTTGGAGGGACAGACAATGATATCAAAATAAGAATACAAAAAGCAAGAGGTGCTTTCATTGCATTGGGAAACATATGGATGTCAAAAGAAATCAAGTCCAACACGAAAATAAGAATCTTTAACTCAAATGTCATGTCAGTCCTATTGTTTGGCTCTGAGACATGGAGAACAACAAAACAACAACCGAAAAGCTACAGACTTTTATAAACGGGTGCGTGCGTAGAATAGAAGGACTGAAATGGTATGACAAAGTCACAAATGTGGAACAGATGACAAGAACCAGACAAGTGCCAGGGGAACAAGAGCTGAGAAGAAGACGCTGGTGATGGATAGGACACACATTGATGAAACCTGTTGGTAGCATTACAAGGCAGTCCTTGTTCTGGAATCCACAGGGAAAGAAAGGCAGAGGTAGACCAAAAAAACACACAAATTTGGATACAGAGGTAAAAATGATGAGGAAAGCATGGAAAGATCTTGAGAAATGGCACGGGACAGGAAGACTTGGCATGTGTTTGTTGAAGGCCTATGCTCCTCGGGGAGCTAAAGGGTATTGATTGATTGATGTTTTACATTTACACTGCTTGAAAGGTTAATAATATAACAAGTATGTACATCATTTCTCATCATTACCCTCCCTGTTCCTCGTATAGGAACTTGGGACTATCCTCCGCTTTTGGTTCTTTATAAGACACTCGCAATAAACCCAGTCACCAGCCCCTGCAGTGGTATGTTCATAAATCATCATTCTATATACTGAGTAGCCAGCCTCAAACGACTTGATACACCCACTAGCAATTTTTCACATATTAATATTCACGTATTAGTTCACGTGTTAATAATGAAAAAATATAGTATTGTGGCCGGGGGAGTAGACGGGAAACGGCGCCTATGTAAAATCAAGTTAGATGTGACCGGGAGAGGGGGAAGGCTGATGTGTCCCCACCAAATCTAGTCTAGTGTGACAGGGTGAGAAAAAGGATGAAAATAAACGTTCGGGTGGACAGATGAAATTTTTTACGGGCAAGTATTTTTTATAATTATTCTTCTGTAAGTGTTACTGGCGACTGCCAGAGGTGGTTGATTACAGATATAAATTGTAATATATAACCCAGGTGTTCTTAGGAGACTCGTACTGTTTTTTCTTGAGGCAGGCTGTAAAGATTGTCGTAAATAGGGTAGCACTCTATGCTTGATTACCTGATGTAAACAAAAGGTACACTGGCTATTTGACGCTCATGGAAAAAATAAGATCAGGCTGGTGTAAAATATGAATGAATACTTTTAATTTACAGTTCAACACATCTGGGTAACTTCCCAATCGGGTTTCATAAGTACATATTTCTTGGGTGATCTACTAACCAGTTCTTTCCATGAAATATAACACAACAAATCAACCTACAAGTTTCGGTAACCACAAACTGACCTCTCTCATCATCACCGTGCTCAAGAACAACTCACTTAACCCCCTTCTCTCAGAAACCATCACTTCCGTCCTAACTACTGGGCAATTCTCCTACCCCAAGTTCGATGACGTCATTTCTGAACACTTTAATTTAAATCACTCATAGGATTTGTGACTAGTGTTATTACACTAACTAGGACACGCCTCAAATACTTGTTTTAGTGTTAAAATCTTGCTTAAGTATTCTTACTCTATACTCTAAATAAAGTGGCAGCACTGATTATTACGGTGTTATTTATAAAATGACGGCGTCCTGCTGGGGTTTAGCAAGTGCGCAACGTTTAGGGGTCAATAACATTAATAGAATATGTCGATATTTTAACGGTATACTGAACGCGAAATAAGTATATGCTAAAATATTATGACGTATTCGCGTTGGGAAGGTCACGCTTGGTGACTTGGTTACATCGCCGTTGTTACGCTATCCGTCAAGCAGAGAAGTCGTGTGTCTTGTATTCCTTTCTTCCAAGGAGAGGTTACTTAGCATATAGCCGATATATGAATTCCCAATATAGAACTCTCAGGGTCAGTTCAGATATTAAGATAAAGTATGAGATTTTATTAAGTAAATTAAATGATATAGGAAGGAGAATCGTATTATGATTCAATTTGTAGCTGTCAAGACAAACTCATGCGCTCATTTCTGGCTGTTGACTACAGCAGCGTTTTGTACATAGCCATGATGTTTTCATCTGACTAACATTAATATTGACACGGACGGACCTGAATATATATGCACGTTTAATTTCGAATGAAAAACTATATATGAATGTATACCAATGTGAACTGTCTTCGTGCGTCAACTTTGTAATAAATATTGGACTCGAATCGAAGACATTACCCACACATTACATTGATTTACGTTTGATTGCTTCAACTTGCATTTTTTGATGGTACTATTTGACCTGATGAACATCTTCTTTGTAGGAAGCACTGTTTTATAGTAATAATGAATCAGTTTCGTGTACGGAACCGATTCTGGAGCACATATGTTTTGTCAACCGAGTTTGGACACAAAGTTTTTGTAATGATAGTGATAAGCCAAGCAAGCATACCAATACTAAACTTATAATAATAGAACGAAGGGACACCCCAACACCAGTAAACCACACCACACGCAACCGCACCAATGGTGGCCAATGTGATGTGGAACTGGAAATTTATAATTGTAAAAAAAATACTCAAATGATCATTTCATCGATGTTGAAAGAAATAAATTTCATTTTCGAGCGAAAAATGAACACTTTTGTTATCTACACACAACCGATGACGTCACACACCCTTGACAACATGGATGAATCAGCTGGTAGCGATGGCAGCCGCCTTTCATACGGTCCTTTGAAGAAAAGTAATTTATACAAACGCTTAATCGAAACATTGGAAAATAGATTCAAATCAACAAATGGGCATGAAAATATAGGTCCTACTGTCCCGTTTGCGAAGCAAGCAATTGTAATGAATCCATCGAGGCAAAAAGATAAGTAACTTATTTGAATGTTAACAATTAAGTATTAGTCCTATATTTGTATCCGACTTCAGCCATGGGTTCTATTTTTTTTTTACCATGCTAAATGTTAAATGTTGTTTCTCTGTCTTTTTACATGGTGTAGTGGGAGGTTGGTGCGTTGGGAATGCTAGATAACTCGTCCTACAACGTCGCTTCGCAGACCGTAGAATCTAGCATCGTTTCGAATAGGAAACAGTTTGACTATGCTTCGGCTGACGAAGAATCCGCTAACGGTTTTCGGCTTACTTCGTTCGTCCCGCCAATTCAGTCGAATATAAGTTGTTAGTTGTAAGGTTTACGTGATACTCGTTGTAATTATTTTCGCTGTACTAAGTTATTTATTTTTATTCAGTTTTGTTATTTGTTTCGTGCTATCAATTGTTAATTCTAACCTGACTATCTTTTATTTTATGAATATATATGTTTAACGTTTGTCTATGAGTCCATGTATAGTACGTCATTATTTCTTGTGTACGGCAGGTTCATTCTGAATTTGAATTTCAAGCCCTTGAAACTCCTTACTTCCGATTATTTCTGCTCGTTTTTGGTCGTTTTACTTAGTTTATAAAATCATTTAGTTTTTTGTGAAAGTGTCACTTTTGTAATTGTACTATTATGCACTGTAAAAGCCTTGGTTAATCATTTGTATTGTCTTCATTAATGTCATGTTCTAATAATAATTTCAATATGAATTAATGTTAATAATATATTTAATTAATTTGATTAAATTTTTAGCAACTTTGATGATGACTTAAGGGGATTGCATCATAGCTGCAGTAGTAGTCCAAGACTTTAATATGCTCAGCATTTTAATAGATGATGAATAAAGCTTAAAGTCATAACTTGATAATTTATAAGTAAATATTTAATTTAAAATAATTTATGAATTAATTTTCTGGTTATTCACACCATGGATAGGTGTTTAATTGAAAAACTATGTAATCTATATATATAGTAATTTGTACACTTTCATATTATCTACATTGTGTGTTGATCTTTAGCACATATCTTTAATTGATTAATATAATTTAAAAGAAGAGGATAATGCCCCATAATTTATTTAATAGTGATATTAGGTGCATGATATAAAATTCCGGCATCTAATAAATAAATACTATTTATAATATCATTATTAACTATATAAAATATTGAATATATTGTTGAACTTACAACATAAATAAAGAGGAATACTTGATTCTACACTAAGTGTTCATAACGTGGATATTATCAAATAAAAAATATTGAATAGTTGTAATTTCTTTTGTTGCTAACTTTACAACAAATTATTAAGAGCTGATAGAAGCATTATATTTGGCAAGAATTGGTCTATTAAGTGTTCATACGTGGAGTATTTTACAAATAATTACATTAGATTCTATTAAAAACGTTGAGTAATGTACCCTATTATAGATTTCTATTGTACTTTCTTACAAGATAAACGTCAAGAGAAGATGCTTACCCTTAGGATCATTTTTATTAAAAATGGGAAAGATTTTGGTAAAAAAGGGAGAAAGCTTTAGAAGCATACTCATGGTGGCAGAATTTGCTAAATATATTAAAGCAGAATTAGCAGAATAGAAAGAATTGAAAAAAGAAAGAGAAGGGAAAAGCAATTTAAAAAAAAAGAGGAGGCAGAGAGACCGTGAAATTAAAGAAATAGAAAAAGAAAATAGGACAAAGAGAAATTGCTAGACATGGAAAGGGAGGAACGTCGACAAGAAATAAGAAAAAAAGGAGAGATGAATTGCAATTGGCACGTCTTCAGAATGAAACAGCAAGATTTCAGGCACAACAGAGCTGCTGCAACCCAGAATGGATAACGCACTCACAAAATGGGTCCCTTCATCCAACCTAAAAACAAACATTTTTACAACTTTAAATTACCCCATTTAAAATTAAATTTTGAACGATTTATCATCATTTTTATCAAGATTTGAACAGACACATGCAAATCAAATCACTTGCCTAAACAGGATACATGGGTACTTAAGTTAAATGAATTTTTTTTTAGATGGTGGAACCATTGACCGGGCATCTCTGAATGTTGACCAACAATAGCTAATAATTACGATGCTAATAAAACCTTACTTTTACGAAGGTTTTCCATTTGGACGAAGAAAATTGTAGGTTAAAAATTTAAAAATATTCCTACCTGACTCTCTCCTAAAGACTTTGCAGGGTTTATTGCGAACATTCGCAATACATTTACATTAGATGGCTTGAACTGGCAGATGTCCAACAAATCATATGGCAAATTAGTTTGATTTGTTTTGCTACGGGTATAAGAAAAGGTAAGATCCTCTGTCAGCCCACCATTTCTTCGCATATTTTGCAAGGAACGAAAGCCAGTTTACCATTGACGAGTTAAGAAAAAATTTCATTGAACTATTGCAATGCGCCAATCCGAATGCTGAACATTTCTAACTCTTTGATAAGGGAACCTCTACCTGTGGGCTTCCAATATGGCATACTACTAGCAATAACAAACCAAAGAGCTCACAGTGTATACAGAAGTAGGTTCAAGGGAAATTACAAATGTTAATTTCACAAAGGACATTATAATAATAATTTCAACAATAAAAATGATTTGAACGAAGGTAGATCAATGGAATAGGAATTTTTTCGCCTCAGTCAAGCTTACAACAACAGTCCAAACATAACACTAATTATAATAATAGACCAAATAACTACAATAATAACAGCAATTGGAATGTGTAGAAAACATATAAGCTCGAGACATCGAGATAACAGTTACAATAGGGGACAACAGGATAATTCAAATGATTATTCTCGTAATTCGGTCTCATTCAGGCAGACCATCACAGTTTGATCACAATGCCGGAGGGCGGCACACTCACGGATGGTTAACGACCCCTAGTGTTTTTCTGATAATAAGAATCAGTCAACAATCTTCGTCTGCCATGTTGTGCTGTTAGACTTTAATGTGGCAAATAGTTGCCAAAGATTGTAATGCGATTTTTCAGAAGGCCAAAGAAGCTGGGCTGATTTGTGGATACCTATTATAACAGCAGATTGGTCTTTCGGCGATACGACAGGCACAGGCAGCCCCTGAGATGTTTTTTTTTCAATAGAGGATTGGTAAACGGTAACTGTTGGTCCTCAGATTTTTAAGGGATAACATACGGGATCAACCATTATTCTGCGGAGTCCGACAGTCCCTCGTCGCACACCCAGTTATGCCTACCGGGGGAACACATCAGGAGTATGACCTTTCGGGGGTACTATTGAGGTACTACCCCAAAACAATGTTCATACAACAATAACAGGGCAATCCACATAGGACGTCAGTAAACTCACGACGTATAAAGTCAATGAGTCTTGAAACAGCCGTTGACGTTTTTCTTCATTATTTATTGTGGACGCCACAGTGACAAAATGGTTACGGAAATGTGTAGGCACATCAAACAGTCATTATCACAGCAACATTCAATACAGCAATAGACGGTAGACAGCATTACAATGATGAGTCAGCTGCATGTTATATTTCATAGTGCTGTAAATGTAGTCAGGTGAAAAACTCCATCCTTTTCTATAACAGCCAGGAGACAACCAGATGTATGAGATCAGTTCACTCTCCTTAGTTTGACTTCAGCAAGACAGACACGTCTGCCGAAGTATAAATAATGTCCTCAAAAATATCCTCTAGATAATAAAGGTTTTTCAAACCTAGTTCATTTAACAAAGTAGCAAGTAATGGTCCTTGGTACATGCATCAACCGATGCAGTACAATGCAGCGACATGTGAGCTGGGAAAAAACATCTCGTGACGACGACTTTCGAAGACAGGCTATGAATCGAAATCGCTCACGACCCAAAATCGATAGAGTTAATGAAAAAGTCAATTTACCTTGCTTTCATGAAATACACAGAAATATCACGCCTCCCGACATGTGGGAAAACACTAGAGGTATTATCTCGACTAAACGAAATATCCATAAGAGGACTACACATCCCTGACAGAACAAAAAAAAGCGGAGATCCCCTCTTCAACGAGGCATCTCTTTCGCCATTCCAAATCGCTCACTCCCACTAGTGGTGGGCGGAAACCGATCGACCAAAGAACAAGACAAGTCATGCGCAGTCCAGCGCAAAAATGACCACAGCTCAAACTTAACTGCATTCGATACCAACGCGAGAAGACAAATGCTTACCGAGAAAAGTGACTATAAATTTCAAGCAGTTGTTGCCCTTGCGTTATAAAACAGATATTGAAATAAAACGATGTTGCGAGAATTTATCACGCAACATATCACCACCTCCTCCCGATAAAAAAAAAAATGTGGAACATATTTTTTTTTTTCAATATCAAAGAGCATGCGATAAGCGGCTCAAAACGCACGAATTATGCGCTGATAATTAACTAAATTGCCAAACAATAGGCTAATTATTGAGTGTCTGGTGAGGATATACCTCAACAGAAAAATAAATATGTCTCAAAAAATATTCACATCGGGGAGGTGTCACCAACACACATCACGTTAGCATGTAAACACAATATACGTATGCAAGTTACTATAATCATCATTAAACAGCATACTCTAATATTGTCTTTAAAAATGGATGTACAAATCTGATAGGAAAATTTAAATAGTACATTCTTTGACATGTAATGACATAAGTACATAGTAAAGTTAAACTACATGACGATCCAGGACATATGCTCTGGTATTCCGAGGGTAAGTACACAATCTAGAACTCGTAAGGTAAGTCCTCAGCTCAACAATGACATTCTGAGAAAGCACAAGCAATATAATGCTAATTAATAACTAATATGCTTCATAAGGTACAATACATTATTAATAATTGTGGCTGTTTAGTAAACCAACGGCCCTTATATTAACTACTCAGTCCTCCTCTATCATCTTAAAAAACGAACAGAAGAAGATGACAACAAAGCACGATAGTGTGTACATATAAAGTAAGTACAGATGTGCTAATCTATTGTAGAAATATAGGTGTGTTATGACTCTGTAATATATAGAAATATAGGACAGAAGTATTAGTTGGAGTCATGTGGGCATCCAGACAAAATGTCAGCCATCACATTATCCGCACCACGGATAGCCCGTACCGTGAAGTGAAAAGGTTGAAGAGCTATAGCATATCGAGTGGATCTCGAACTCTTCAAATTCTTAGTCTGAATAGCTGTAAGAGCTTTCTGATCAGTCTCTAGAATGAAATGTGCGCCCAGGAGGAATCTTTGTAGCTTTAGAATTGACCAAACCATCGCTAACAACTCACGGTCTAAAACCGAGTAGTTCCTCTCTGCCGCATTTAGTTTTCTAGAAATGTACATAACAGGATGCAGAGTATTTGCATATTCTTGCATCAGTGCTGCTCCAATCCCAGTGGATGAAGCATCACTCCGAAGAACAAAAGTCCTATCAAGAGTAGGTAATCTTAAGATGGGAAAGCGGCAGGGGCGTTCATGAGACCAAAAGGCATAACATTCCATTGAAATAGACCCCCAGGTGTAGAAAAAGCAGCAAGAGGTTTGGCATGCTCTGCTAAAGGCACTTGCCAATAACCTTTAGACAAGTCAAGTTTAGTGAAGAATCTAGAATTAGAAAGTCTAATCAGTAGATCTTCTAACAAAGGCATCGGTTCAGCGTCGAACTTTGTGACCTGATTCAATTTGCGATAATCAACACAAATTCGTATGTTCTTATCCTTCTTCCGGACAATAACCATGGAAGAAGAATATGGTGAAGTCGATGGTTCAATTATATTTAATTGAATCATTTCATCCAATTCCTTTTCCACTTGCGACTGAAAGTGTATAGGAATAGGATACGGCCTAACCCTAATTGGATTATTGTCGGTAAGAATTATGTCATGTTCTATGACATCTGTGTGTCCAGGAATGTCAGTGAGAACATCCTGAAATGTTTGTAACATCGACAAGTCTCGTCGATGTTCGTCACCAGAAAGATTAGGAGAAACAGAAACGTTTTTCCAAGATTCCGTGGAATGTAATGGAACCACTGGAAGGGGAAGGTTGACATCAGAGAAGGTAGCTTCCTCATCCTGAATGACAGACATAGGACGTCAGTAAACTCACGACGTATAAAGTCAATGAGTCTTGAAACAGCCGTTGACGTTTTTCTTCATTATTTATTGTGGACGCCACAGTGACAAAATGGTTACGCAAATGTGTAGGCACATCAAACAGTCATTATCACAGCAACATTCAATACAGCAATAGACGGTAGACAGCATTACAATGATGAGTCAGATGCATGTTATATTTCATAGTGCTGCAAATGTAGTCAGGTGGAAAACTCCATCCTTTTCTATAACAGCCAGGAGATAACCAGATGTATGAGATCAGTTCACTCTCCTTAGTTTGACTTCAGCAAGACAGACACGTCTGCCGAAGCACAAACAATGTCCTCAAAAATATCCTCTAGACAACAAAGGTTTCCTAAACCTAGTTCATCCAACAAAGTAGCAAGCAATGGTCCTTGGTACATGCATCAACCGATGCAGTACAATGCAGCGACATGTGAGCTGGGAAAGAACATCTCGTGGCGACGACTTTCGGAGACAGGCTATGAATCGAGATCGCTCACGACCCAAAATCGATAGAGTTAATGAAAAAGTCAATTTACCTTGCTTTCATGAAATACACAGAAATATCACGCCTCCCGACATGTGGGAAAACACTAGAGGTATTATCTCGACTAAACGAAATATCCATAAGAGGACTACACATCCCTGACAGAACAAAAGAAAGCGGAGATCCCCTCTTCAACGAGGCATCTCTTTCGCCATTCCAAATCGCTCACCCCACTAGTCGTGGGCGGAAACCGCTCGACCAAACAACAAGACAAGTCATGCGCAGTCCAGCGCAAAAATGACCACAGCTCAAACTTAACTGCATTCGATACCAACGCGAGAAGACAAATGCTTACCGAGAAAAGTGACTATAAATTTCAAGCAGTTGTTGCCCTTGCGTTATAAAACAGATATTGAAATAAAACGATGTTGCGAGAATTTATCACGCAACATAATGTCAAGGTGTGCATGTTGCAGAATCCACGGCAGTAAGGATTGCACTCTTAAAGAGATTAATGAATGGGAGAAAAAAATGTGCAATCTTTTAGCAACGCTAACGCTGTTGTTGCGATGGCTACACTTCGTGCCAACAAAATGAATACATGTGACACAGCAGTTTCCAACTTCACTCTGAGTACTATCCCAGAAACTAATGAGGATGATGGATCTATTGTACAACATACTAAGGATACAACTGATCTAAAGAAAACTTTTGATGTTGTCGACATTAAAAATGAGAGTACTAAGCAGTATAATAAGTTGAAAAATAATGTTAAGGTTAGAAGGAACTTGAATAAGAAGGTTGAGACAAATAAGTCTAACGGCAAAGGTTTTACTTTGCCCAACCAAGACATGTCTACGACATGTAGATAACCTACTACCTTTAGTAATGATAGGTATCACCATAAGTACAGTCAAGATGATACGTCATCCATTAAAAATACTTTGTCTATGTTGAGGGGGAAAGTTAATTCTTTGACAAAGAACACATTTCATCATTGTGCACAATTTCGTGACAATGATACTACTTATATTGGGAAAAGTGCGTATTCTCGCACAGTGTTAGTGCGAAATCTGCCGCAGGATACTACCTGGCAGGCACTTGGAAATTTCTTTAATTTTACAGCAAACGTTAAGTTTGTTCGTCTTCTACCATCTGTTGATGGTCAGAATAGTCAGGCTTTGGTTACATTTCGTAACAATCGTGACGCTCGTTGGGTTATTGAGCATGATAACGGTGTCTATTTTCGTCACCATCATCTACACTTACAATTAGTACCTGATTCTGCGCCACGCAGATAATGGTGTACGCTCACCCTTTTGTCTTATTTCTTGATGACTCAGCATTGTCAGTCATCATTTCTTATCTTTCTTAATCATCTATCCTAATATAGATTGATTTATTGATTTTTTCTTCTCGAAAAACATTTTTGATTCTTAACATCTTTAAATTTGTACACATGTTTTCTGTCTTATTTGTTTTTTACCATGCCTACAAGAGACAGTAAGTTGTTTAAATGTGTCAACTATGCTCAGCCCCATACAGCATAGGTTTATTTGTCATCCATCACGGCTGTCTTGTCATCTTTGCTAAAGAAGAACATGCCGTTAAGGATAAATTGGACAGACGAATGTGACAGAACTTTTCGCAGTATATTAAGAATTTTTTTTAAGGGGAGGTTAAACCCCCAAAATGAAAAACACAGAATTATAAGTTAATATCTATATCTGGTCATTTATACAAGCAAAATGACTGAAAAAAATACAAAACATTGAGGTATATACTAAAAACTTGCATTCTATGGCGGAAAAACAGTGAAAAAAAGTCAAATTTTAGCTTTTTTGGGTATTTTGTTGCCCAAGATATCTCAAATGTGAGTACAACTTTGAGTTATGAAATTTGGCTGTTTCATTTGTTAATATATGATAATGATTGTATACTAAAATAATTTTGATTGGTTTGATATCTGAGTTTTTTGGATTTTAACAAACCAATCGAAAAATAGTTGATTTGTTGTTTTTTCACCTCGGGGGGGTATCTTAGCTATTTCTTAACAGTTTTTGTAGTTTGTTTCCAGCCCACGTTATTATTTCGATGACCCATCAAAGGGCCCCCATGGTTAATAAAAATCAGCCAGTCAAAATTATTTTTTACACATGAAACTATGTTTGAAAAACTTGAATTCTGTTTGCTTCAGGGAAATGAATATGGTACCGAAAATTAAAATCCATGCATTAGAAGCAATATAGCATCACAAATATACCAATTTGTATATTTTACATATATAATTAGGTAAAAATACACTTACCTGACATACTTTAAAAATTTATATAAAATCATCCACGAAGGTTTTAGTGAAAATAAACATACAGAAATGTGGGCAAATGAATGTACTTTCCAGTGCAATATGTATCTAAAATTTGATATTTTCAATGAAATTCTTCATTTTTGGGGGTTAAACCTCCCCTTAATGCCCACCAGTATTAAGATTACCAGATACTTCTAAAAAGTTTGTCCTCCGTACAGATGCGAGTAATTACGGACTCGGGGCTTGTCTACTCCAATATCACGATGATATCCTTCATCCGGTATTATACATCTCACGCAAGCTAAAAACTCCTGAAACTAAATATTCGACAGTGGACAGAGAGTTACTGGCCGTGATATGGACAATTACTAAGTTGGAAAAGATTTTGCTTGGATCACCATTTCTGATCCAGACAGATCAGAAATCTGTGGCAGCATTACGTCGTTCAAACCATGAAAGTCCAAAGCTTGCACGATTTGCTATCGCGCTGCAACCCTATGATTTCGAAATAGAATCGATACCAGGAACTGAGAACGTAATGGCCGATACTTTATCAAGACATCCTACGGATTCTGAATGACTATTAGTATTTCAAGAAAATTTACTGACTAATCAAGCATTACATTTGCAATGAACAGTATTAATGCTACGTAAGAATATATAATACTTCATACGGACATCCGACTTCGATGAAGAAATTTCAAAATGAACTGTTGTTATCAAAGTATCAAGTTTTACAGATCGCTTGGAAATTTGGACTTCACTTGAATTTTGCGTATCACTCATTTCTATTGCCAAGTAGTAAAAGGAACAATTTCTGATAAAGAATGGACAAATACTGAGATGATACATAAACCGAAATGACTTATTCAAATAACTTTCAAATTTCAATAAAGGAACTAACGACGGTTGGATCATCATATCAGGATTGGATAAGATGAACTTTGTTTCTTAAAGAACTTTCATACAAATCAATAGGATGTAACAACAATTGGATCTTCATGTCCGATATTGTTAAATTTGCTAGTTATTAAATTAATATATAATAAAATAAAGTTGAAGTGTGATGAAATAAAAAAATAAAATATACTAAGAAAAGAGGAGACAAAAGAATATAACACCAATTAAACCTTTTAAAATGTTTTAATTATTAAGGTGATAGATATTAGATTATGATATTTCATATGTCTACTTAAAAATGTATGAATTTTTTTCTGTTCTTTTTCTTTCTGATTGCGTTTAATTTAATTAGGTATCTATCCGTATATGGACTTCATTTTCACACGCATTACTAATTTAATGTATACTTTTAATATTTAGTTTTAATTATCCGTACTTCCTCAATTTTTTATTTCTTTTTCTCTCTCTGATACTATCTTACTATTTCTCATTTTCTTTAATTAGATATTAATTAGTTAGTACCATACGTACATATTATAATTAATTATTTTTAGTTTTACTTAGTTAGAATAATTTTAATAACACCTCACTTTAGTAGTTAGTCAATACCGACATCAAATTAATTAGTTAATTAATTAATGACAGTGACATTTCTTTTATTTAATATAAGTTATATGGATGATATGACGTTGATTTATTATAAGATATTAACTGACATGACCGCGACTCTGTTCTAGATAGAACGATCGTAGGCCAGTACGTCCGGGTTTTGTTATAAATTTTTGATAATTTGATTAATATTGTTCAAGAAAAAAAAATCTATCTAATAGATTCCCCCACCCCCCCCCCCCCCCCCCCCCCCCCCCCACACCCCCCCCCACCCCCCCCCCCCCCCCCCCCCCCCCCCCCCCCCCCCCCCCCCGTCGTCGGACAGAAAATCTGTTACGGTGTTATTTTAAATGACGGCGTCTGCTGGGGTTTAGCAGTGCGCAACGTTTAGGGGTCAATAACATTAATAGAATATGTCGATATTTTACGGTATACTGAACGCGAAATATATGCTAAGATTATGACGTATTCGCGTTGGGAAGGTCACGCTTGGTGACTTGGTTACATGACCCTTTTTACGCTATCCGTCAAGCAGAGAAGTCGTGTCTTGTATTCTTCCAAGGAGAGGCTTAGCATATAGCCGATATATGAATTCAATATAGAACTCAGGGTCAGTTCAGATATTAAGATAAAGTATGAGATTTATTAAGTAAATTAAATGATGGAAGGAGAATCGTATTATGATTCAATTTGTAGCTGTCAAGAACTCATGCGCTCATTTCTGGCTGTTGACTACAGCAGCGCTTGTACATAGCCATGATGTTCATCTGACACATTATATTGACACGGACGGACCTGAATATTATGCACGTAATTTCTAATGAACTATATATGGATGTATACCAATGTGAACTGTCTTCGTGCGTCAACTTGTAATAAATATTGGACTCGAATCGAAGACTTACCCACATTACTTTGATTACGATTGATTGCTTCAACTTGCATTGTTGATGGTCCTTTGACCTGATGAACTCTTCTTTGTAGGAAGTTTATAGTAATAATGAATCAGTTCGTACGGAACCGAGGTTTGCTTGGACATAAAGTTTTGTAATGATAGATAAGCAAGCATATCAACTAAACTTATAATAATAGAACGAAGGACACCCCAACACCAGTAAACCACCCACGCAACAAGCACCTTAGTGCTAATCCGACGTAGTAGTCCGTACTGTCACAGTATTTTAAATGTACAACTTACGCCAATCTTTAGGCTCACATACTGCTGGCTCAGAGAAATAAAGGCACTTGTAGACGTTTTCCGTGTTAAAATTATAAAGTTTTTTCTGGGCTTTTAAGTCCTGAGGATACTCAAACAAGGTCTGGTCTGATAAACGAAAGCTGATTTTAATATTTACTCTGGCAAGGTCTGGTTGTCTTCTTGGCGCGAGTGAATTTTCACAGTGTTCTACTATGTGTCAGGCTATATTGCATGTTTTCTCCCGCATTTGTTTGTTACGATGTTAAGCAGGGCTCCAATCGGAAGAAGTGTTGCGCTTTCATTCCGGGTGTCTGCCAATCGTTTCAAACATGCGTGTTTTGTGGGGTAATTCAAATGATTTCCTCATGGAAATTTCAGCGCGTTACTGCAAAGGTCATGTCTCCCAAAAAGGGAATGAAAACATCTGATCGCCTCTTGACAATGTTTACAAATAACGTCTTACATCTGCCTGACTATTACAACACTTCTGCTCAGATGTGTACGACTGATAAGTGCGTGTCTGTAATCTGTCCACAGACGTGTAATTTATCGCCCGGCACGCCTTATGTAAACCCAACGGTCGGTCGCTGACCGGCACATCTGGGTTCATGACAAATTATCACTGAGAAGAGTGTAAAATGATTTGAAAGTACAAAATATTTGCTTGATAGTAGAAAAATAAAAGGTGACCACAGAAATTTAATTCACAAAAAAGTAACTAAATACTGCCGGAGAGGAAAAGAGATCGACCCATAAATTCTGTGACAAAAGGAATAATATAACAAATTTTAACTTCTGTGATGATTCGAAACTAGTCTATACAATAACTATAAACGCGTGTAAGTACCGTATAAAGTATATAAGTGTATACTAGTTTAGATAAGCAATTATTTTAAAATACATAACCACACCAAACGCATATACGGGCTTAAGCTAAACGCATATACATACTTTCATAAATTATATATATATATATATATATATATATATATATATATATATATATATATATATATATATATATATATATATATATATATATATATATATAGATATAGATATAGAGAGAGAGAGAGAGAAAGAGAGAAAGAGAGAGAGATGCACGTGCATATAAGAAATTTAAGCACATACATGTGTATATACTTACATATGCACATACATGGAATGTCTTACTACTTTCTGTGGCAATAAATCAGTAGCAATGGGGGCGGGGGGAAGGGGGATAAAATAGTTTCTTTTAAGGCAATAGCACCACATTGATAAATCCTATTGACAAACTGATATACTGTATATATAGTTGACAAAATGGAGGCAAAAACCGAGAAAACCAGCTGACAACATTACACAGCTGTTCCTGTTTTGGAATTCTCCAAGTAAAAGAAACAGACGACAACCTAAAAGACACGAAAAACGCGTTGAAGACAAATATTAAGTGGATGAAGAAAACATGGTAAAACCTCAAACGAATGACGTAGAACCAGGACTTTGCTGAAGGTCCAAGATCCTCACGGAACTGGAGGGTAATGAATTACTGACAGGTCGTACCATGAAATTAATAAACTCTCTACGAAGTATATTTTCTGTGCTGTTTTCATTACTTTCATCTTTCCATATTTTCATCTGTGCTTCAGAAAGTCCAAAATGGATGGCTACGGCATTAATAGAAAACATCAATAGAAACCTCGAATCTTCAGAAGCTGGTGTGGATCTACTATCCTTGTCATGCCCGGGGTACCCGGGGCAATGATTAGCTTCGACAGCGTCCATGTCGGGACATTGGATATAATAAGGGAGAAATACTAAGGAAAATTAATGATCGACTGCTAGAAAACGACACCGCAATCGATGACTCAGCAAGGCTAAAATTGCTGTAATTTGGCATTAAACGTAAGACTAGCATGGATAGACTGCGAGAATGCATCTGACGTAATACAACCAGCGCGCTACAAGAACCATTTGCATTCAAACCCTTCGATATTTGCTGAGGGAGACTGTGCACCCCTGGGTTTGCGCGGAGTGGAATGAAGTCGATTCTGATCAACATTAACAATCATAATTTCATTCAGGTGATAATGTTCATTTACATACCCGTGATGCTTAACTCGAACTCGTGCGGTACCTACCACGTATTTCGTAAAAATCACTAAGGATGATTGTGCATCAGACCAGCTACCCCATCCTGCAGAAATGTTAAGGCACACACAAAAAAAACACTTCAACCTATGGATAGGACATACATTGAGGAAAACTGCCCGGTAGCATTACAAGTCAGTCCTTGTTCTGGAAAACCCCGCGGTAAGAAATGTAGAGGAAGATTAAAGAACACATGGAACAGAGAACTGAAGACAGATAAGACACGGAAAGATTTTGAACTGATGGCACAGGACAAGAAGACTTGACATAGGTTTGTTGAAGGTCTATGTCACGTGACAAGAAGACTTGACATAAGTTTGTTGAAGGTCTATGTCACGTGACAAGAAGACTTGGCATAAGTTTGTTGAAGGTCTATGCTTCTTGTGGAGCTAAAGAGTGATGACGAAGATGATGATGAGGGTGATGATGATACTTAACTTCATGAAATTTTGTTTACTGTAAATGTAAAAAAAAAAAAAAATGTACGCAGTTGATTTGGTTATTATGCGTTTAGTACAATATTGCAGCAAATTGGTTAGAACAGGGTGAACATTATGATCGCTGGAAAATTATATAGGTAATTTACATACCTACATGTGCAAGAAGCAGGTATAACAGCGTAGCAATCAGTAAATCCACTCGTCAGAATAACCGATTGGTTTCGAGTTTAGTAGAGATGAATTACACGACCTGGTACTAAAATAAGTTTTATGGATCAATCCGCCTCCAATCTGAACATAATATTGTTAGTCGTTTCTATTCGATGGAAATGTCTAGATGAATTGAACGATAAAGCACTTAGAAGACAATCTGTGCTACTTCGATTCCGCTTAAGCCTGATTAAACCGAGCTGGTGTATAATTGTTATTGAAAAATAATTTCTTTGAAGAACACTTAAAGTACACACTAAAATCACTGTAATATTCGCAGTTAACTGACAAAAAAAAAAAACACCTTTTGTTAGAATATGCAAGTCCTTTGATAATTGTATCATTACTAAATAAGCCCGAAAATGTGAATTTCTCCTGTGTACTCTCATTATCGCGGCTGATATTAGGTGGTTGGGTATGAGGCTGACAACCTGATCATGTGAAACAAATTGACACAGAAACCATGGCTGCTAAAGTATGCCAATGTTTGATACTTCTTCTTCTTCTTCTTCTTCCTCGTTCGTCCTGAAAAGGACGTTGGTTGCGTTGTGTCTGTTTACGCCGGAGCTGTGATATCTGCACCTTTTGGTCGACACATCCGACTTCAGCACGGCATTTTTTGGGACCGGGTTTGCCTTCCCTCTGCGATCCCTAATCTCTCAGCCAGACTGCAGTGATGCAACCTGTTTCCAGGACCACCACGTGGAGGTGGAGTAGGGTCTTGGTCAGCTCTGGTTCGCTGACCCTGATGCAAGCAGTCAAGCTATGGGTTGCTGACTGCATTCTCTATTGCTGCATCTTTGGGTCCCATGTTTGATACAGGCTTCCTTCAACTGGACTAGCTGCAGCAGGTACTCTATGCTTCGTTGGCAGCGCAAAAGAAAGTGAATAAATGAATGACTGTTATTATCAGTGGCACGTTTTTTTATGTACTTTAATCTAGTTGGGAGCCGCGGTAGCGTAGTGGTTAGTGCACTGGCTTCCTAGCTCGGTGGTCCATGGTTCGATCCCCAGTTGATGTGGGATTTTTTAGACCGCAAAGGGCTCATGAATTGGGTACCAGATTTACTCTGGGAAGGCTAAGGCGGCCAGCGTAATGCTGACCACTTCACCCATAGTTATCCGTTGGTCAAGAAAATATGGGCCTAACACCATATTCCCAATATGCCTCAATGGGCGTGTAACGGGATCCTAATCTAGTTGATTGCAATGTACCTTCTGTGCAACTCAGCATCTTCCAGAAAAAAAAAAAAAAAATAACATAAGCTGACTGCCTGAAGCATAGAATTTAATTATCTTGGTAATGACAAGTGCGATCACGTTTCTTTTTTCTTTGAAACATGGCGAAATAATTATCAAACAAAAGGCAATCCCCGACTATAATTATTTCTGTCTTTCAACATCTTATACAGCTTACACGACGTAATAATTAACAAGAACAAAGTCTTTTATATTTGACATACGCCCTAATATAATCGATGGACCACATGTCTAGTTTGAACAAAAAACGAGCCAAAACAAAAAAAAGCGTTCATGAACTTTGTTATTGTTCTCTATTAAAATCTATGGTCAGAACACAATTTTTATTGTTCATTATTAAAATTTATAACCACAATATTTTGTGTGTGTGTTTGTGTGGTTTATTCTGAAGTCACGTTACATTGTTACTTTATATTATTATTTTTTTAAAAGTCCTTAGTCATGATACATTTCCTTAACTTCTTAATATTGTTATACTTTTTTTTTATATTTAAAGTACATACTCACGACACATTTTCTTAATTTCTTTACTTTGTTTCATTTTTTTTTCTTCTTTCTTCTTCTTCGTTCATCCTGAAAAGGACGTTGGTTGCGTTGTGTCCGTTTACAGCGAAGCTGCGATATTTGCGCCTTTCGGCCGACACGTCCGACTTCAGCACGGCATTGTTGGGACCGGGTTAGCATTCCCTCTTCGATCCCTACTCACTCAGCCAGACTGCAGTGATGCAGCCTGTTTCCAGGACCACCACTTTTTTTTTTAATACGGAAAATTTATAGTCACAAAACATTTTCTTAATTTCTTTAAATTTTATATATTTAAGGTACATAGTCATGATACATTTTCTTAATTACAGAAAGTCCATAGTGATCCATAACACATTCTAGTTTACTGCACGTTCAGATATTCTAGGGCTACATCACCTTTTAAATGTCACACCAAAGTGACAGCCCTATTTTATTTCCCTTATTGTTGCTTAACAAAAATTCCGAAACAGCAAGAACAAATTCCATTGCACAAACTTCAGACTGTTTCTTTTTCTTCTGAGTCTAAATCTCGTGCTACAATAGAACAGTATGCAAATTTGTGTCTTATTCCGGAGCCGGCGGTATCACTTAAGTGGCGCGCGGCTTGATAGAATTACCACTCAAAGTGACAATAAAACAGCAATGACGAGGTTCCAAATTACCACCTTCTATATGAGAATCGCGCCAAACATGAATGTATCGTCTGCCCTCACTGTAGAGTTTAGCGCTATTACGGAACACCGTTTTGGCGAGAATGCAAACGGAATATCTGCAAAATAAATTATTACCGGAAAGCACATGATTTTGCGGTTAAACTTAGTCAATAAAAATGTCATATTTTAAAACAATAAATACTTATATTCGATTAAATAAATTTTATTTGAAAAATACTTTTTATTTTAATCTGGGAATTTTCAGTTGAATGAACTGTGGTACAAAGCAGAAGTGCTTTTAAAAATAATAATTATAGTTATTTGTGTGTCAGCCTAATGTTTTAAGTGTATGTGTATCGGCTGTGGTAATTCGTGGTTTATCATATGGTCCCAATTTTGAGTACTCATATAAATCAACACAGACAAAAAGCTGAAAAATAATTTCATATTAATATCAATTAGTCATGGTGTAATAATAACACGGTCAAGACGCTCTTGAATTGTCACGTAAACTAGTGTCTTTATGATAAATTATGAATTGCACAACATAAATGCTGCTATAACTTTATGGTTAATGTCCCGAACAGGATACTTCTTATTGGGATTTGAACTGCAACTACAAATACATGTAATTATGACAGTGTGAAGTTGTTGTTTTTGGTATTTGACGAGGACATTATGATCATAGTTAGAAGTCTTAACCCTTAACATAACAATGTAAATGAGAAGAAGCCACTGCGAGCGATTTGTAAATCAAAGCTTCAAACAGACTTCGAAGTACCACTGTGTCTGAGGGTATGTTTATAAGCTTACAAAATATCTTAGTGACTTGATTGTCGTGATATGAAGGCAATTTCTGCCACTTTTAGCAGAGTGGTCTGCTCTGTCATGTTCTCTAGTTTTGTCTACGCCCACTTTTCTGTTTTATAGCTCCTAATTGCGCTATTTCTGGCATTGATCATGTCAGTCTTACGTTGGTGTAGTGGTTTTGATGGTATTGTATGATGGTGATATTACTAAGTGTGATGTATGAGGTCAGCTGTGAAGGCTCCTGAGATAAAATGTAGTTGTGAATTTTCAGAAGGCCTTTCTTGCTACCACTACGACCTCACACCTATCTTTTTTTCTACTAATGAATGTGGCTACGTTAAAATCTAGGGTACTGAATGTAATGTGTTGTATTGACATATACAAACACACACACACAGATATTAAATAATATAATATTATCAATAAAATTTAGAACACAATGAACTAAATGCAGCTGGTGAAATTTTAGAAAGTAAATCTTTTTTAAATTTATTTGTTCTGAACCAACGTCTTATTTTGGCCAGAACATATGAAAGATTTTGGAATTTATGAGTGAATGGCATGAATAAATGGCATGATAAATAAAAGGTGTGTACGTATACAATTTTCACGATTAGTTAATATTTCTACAGTTCATAATTTTATTTTCCCTGGGAGAACGATGAATAGATGTGCTGTTGGGGCGGCTTCATCCCTCCCTGTCTATGCCTACCAAACATTGTCCATTTATGATGGAAGGAAATGGGATGTTTTAGTAGTAATTCACTTTGGGTGCTATGTCTATGAAGTTGGTGTAAATCCAGCAGACCAGCCTGCTTACGTAACTTTGAAAGAGTAGTTCTGGTGCTGGAATCTGGTGACCCCACCTCTCCGTGCTTAGGGCAATATATCGGGTGGCCCCACCTCTCCGTGCTTGGGGGCAATACAAGGCTGTTCTGCCGAGATGCGACACTGCACGGGTCCTCACTGTCAATTATTTACCCAGCATTTGACACCACCTTTTGGTGTCACATAAAAAACTCACAGCTCTGAAATAAAGTATTGGTTTAGGTTCAGAACCTTACCTAAGGAGCCACTTCTACACGTAACAATTTACAATAACACCATTTAGACAGGGTCAGATCTCTCTGACCATACAACACATCTTACCAAGTTGGTTTCACATAGGATAAGTTCTCCCAGACTACATATTCCGAAATATGTTTATTAGCTTCTTGCCATAGGATAGGATAGGTGATATGTTCCACTGATCTCAACACTTGATCTGTCCTTCCTAATCCTTGCTGGAGTTTATATATATTGTTTGTCCCTAGACCCTGAACTAGGGCGGGGGGTCTAGAGCAAATCCTTACTTGTTGTAAGGCTAGATTTCGATATGGCAGTATCAAATCACTCGAAACATTAAACAATATACAAAGAAATAATTTCAATCTTACCAGATTATGAATAAAGAACACAGAAATGCTAGCAAAACTCAGCTGAGCTGCTGGCTATAGTATGGCGTCCCTGAACTTATTTCAATTTACTTCATTGGAAATCACCACACTTAAAATTTACTGTGTCTATCACTGGACAACTATTGAGGAATGGCAAAAAAGCTCGTCTGAGATGCCTTGTGTTTTTTTTTTCAAATTCAAATTTCCTACACTAAAGTCATTTCAGTCATGCTTTCAGTCAAGTATATGGATTTTTATCTGTTAGTCCGTCCGTCTCTCTACTTGCGTTTTCTCACAAAAAACGTACTTGGTTTTTTGAACCAACCTATCCGTCCCCTCTACAAATTTTGTCTTTAAAAGTTATTTTTAGCCACAGTCTCCCACCAATGTCCCTCTCTTTCATTCTAACTAGATTTGGACACTTGAGTCTCAAGGTCGCGGTTTTATTTTTTGTGCAAATTAGTGACATGTTTTGATTTCAATGCAGTCTTTCGCTGATGTGAACAACACAGTCTTTTGTCAATGTCTTCATTATTATCTATCCGTCTGTATAAATAAAAGCATATTATTTCACTGCTCAAAAATGGGGCCATCCGGCCAGCTAATTTTTATAATTCCTAACATTAGTATTAAGAAAAAGTAAACTAAAACTTTTTTTAAATTTTGTAAAATATTTCAAGCATCTGCGTTGTAATGCTTTTGCCGCTGAATTCAAATAAAAGGCTTGGTATGGTAAACGTCAAAAAGCGTGACCAAAACGTACCCTCGTGCGTCAAATCCAAGGTCCCCTTGTCGAGTTGACCCTTCCCTCCCAATTTGGGGACCTCCTCCCTTTTTCCTCCGTATCCCCCCCCCCCCCCCCCCCCCCAATCCATTTGCGTCTCCTTAGCCTTGCTAGTCTCACGCAATTTTTCAGTCATATTTTTTTCCTTTTGATCCGCCGTTCTCATCCCGTTCAAATGGTAACCGATGCGTTTGATTTCTAGCAAGTCAAATTTTATGGAGGGTGTTGACGCGCGGCGTTGGCGATCTTGCCTTCTAGTAACTTACGCATTCTTTTTATCCCTACATTTTATCCTTTGGAGATATTTTTACGTTGTATCACTTGTTAATTTTATAGCATAGAGAACATCTCCCCACTTGAAAACATGCCTATGGCAAGTTCCAAAACCAGCGATACACATAGGTAAAATTACTCCTCACGTCTGCCACTACTCTAATTTTGATCACAGGGGTGCCGACTGAGGAAATCTGCACCTACATTCAATTTGCCTGGGATATATTGGATACTAAACTGATAAGGTTGAAGCAATAAAGACCACCTCAGCAATCTTGCGTTTTCATGCTTAGCCTGAGATAAGAATACGAGAGGCTGATGATCCGTCTCGACCACAAAAGTCCTACCATACAGATAGATTTGAAACTTCTTTATTGCCCAGATTAACGCTAAACATTCTTTTTCGCTTGTGGAGTATCCTTGTTCCGCCCTATTCAATTTGCGGCTTGCATAAGCGACTGGTTTCAGTTCCCCATCAGGTGAAGATGATCTTTGCAACAAAGAAGGCCCCTCCCGTGTTACATTACTTTGCAATCGGTTTCTTAAGACAAAGTCCTGTGTCAAATCAGGCAGTTTCTGTGGAGAATAAGGCTTGCTTAGTGAGTTTTTTTTTCCTATTTAAGGGAAGGTTTTTCACCCATATTTCTGGGCATTGGTTTATGTTTTAAAAACATCATCATATTTACAATATGATGCTACCGATTTTAGTAGTGTCCACCATTTTTCTACCTAACGCTATGTTTTTTATTTGCAGTTTTTCAGCTTAAAAATATTTTAAATTAATTTTTTCAAATACGTATGTTCAGTTCCACAAATCAGAACTAATTATATATGCAAAAAAATTTAATTGTTATAAACTTTTTTTATTTATATAACATCTTTTATAAATTTTTTCGGTATTTTAGTCCACCCCAATTTATGGCATTAGATTAAATTCTTTTTAAAAGGTATGAATCTTAACATAAAAATAACATTTCATGGGCTGAAACTTCTCCATGGGGTAATAAAAAAAAAATCGCCAGCTTCAACCAATCAGAAGTCAAGCTTACAATTGGGCTTGGCTAACTGATAATTTATTTACTGCTTCCTGTAATTTGTACACACGCTTCCCTGTATCACTGCGCTAGTCGTTTTGCTGTGAGATTTATAGTGATTTCTCTTATTGAATAAAATGGATTGTGTTAATAAATCACAACAGCATCAGGTAAAAGAAGGAAGGGATAGGCCCATTTAAGAGGAAATTTTAGAGGTAACTAGGTATTCTGGTTCTCTTAAACAACCGAAAAGCCCACATGTCCAGACAATTGGAATAGGCCCTAGAGGCCTATCGGGCAAACTGGTAATAGTTCTCAGCCAGCTTGAAAAGGTAAAACATCTAAACACATCATGTCATCCTGCATCAAATTAAATAGTGTTACTTCTACAACTGTTGAAACGACAACACTGAATCCTGAAAAACTATTTGAGAAGGATACAGAATTATTCAGCAATTTGCAAGCGTTTTGGATTTTGTTAACAAACAGTTTTTTTTCCCTGTCCAAAGTGTTTGATACATCACCTTTCACTACAAAACAGTTGAGCAGGATCAGGTTTACACAAGAGTCCCTTTATACACATTGAATGAGACTCACTATGGCCTGTCCTAAGTTCATTTCACATTCACTTGTATATTTTGTTGTGAAAGTATTCAACTATCTTCATCTGCTGAAAATATATAAATTTAAGGTGTTCCAGATGTCAAATGTTTATCATAAGGATAGGAATAAAATAAAGAAAAAAGTAAAAGTTTTCTGACAAATATGAATATGCCCTCCACCAGTAGCACGTACATGCAAAACACAGTGACAGATACTTTGAAAAAGGAAAATTTTAGCATGCAATGCTACAAAAAGATGTGCAAGAAGAAAGTATGCATTCTGCATGTCGACAGAATTTAAAATCAGAATGTTAAGACAAAATGAAGTTAACTAACTGTGTCAATGTGAAGGAACCCTGGTGCAACGGCGAGGCTTCCTCAAGTAAAAATGGTCATAGCAAACAGTTCCTATCTGTGGAACCCAGTGAGAGCAACAAAAAGTTTGTATGATGTAGAAAATTATGATCCAAAATTACTGGTGATTGCCATGCAGTAAGGCTAGAAAGAATAACCTACATACACAGGGGGGGGGGGGGGGGGGGGGGGCTGTGAAACACCCACTGTAGATGCACCTAAACCCCCGGGGGGGGGGGCCATGGGGGCGGGGACCACCAAAAGGGATCTGATTATTGTGTAAATAAGGGGGGGGGGGTGATAAAGGGG
>JAMPIV010009065.1:0-155000 GCA_024509875.1 Oreohelix idahoensis
GCTGCTGTCCAAATTTAATCCCAATACTGACGATATTTCATGCTATTTAAATAGATATGAAACATGTTGCCCTGAGTTTAAGATTGATAGAGCTACATGGCCTAGCAGGTTAATGAGTTTATTAGTTGGTGAGGTTCTTAATGCAGTCTGCACCATGGATAATCATACTAGAAATGATTATGATGCTGTGAAGGCTTTATTGCTAAAAAGTATCAACTGGAGGAAAATGGTTACAGATTGAAACTAAAATCATTGTTGCCTGATTCAGCCAAGGATTTTGCTGAATTTGTTTCATCAATTAAGCTTTGCTTTTCTAGATAGGTTGATTTATCAAAAATTGATAAAACTTTTGATGGGCTGGCTGACTTAATTTTAAGAGACAAATAGCTGTCTTCAGTCAGTGGTGACTTTTTGTCCTTTTTGCAGGAGAGAAAGCCTGAAACGTTGGCTGCTGTAGAAAATATTGGACGACAATACCAAATTGCACCTCCTAGAAGAAATCTCGACAGGACTAATATAAATGATCCATTGCCAGTGGCATCAGCTCGAACTATGATGTCCAATCTACCCAGACAAAGATCAAATAGCATGGACAGAAATTGTCGATTAAATCGAGATAAAAATACTCGCTCTTTCAGAGTGAGGTATAATTTTAACAATAGGTCACAGCCACCTCAAAGAAATTTCCAACCATAAGATGATGGATATATACCTCAACAATCATCTTTCAGAACTAGCAGGAATTGGAACAGATTTGGATATAATTTCCATTCAAACAGAGGCTAAAGGTCATTCTATGGAAACAATGTAAATAATTACAACAGAAGTTCTCAACAGAACAATAACTTTTGACGTTCTATGAATCCTGAACGTTCCATTGCAGTTGTGCATGAAAATGATAATAATACAGTCCAAAATAACAGTGTTGCTGCGCATGCAAATGCATGTAGTGTTGACTTGTCAAATAGTACTAATTGTTCTGAATGTAATTCTTTGCTACAGTTAGAGGGAGTTCCTAGGCTCCTACGTGGACATCCTTTGCCAGTCATGTCCTCTTATGATGGTACAGGGTCACTAATGTTTAATAGGGGTTTTGTAAACAACCAACTTATTTCAGTGCTCAGGGACACTGGTTGCACTACTGTTGGGGTGCGAAGGTCATTAGTGGACCAATCTGATTACACAGGCAATGAAGTCAAGTGCATTACATTTGGGGGCACAGTTGAATATTATTCAACTGCTGAAGTATTCTTAGATACCCCTTATTTTACTGGAAGGACTCTCGTGTGCTTGCTGGACAAACCAATTGCTGGAATAACCCTGGGGAATATCCCTGGTCTTCATGAATGCACTAATGATGATATTTTAACATGGTAACAGCAACATTTGCTTATGGCAAATGCTGTCACTACTAGAGCTCAGTCTCGTGCAAGGTTGCATGAACAGGTCCAGATTGAGATGACTGATGAGGTGATGAATGATGAGAGGGTGACTAAGGAGGTGGTGACTGATGAGGAGATGTCTGATAAGGAGGGGACAGATGAGGATGATTTACGTGTTGAACTTATTGACAAAGAATCATTCATACAGATGCAAAATGAAGATGATTCATTAAACATTTTTTTTTCATGTTGCCAAGTCTGATGATGTGGTATTTAATGATAATTCTTTACACTGGTACACAATCAAGAATGGGATCTCGATTCGGAATTTCCAAGATTCCACATCAGTAAAAAAACAAATTATGGTACATACTAGTTTTCTCTCATATGTCCTACGTATGCTCATGATGTTAATTATGCAGGAAATTTAGAGATTGCCAGGACAAAACAGAGGGTTTTGTCTCATTTCCTTTGGCCTGGTGTTACAAGAGATGTGAAAATCTTTTGTTGCACATGCAAAACTTGCCAAGATGTGGCAGCTTAAACGCCCGACGCAAAATGCGCCTTTCCAGGCGTCAGACATACCTTTGCGTCCATTCGCGAAAATGGCAATCGACTACCAGTCACGTCATCTAGAGGTCATCATTATGTGCTAACATGCATTGATATGCGCACACGCTGGCCAGAGGGTTTTCCTCTGAAAACAATATCCACTACAGATGTTATTGACGCGGTATTTTTAATTTTCAGTCGATTGAGTTTTCCCGAAAACATATTATCAGATCGGGGAACTCAGATTATTTCTGACGTTATGACTCAGGTTATGAGAGAGTTTGAGATAGATAGATTTCTTAGTAGTGTAAATTGCGAACGGGAAAATTGAGAGGCTAAATCGCTGTCTTAAACAAATGCTAGGCAAAGTAACTGCGAAATACCCGCAGGATTGGGATAGAGTACTCGCAGCGATATTGTTCGCTTATCGGGAAATACCGAACGAACATACTGGATTTGCGCCGTTTGAATTAGTCTTCGGTGAAAAGCTAAAAAAAAAATAAATGTAAATGTCATCCAATGTTATGCACCAACTAATGACAAAGAAGAGTCTGTGAAAGAAGCATTTTATACTAGACTACAGGAAATTATGGAAAAAGTAAAAAGATGAGACATCACAATTTTGATGGGTGACATGAATGCAAAGATAGTTATAGTCAACACCGGCTTTGAAGAAGTCATGGGAAAATATGGGCTGGGAATAATGAATGAAAATGGGGAACTATTCTCAAACTTCTGTGCTTCAAATCAACTGGCTATAGGAGGAAGCAATGTGTTGAGTGTCTTTTTGTTGTACGCCATAATTGTTGAAGGCGATGAAGACATAGTATGGTATCTGTGGTCTGGTTTGTGTAGGATGCAGATGTGTATTCAAACAGTGAGCATTACAAGCAAGGCAATCCACACAAGGACGTCACGTTAACTCACGATGAGAAAAGTCAATGATGCTTGCAACAGCTAGTGACGGTTTTTGTATAATTTATTATAGACGCCACAATGACGAAGTGTGTAGACATAAACAAGCCTGTACATCATAGGTACGATCAAACAGTCATTATTACATATGTAGTCAATTCAACAGGCACAGCAGACAGCATCATAATAATGTACATCATATGCCTTTTAGGATATCGGAATCAGCTGTACATGTAGTCAGGTAGTAAACTTCCCCTTTCCATAAGAGCTAGTAGATATCAACTAGGAGATTAAATCTAGTCTCCTATTTTTGACCTCAACAAGACAGGCATGTCTTTCGAGCGTCACATTATTGTCCTCTATGTTCCTCAAACAGCAAAGGTATCAAACCTAGATCCATCAATAAAGTTCAGGAAGCAAATAGTCCGTAGGACAGGCATCAATCGATGCGTGACAATATAAGTGGATCGTGAGCTGAGCAAACTTGTCATAACATAGACTTTATAATAAGGCAGGCTAAGCAAAAGTCAACATCACAAGATGGCGATAAAGTTACTTAGCAGAAAGAATTCAGTTACCTGTTCATCAGGAATTAAATCACATAAATCACATATGCCTCCAGGCATTTGAAATAACATAGAGATATATCATCTCAAAAAAGGAACAACAATGAGGAGGACTCCTTCCTGAATAAACTAAGCGAAGACTAGCACATCGCTACGTCTCGCCTTACCAGCATCTCTGCTCAGACTGACCTGGGCGGAAATCCTTCAAACAATGCCACAAACAGAGACATGCGCAGAACACGCGAATCGAATACAACTCAGCCAAATTTACGAAACGAAGAATGTTCTACGATGTTCGACTAAAGACGCGAACCTTAAAAGGAAATGGATCTTGAAACATTGCGATTGCCAACTGTTTTCTAAGAACTGACGACCTGAGCGCTCCATATATGGACGTGACTCAAAATCGTTCACACAACTATCGGCAACTATACTATCAGACTATTGTCACACGATTAGACAACTAGTAGAAATAAGAAGTGACTACAATTCTATGAGTTACTTCCCATGCATTAAATAAGAATAAGTTGCGACAAGTTTAGTAGCAACATTACCGCCACCTCCCGATTAAAAAAAAAATGTGCAACATTTTTTTTTTTTTTTAAATATCCAAGAGTAAAACCAAAAGCGGTTTAACAACGCACGAATTATGCGGGGATAACTAATTGCACTGCCTGATATGAGGCTAAATTGACACATAAAGTGTCTGGTGAGAATATTTCTCAACAGATAAAAAATCTGATTCAAAAATATATCGGGGAGGTGCCACCAACACACACTACGCTTGCATGAAAATACAATATAAATATGCAAGTTCATATCATTATAATCAAATTGCAGTGTCATAATCTAATACCGCTTAGAATGGATGTACACATCTGATATTGAATGTTAAATATTACATTATCTAAATGTTTAATTAATATCATTACATTATGAAATTAAACATAAATGACGATCCAGGACACATCACCTGTCGTTCCAAGGAAAGTGTACAATGTGGAACTCTCCATGTTTGACAACAGAAAGGTAGCTTCTCCGATCAACAATAACATGCTGAGAAAAAACAACCAATATAATTCTATTTAATAGCCATTATGTTTCATACTATACAATACATTATTATTAATAATTGTGGCCGAGTGAACTTTCGGCTCTTATATTAACTACCCAGTCTTCTTCTTATATTAAAGATGGGAACAGAAGAAGATGATAACAAAGCACAATAGTATGTGTTCACCTAAAGTGAGGACAGATGTGCTAATGTATTGTAGTAATATAGGTGTGTTATGGCTCTGTAATATATAGAAATATAGGACAGAAGTATTAGTTAGAAATCATGTGGGGTGTACAATCACAACGAGATCTATCAAAATTCTTATCACTGTTGAGCCCATTGCTCTTATTTGACCTCCATTTAGCATAGTTGCGATTGTTATCTTCTCTTTGGTCAAAATATCTTTGTGATGGATTTTGTTGTTTCCAAGAGAAATTACCACAAGGTTGACAACCTCTTTTGGAGTCACCTTTTCCAAAGTTCCTATAAATATTAGAACCAAAATTCTGAGGACTTTTAAACTGTCTCCAATTACTTGAAGAAGGAAAATTACCACGTGATGAACGCTCTTGGCGCTGTTCATAATCACGACTATCTTTCCTAGCAAAATTGTTATTATTTTTGCCTGTGGCAATGTGCTTAACAGATGGATCATACTGCTTGGGCTGAGTATGACGCGTAACCAGAATGGTAGAATTTTTTTTGTTTAGCACAAAATGATTATCATTCTGGGAATGGGTACTAATAGGTTTGTTTTCTGATGTCACCTTATCAGGACTGACCACTACAGTCGGATTACTTTTGTTGGCCTGACGCCAACTCCCATTAGAGGCAGTATCGCTATTTCGTGGGAAACAATATTTTCCACGAAACGACTTGTTCACATATTGTTTAGTGTTACTATGAGCATTGAGTGCATGTAGCTGACTCTTTGCATTAGCAACCTGTTGAACATCAGGTTTATGTTTAAATCTATCCACCTTATTAGTAGATAACACCTTATTGTTCAAAACAATATCTAATAAGCCATTAACTCTTTTTTGAAGTTTTGTAACTTCTGCTTCTGCAATAGTTTTCTCTCTAGCGACAGCTTTATGTATTCTCTCGTTGGTTTTAACTTTCCTGTTATAATCCAACCTTATGTCTTGTAATTGAGAAATAAGAGTCTTCTCTTTAGCAATACTATCTTTAAGATCGTTACTCAACTTTTCCTTCTGAGATGTGGTTTCTAAAACCTTAGCTTTCTCCCGAACAAGTTCAAGTTTGAGTGCTTCCATAGCACTATGATGAGCAGTCACAAGTTCATCCACTTTCTCATCTTTTTCTGACTTCGCCCTCAACTGTGTTAATTCCAGTTGTAGTAATTGAATCTCAATCTTTAATTTCTCATTGTCCATCTCATTGTCTCCGGTGCAAGCATTTTCTTTACAATATTGCTCATATTGAGCCAAGCTCATATCACTTTCTAACCATTGTTCATATTTAGAAAAGCTCATCTCATCTTCAAATTCCTTTTTCTCTTTCATTTGAGATTGTCTCAATTTATTCCCCTGAGGAAGAGCTAATGTTTCTATAATCTTCCACAGTAGTTTTAAATCAAGCGTGGAAGAGTTCACTTTATCCACCTGGTTATCTAACAACTGTTTTAATGAAATCACCTCATTCTCTAACTCTATAATTATTTCTTCACAAGACTGCTTATCCTGTCTGGCCTGAACTTTTACTTTCTCATAGTCTATTTTGACTTGCTCTAGCTTACCAATAAGAGCCTGTTCTTTACAAAGATAATTATCTTTAATTGAGCTTATCTCATCTTCCAACTCTTTCTTCTGACTAAAAGAGGAGTCATAGAATTTCTTATTATCTTCTATAATATCGTCACTTTACCCTTTAATACAGTATTTTCAGAATTCCTCTGCTGTAACTCATTAGTAAGAGCTTTCTTTTCATCCTGAAGCTCATTTATTGTTTCCTTTAATGCATTCAACTCCAAAGCTAAGAGTTTATCTTCATCTTCTCTCTTCCACTGTTCAGCTTCTTTGTCTAATTTTTGCAACTCAGTTTTCAGTTTCTCAATTTCCAATATTTGTTTTTTCTCTTTTAATGCTTTGTCATATTGAATAGTCGCAAATTCTTCTAACTTATCACCAGTCTTCCCAAGCAATTTACCCTGCTCAATAAAGTGCTCGAATGTAGACATGATGAGTAATAATATGAGTCCACAACCTGAAATAATTAATTATCTTATTTCAAATTTAATTATAACAAGTCTTAAATGAAGCACTTGTTTACTCACAACACTATATTATCATCCCAATCTCTGTGGGAAACAAGTCTTATATCCAAGAACTTGTGTATAGACCTTTTTGAAATATCATCAATCAACTCTTGATCATAGGTGCACTTCCCATTCAATAGTGCACAATACTATTAATCATTTATTAATCATCAGTGTAGTAGTAATGCATAAGCATAACCCACTATTAAATGTGAATTAACTACTATAAGTGTAACCAATGACTATGTAAACACAATCACAATGTAAACAATAACAATGTAAACATTACACTGTAAACAATATAATGTAAACAATACAATGTAAACAATAACAAAGATTTAGCAACAATACGAAAACATTCGTAGAAATCAACAAAAAATAAAGCGAAAATTAAAGAAATATCACAAAAAATGTGATGATATCTACGAGAAGATAACACAAATACAAGACACCACAGTGTATAAACAAAAATGGTATATGAAACTAAACTATAGAAAAGAGTAGACTAGCAAATTCAAACAAATCAAAACAGAACTAAAGAATGCAGAAAAATAACGAAAACAATACTAACACATGTCATCACAACTAACAAAAAATAGCAACAGAAGTCGCTTTGCTAATTCCAGTATCGGAAATTGCACACCCTACAGAAAACGCTCACGATAGACGACCTCTATGACGTGGTATGATCTAAGGGAGACACCGCCCAACCGAAAACCCGCAGAAACATAGACATATAAATATAAATATACAAATAACATATAAACATATAACATGTAAACAAAAGAATGAGATGAAACACAGAAGACTCAGTAGAAGTATAAGGGCACAGTTCACAAACAAACAGGCCACTTAACTTATGGGTATCCAAACGTCAGCCACAGCAGAAAAAACAGATGACAATCAGCGTCCTAAGGAATGAAGATCCAACGATGATGGTACATCTGGACTGCTCCAACTGCCATGACGATGGTACTTGAGCTTCTAAACTGATAAGTAAATAACGGCACTTGACCTTCTTATTCAACCGTAAATTACTTGAAATCGGTACTTGACCTTCACAAACGACAGCAACTTGATACCTTGACAGCAGCGACTGGCTTCACTTGAGTTAAACAGCAACAGTCTGTGATATCCGGCAATATGTAACAACGCCGGGTACTGTCAAATTTCTTGCTTCTGGCAAAAAGTTACAATTTCGACCTTTTCCGGGCAACGCCGAGTACTTTCATAATTCTCTATGTAGATGTAGAATGCTGAAAAATCGCTGTATGTTGATTTCTTGAACGATGCAGTTTGTTGAATTCTTGTTGAATGAAGTGGGTAAGAAACCCCGTGTATGCTGGTACCAGACCAAACCAGCTTATGGCCACCAAATGTTGAGTGTCTTTTTGTTGTACGCCATAATTGTTGAAGGCGATGAAGACATAGTATGGTATCTGTGGTCTGGTTTGTGTAGGATGCAGATGTGTATTCAAACAGTGAGCATTACAAGCAAGGCAATCCACACAAGGACGTCACGTTAACTCACGATGAGAAAAGTCAATGATGCTTGCAACAGCTAGTGACGGTTTTTGTATAATTTATTATAGACGCCACAATGACGAAGTGTGTAGACATAAACAAGCCGGTGCATCATAGGTACGATCAAACAGTCATTATTACATATGTAGTCAATTCAACAGGCACAGCAGACAGCATCATAATAATGTACATCATATGCCTTTTAGGATATCGGAATCAGCTGTACATGTAGTCAGGTAGTAAACTTCCCCTTTCCATAAGAGCTAGTAGATATCAACTAGGAGATTAAATCTAGTCTCCTATTTTTGACCTCAACAAGACACGCATGTCTTTTGAGCGTCACATTATCGTCCTCTATGTTCCTTATACAGCAAAGGTATTAAACCTAGATCCATCAATAAAGGTCAGGAAGCAAATAGTCCGTAGGACAGGCATCAATCGATGCGTGACAATATAAGTGGATCGTGAGCTGAGCAAACTTGTCATATCACAGACTTTATAATAAGGCAGGCTAAGCAAAAGTCAACATCACAAGATGGCGATAAAGTTACTCAGCGAAAAAGGATTCAGTTACCTGTCATCAGGAATTAAATCACATAAATCACATATGCCTCCAGGCATTTGAAATAACATAGAGATATATCATCTCAAAAAAGGAACAACAATGATGAGGACTCCTTCCTGAATAAACTAAGCGAAGACTAGCACATTTTTTTTTTTTTTTTAATTAAAAAACTTTATTTGGTCAATATATTTACAACATTGATAGTATTTACAACAATTGAAATTTAAAATAGTCATTATAAAGACATAATTTAAAGTTAATAAACCCGGTACAAACTAAATATTGCGAAACACAAAAACAATATTATTTAGTTAATATTACAAGACCAAAAAAGAGCAAATGCACAAATTCTAAAGTTAAATAAACCGGGTACAAATTAAAATTATTACATTATATAAGATAAACCTAATTGCGAACAAATCAATATTATTTAAGAAAAATAACTTTAAATATTACAATCTAAAAATGAACACTATGTAAGAAATATTACACAAATTTTAAAATTAAAAAGCTAAGCACAAATCAAAACTATTGCATAAACGAATTACAAAAAGTCCAGGTACAAATCAAATTATTTCAATATATAAAGATATACTAATTTCAACAAAAAAAAAAACAAAAAAAAAAAAAAAAAATTATCAACTGTTGTTGAGGGCATGGGAGTTACTAGATGATTAATGGTACAACGACTGACAATGACACCCTAACATGAGATGATATGCGATAAATGGTATTTACATTGCACGATATTACAGAAATAGTATTAATACTCAAAGCTACTTGCTTTGTATCACCAACAAGGGTCTAAGTTATAATTTAACACAAAAGGAATGCTTTAAATCTGTGTTGTTATGTCTTGTGTTATCTGTTCGTATATTTGTGTAAATATTTTACTGTCATAATGTCCATTGTCGTATACAGCTCTGTTCCTACATGTCCATACAAGATATCTGAAGTTAGCGAGTAAAGTTAGTAGTTTAAGTTCTGTTTGTCTCGTCATTCGTGGTAACGTGTTCATCGTGACTGCTCTATATAAATTAAGTGTCTGTTGTGAGTGTGGGGCTATTAATGTCCTTAATTTGTTTAAAGTGGGGGCCACTGTCTTACATGTGTAAAACAAGTGGTCTTCTGTCTCTATGATGTTGTTACTACACAGTTTACATTTAGGTGGCCCTTTGCCTGCTTTTTTTGTTGACTGCATGCCCGCAATAGGCGTTAAACTGTGTAGTAATCTGAAGGTGACTTCTTTTGCTTGTGGTTTGATGTCTATTGCATGAATGTTTGTGAAACTCTGTGTGTAATCGGTTATAAAAAGGTTGTACCCCCTTCGTGTGTTTAGAGGTGTTTCCTGTGCTGCAACTAGAAGTTTGTATATAAGTTTGGTGTCTTGTCTTATTAAATGTTTATTTCCTTCTAAGTTTTGTAAACATATTTTGTAAAAGGGTGGTGGTGTACCAAAGAAGTGAGGTTGATTATTGTTTAATTTACAAATGTTCGATAATCTTAACCCAATATAGTAGTGTGCCAGTGGGTATAGACCCGGGCATTTTATAACTTCCCCTATGTATTTAATTCTTAAAGCTTTTATTTTAGTATTGATATCCTGTAGGGCTATCCCCCCTTTATTTTTAGGTTGTATTAGAGTAGTGTGTTTGATACTGTACCAGGTATTCCTAAAAATAAAGGCCCTAATTAGTTTATTTATTTCCGTTATAATCTTTTTAGGTACTATTTGTATATTTGCTGTATAAATTATTTTTGGCATAATAAAACAATTAACTATAATACTTCTTCTGAAAATGGTAGCCGTTTTATATTTGTAAATTTCTAGCATATTTTGGATTTCCTCTATCAATTTTGTCCATGTTTCTTTATTGGGGTCTTGAGGATTAAAAGAGAAGTTAATTCCATAAATTTTAACTTTATTCACTACCGTTAATTGAAAAGGGAAATCTGACCTATTGCCCCATTTACCTATTCCCATTATGCTAGATTTTTGAATGTTTAGTTTGGATTCGCTAGCGTATCCAAACTCTGTGAAAACCTCTAAGATATTTTTTATAGAATCCTTTGTTGTTGGAAAGAATATCGTATCATCGGCGTAGGCCAGCAATTTTCTTTCCCCTGCACCGGGGACGAAAGTCCCCGTGATATTTGTGTCTTGTCTTATTTTTTCCAACACAGTTTCTAGCGTTATTACATATAACAAGGGCGACAGAGGGCACCCTTGCCTAACACTTCTCGTTAATTTAAATGTTTTGGTTAGACTATGATTAATCAATATTTTACTTTCAGGTTTTTTATATAGGATTTTTATCCATGATCTAAAGTATTTCCCTATATTACTAGCTTTAAGACTTTTATGTAGGAAGGCATGTGATACTCTATCAAATGCCTTTTCCTGGTCTAAAGATAATATGGCACTCTGGCACTGCCTATCATGTGTGTATGTAATCAGGTCTCTAATGAAATGTGTGTGTTTGCTAATGTTTCTACCATGTACACTACATTGTTGATCTGAATGTATTATTTTGTGCATGTGTGATTTAAGCTTCAGAGTAAGTGCCTTGGCTAGGATTTTGTAATCAACATTTAAAAGAGATGTGGGCCGAAAATTCTTGATTGACTTTTTGTCATTACTGTCCTTGGGGATTAAAGTAATATAAGATTGATTCAAACTTTCTGGGAGTTCCCCTTTTAAAAAAGCTTCTTCAAATGTTTTGATTAGGATGGGACCTAAACATGGGAAGAAAAACCTGTAAAATTCTGCTGTTAGCCCATCCGGCCCGGGTGCTTTATCTTTTTGAAAAGTACTAAGGGCCCCTTGCAAATTTTCTAAAGTTAAAGGTTGATCTAGCCTTTCACTTTCCTCATCACTTAAACGTCTTGTGTATTTTAGAAATTTGTCTTGTATGTTTACATCACTTTCTTCTTTAGTATATAGCTGCTTGTAGTATTCGAAGAAAGCGTGACTAATATTGGTATTGTCTGTGCCGTATTCCTTTCATGTCAGTTATTTCGTGAATCTGTCTACTGCGCTGAATGTTTTGCTCTACTGCTAAATATTGCCTACTAGGGATTTCCTGCGTTATAGTGTGTAATTGTGTCCTAAGTAATGCTCCCTGATAGGTATACTGTTTATATTGATCTAATTGCTGTTCTAAGGTGTGTATGTGAGGGTTGGTGTTGTCTAAACTCTTAGTTAAACTAATTGCTTCTTCTAAAATCCCCTCTTCTTTCTTAAACTTCCTATGTATAAGTGTAGCCAAAATCTGTGTCCTATCTCTTATTGTATTTTTTAACATTTCCCAATATTGTGCGATGTTATTATTGGGAATGTCTTGTGCGTAACCTTGTATCAATTGTGTTATTTGCTCTGTGTAGTAAGTGTTTTTAAGTAGATTATTGTTAAATTTCCAATGCGGGGATCTCTTTACTTGTTTATGCGTGTGTCCCGTACTTAAAGATGTATAAACTGCGTGATGATCTGTAAATTTAAGAGTGTTTTTTATGTGGTATATTTTGTGTATGTTATAGTCACTAGTGGTGTAAATTCTATCTAATCTTGAAGCTAATCTAAAATATGGGTTCGTCTTGTCATAATATGTAAAGGTTCGTTTGTTGGGTTCTATTTTTCTGTATGCGTCTGAAAGGTCATGTTCGTCTAACATAGCCTGAACTTGTCGTACAAGTAAAGACTTTTCTCGTGTCCGCGCTCTCGTGAAGCCTCCAGACCGGTCAAGGTCGGATAGAATACAATTAAAATCTCCCCATAAAATTTTTCTAGTCCCCTTGTAATGTTCCGTTAGTATGTCATGTAATCCGTCATAAAATTTAGGTCTGTCAATTTTCGTCGCTGGTGCATATATGTTGATAAGTGTGTGTATGTCTTGTTTGTTGTGTTTGTTTTGTATTTGTATAATGACAATTCAGCCATCATTGTCAGTTCTGTGATGCACTGCATCCCAATCTTCATTAATTTGAAGGATGGCAACACCAGTATGGCAGGTGCCTCGGGCGAACCAACCATGCTTCAGTCCTAATCTAGTTGTTATTTGACCCGCGTGATAGTTTGTAGTGATACCGGTTTGCTGTAGAAGCAAAAAATCGGGTTTCTCTTTTTTAATCAGTTTAATTACATGGTCCAGCTTATTTCTCAAACCATTGATATTGAGAGATATTATCACTAGACTGCATGTCGGAGTGGTAGGCAGAAGTTGGCCACTCGCTATAACCTGTCTACCTGGCAAAGTGGCAGAGTGGTCACTTGCCATATCTAAACTATTTGACAAAATGGGGACTGAGTGCGGACCGTATGTCTTTTTTGAATTACAAAGCAGAGTAGTGGTCTGAGGCTGGCTACCCGCTACAGGTGAAATACTCAACAAAGCGCTAGTTGGTGGTATATCATGTGTTTTAAGGATTGTAATAGGCAAAGTAATAGGCTGGTTACTCTTTTCACATGGCTTACACAGAAGAGCGGTGACTGTGGGCTGACCGCCTTCTGTCCTAACTAGGCCACTCGACACATTCGTGCTTACATTGTTAGACCAGTCGGTGCGTAGCTGACCGACTGACCTAAAACCTTGACTGCTAGACAGAATAGTGACTGAGGACTGGCTATCTGTTCCGCTCTGATTATTTAGGCTGAACGCAGATGAAACTGCGTCGCCTAGACCTCCCACCCCAGTCGGGGGGGGGGAGTTGACTGCTTAAAAGAAACTGTGCGCATTTAAGTGTGTAGGAACCAAAACATCAATATAAAGCTATTTACACTAAAGAAAAAAACACCAACTCTTAAAATATAAGGCACACATTCTAAACTATAGTTATTTTCACATTTTACTTTTAAAGTTACAAAGCAATTGGCGAATTTCTGTAAGGCCAACTTGAAAAAGAGCATCTTCCCACGCACTGGTGTTGTTGTGTCCGTCTCGTCAGTAAGCTCACAGGGGGTGATGACAGCGGGTTGTATCTTGGGCGTGCCCACACTTGCACCATCCGTCATCTGACCTCTGGAACTAACAACTCGTACTTGCGCGGCGTTGGACATCATCAATTCACACTGGGCCCCAGTGCAGGGAAGAAAGACTTGTAAACACACACTCATGAACTCACGTCTTCGTAAGGTTGCCCGTCTATAAACAGGCTTGCCTCTGACAACATGGCTTCCATGTCATCTACCTCTGTTGTTGCTGCCCAATTTAAGGAAACTTGTGTGTTCACTGGTGTTGGCGCCTCTGGAACCTCGGGTGTTGTTGGTGACCCTCTTATAGGGCTATTAGGCGTAGACACTGCCCTCTCATCAACTACAGGTGTCGACGAAATCCACCTCGGGGAGGGCTCTGGTGTAAGTGACCTTGGCGATGGTGGCAAATCCGTTCTACTGGGGGAGCGCTTACATGGCGACTTGCTTTCGTTTCGTTTAACTTCTTTAACTTTGCTCGGTCCCGTTGCCTGGAGCAATAACCTCTTCCTGGTTTTGTTGTCTTTCCTAGAGAGGAATGTTCTAAAGTCCTCCCCATCAACTCCGGCTTGAGGGCTATCTGGGGCATGGAGCTCATTTGCCCTGCTCTGTTCCGCCGGCGTTCTCTCGGCGACTGCCTCTTCCTCTCTTGTCTCTCTTGTTTGTTTGGTCCGGGGGGGTGGCGCCCGCTTGTTAGGGCACTGGCTTACCCAGTGGGTGTCGAGCCCGCATATCACGCACTGAACTCTCCGTCCGGGCAGGGCCACCGATACCCCCAAGATTTTGTCTTCTGCCGCTTTCAGGTGAACAAAATGCGGAATTAGGTGTTGAGAAGGCCTGTACAGAAAGTTCCATTTATCAGAGGCTGTTTTTATCCGGAAGACCTCCGCATCTTTGTCACCCGATACCTCGGCCGCAATCCTCTGCGCTGCCTCAGGTTTTATTGTAGGGGGCATCCAGTGGAGTACACCTTTAGATTTTTCTTTGTCCAAATGTTCTATGTATATGGACATCTGCGGATTGGACCATTCGAACTTTTGCGATGTAGGCCATGGTAATATTTCATTTGTGCGGCCGCCGTCAGCGTAGCGTACCATTTAAAGGGTCCGGCAAATCTGTAAAGTGTGGCAATGCCACTCAACCCAACTCCTGCTGGCCCAGCCAGAATACTCGAGATAAGGGAGTATGATGCTCTATTGGCCTGCGGCCCAGTGATAGTAATTACCAAGGTACCCTGCCTGTGCAGACTACCTCCTTCCAGATCTTTCTCAATATCAATAAGGATAGTTGGCACAATAGGTGCAGACATTCTTGTATATTATTTTCCTCTTGGCCCTGAAACCAACTGGAAATGAAAAACCAAAGTCACAGATGTTAGCTAAGCTAACGCCTAACTAACACCAATGTCCTGGAAAAAAAACACAAAAGTCCTGGAAGCACCAAAAAAAAAGTCCAAGAATGAAGAGGAGCGAAGACTAGCACATCGCTATGTCTCGCCTTACCAGCATCTCTGCTCAGACTGACCTGGGCGGAAATCATTTTAAACAATGCCACAAACAGAGACATGCGCAGAACACGCGAATCGAATACAACTCAGCTAAACTTACGAAACGAAGAATGTTCTACGATGTTCGACTGAAGACTCGAACCTTAAAAGGAAATGAATCTTGAAACATTGCGATTGCCAACTGTTTTCAAAGAACTGGCGATCTGAGCGCTCCATATATGGACATGACTCAAAATCGTTCACACAACTATCAACAACCCTAGCTATCAAGATAAGACAACTTCTTGACGACAGCTATCAAGATTAGACGACTGTAGAAATAAAAGTGACTACAATTCCATGAGTTACTTCCCATGCATTAAAAAATTAACTATAGTCAAAATGCATGGTCAGAATAAGTTGCGACAAGTTTAGCGCAACACAATGTTTCCACATAAGAGAATATACAAGGAAACATGGATATCACCAGATCATAGAACAGAAAATCACATTGATCATATATGCATAAACAAGAAGTTTAGATCATCATTGCAGGATGTAAAGGTATATAGAGGAGCAGATGTGGCATCAGATCACCACCTTCTGATAGACAAAGTAAAAATGAAACTCAAGAGATATGCAACAATGCAAAATTATAGACAACAATTTAATGTAGGACATCAAAGAAATCAAGAAACAATAGACAAATTTGCGGTCACAATATCCAACAAATTCCAAGTGCTCCAACAGCTGGAAGATGTAGAGAATACAGAAGACTATTGGCAGCAAATCAAAACGGTATGGAATGAGACATGTGAAGAAATACTGGGGAAAAGGGAACGACAACAAAGAGCATGGATAACAACAGAAACCATCAATAAGATAAAAGACAGAAAAACAAGAAAGTAGATTTAAACACAAGCACAACCAGAAGTTCCGAAGCCAGGGCTCAAGAAGTGTACACAGAAGCAAACAAAGAAGTAAAAAGAAGTATCAAAAGAGACAAGAGGAAGTATATTGAGGATTTGGCAAGAGAGGCAGAAGATGCTGCAGCCAAAGGGAATATGAGAGAACTGTATAACAGCACAAAGAAGCTGACATGGAAATACAGGCAAACAAGTTGCCTCATAAAAGACAAGAATAGAAAACTGCTCAGCAATATACAAGAGCAAATGAAGAGGTGGACATAATATTTTGAGGACCTTCTCAATAGACCAGCTCCCCAAAACCCCCCGGACATCCAGCCAGCAGAAGAAGAGCTACAAATTAACGGTGAAAGACCAACGAAGGAAGAAATAAAGAAAGCCATATAGCTTCTAAGAAAAGGAAAAGCGTCTGGACCTGATGGCATTCCAGCAGAGGCCATCAAAGCAATCGACACGGCTACAGAGATGTTATATAAATTACTTGGTAAAGTCTGGGAAAAGGAAGAGATACCAGCAGAATGGAAGGAAGGATATCTGGTTAAGTTGCCTAAGAAAGGAAATTTACAAGAGTGCACAAATTATAGAGGAATAATGTTACTATCAGTGCCAGGAAAAGTATTAAACAGGATTATCCTCGAGAGATTAAAAGAGTCCATAGACAAGAAACCAAGAGATGAACAAGCAGGTTTTCGACAAAACAGATCCTGTACAGACCAGATAGCCACTTTGAGAATAATAGTTGAACAAAGTCTGGAATGGAATTCACCACTACACATCGGATTTGTGGACTACGAAAAGGCATTTGACAGTGTGGACAGAGAATCACTTTGGAAATTGATGAGGCATTATAGAGTTCCCCTGAAGATCATTAATTTAATAAAGAATACATATGAAGACATGACATGCAGAGTTCTTCATGAAGGACAGCTTACAGAACCGTTTGGGATAAGAACAGGAGTGCGACAGGGATGCCTCTTGTCCTTATTTCTTTTCTTACTAGCAACAGACTGGGTTATGAGAACATCGACAACACACAACAGAAATGGAATCCAGTGGACTCTGACTAAGCAGTTGGATGATCTGGATTTTGCTGATGACTTGGCTCTTCTGTCCCATAACCGTAATCAGATGCAGGACAAATTGAAAACACTCTATGAGAGGTCACAGCAATTGGGTCTGAAAATACACAGGGAAAAGACAAAGATAATGAGAATAAATGCAGGTAATGATAACAGGGTTGAACTTGAAGAAGCACAATTACAAGATGTGGAATCGTACACATATCTTGGCAGCAATATAGAAAAAGTTGGAGGGACAGACAGTGATATCAAAATAAGAATACAAAAAGCAAGAGGAGCTTTCATTGCATTGGGAAATATATGGAGATCAAGAGAAATCGGATCCAACACGAAAATAAGAATCTTCAACTCAAATGTGAAGTCAGTCCTATTGTATGGCTCTGAGACATGGAGAACAACAAAGACTACAACCAAAAAGCTACAGACTTTCATAAATGGGGGCTTGCGTAGAATAGAGGGATTAAAATGGTATGACAAGGTTACCAACGTGGAACTGATGACAAGAACTAGATAAGTGCCAGTGGAACAAGAGATGAGAAGACGACGATGACGATGGATAGGACATACGCTGAGGAAACCTGTTGGTAGCATTACAAGGCGGTCCTTGTTCTGGAATCCCCAGGCCAAGAGAGGCAGAGGTAGACCAAGAAGCACATGGAGAAGAGAGCTGGAAACAGAGGTGAAAATGATGAGGAGAACGTGGAAAGAACTTGAGATGATGGCACGTGACAGGAGGACTTGGCATCTGTTTGTTGAAGGCCTATGCTCCTTTGGGAGTGGAGGGTTATGAATGAATGATGAATGCTTTATTTTAATGGGGGGCGGCTCCACATTTCTCTTGAATCCGAAGTGCCAATCTTCAGTTGTCTTTTTCCAGCAAAGTGATGAAGAAGATATGGAAAGAAAGACCTTCAGGGATGGCACACGATGGTATTACTTTGCTGAAGGTCTATGCTCCTTTGGTAAAGTATGGATTTTCGTTGCATATCACGAATAAAAGCGCTTGTTTGATATCAGATCTTCATTGACCCTCGGGAACTGCACATCTTACGATTAAAAAGGAATTAAAAATACGAGAACATTATACGTTCGTGCTTACCCGGGCTCTTAAAGGGGAGTATAGAGTGGTAACGCTGTAACCTACCAGCAATGTCTTAAAAGACCACTAAGGAGGTCTGGGCATGAGTCGCCCCATGCTGTAGAAACATTTCATTGAAATACATAATCAAGTTGCAAGAGGTGCACACAGTACAAGGGACGTAAACGTTAATATTTCCTGCTTTCTTATTTAATACATTACTTCCCTTTCATCTGCGTATTTTAAGCTTCTGTTTAAAAAATGGGCCACTTTTATTCATATAGATATATTTTCTTTTAAATAAAGTTTCTTTTTAATGGTATCATCATTAATGTTATAACATCCATCTGCTTCGACAGCGAGTGGTTTTCTGCCCACATGATTCTACCAATTTATTTTCTCTTTACGACCTCATCGTTTGTATGATGAGGAGATTCATCACGTTTCAGGACAGGCCTTTATGTACGATTGTACTTTTTATTTTAATGAATCAATACTTAGATTTTGTTTGTTTGTGTTTTTTGTTTGTTTGTTTGTTTGCTTTTTTTGTGTTTTATTTTAGCTGAAAATAATGTATTTCAAAACTGAACGTAAAGCTGGTGAAAAACAAAATCATAGCGTTTTAAAAAAAAAATAAAAAGAAATAAAGTATACTGACTTGGTTACTTTTGCTTTTGTGGTCGCAATGGCTGCTGTGAGCCCGTGGAGCTGGAGGATTTCAGCAATATTGCCTATCCATCTACCCAAGCGATAGGCAACCCCGTAGCTGTGGGGATTTAATTTAAAAACAGTGACCTCTCTAAAGATCCACTTTGATAAAATTATGTCTGTTTTCAGGTTTCTGAGTATTTCAAATTTGGAATAAGGAGGTAAAGGTAAAGGATCCCATTTACACGCCCATTGAGGCATATTGGGAATATGGTGTTAGACCCATATTTTCTTGATCATCGGCACACTAGGGGTGATGTGGTTAGCATCACGCCGGCTGCCTTAACCTTCCTAGAGTTGCTCTGGTACCCAATTGGGGCTGGGTCGACCCAGGAGCCGTTTGCGGCCTAAAAAATCCCACCTCATCTGGGGATCGAACCATAGACCACTGAGCTAGGAAGCCAGTGCACTAACCACAATGCTACCGCGGCTCAAAATTTGGAATAAGCGCAGCCAATATTTATTTTTTTATCTCAATCCCACGACCTGCTTCCTGCGATCCCAGCGAAAGAGGGGTGATCAATTACAAAGTTTTGAAGTGGTAAGACAAACTCACTAATATGGAACTGATGACAAGAACCAGACAAGCACCAGTGGAACAAGCACCAGTGGAACAAGCACCAGTGGAATGAGCACCAGTAAAACAAGAAATGAGAAGAAGACACTGGAGATGGAAAGGAAAGACATTGAGGAAACCTACTGATAGCATTACCAGGTAGTCCTTGCACTGGAGTCAGCAAGGTAAAAGAGACAGAGGAAGACCAAAGGAACACATGTAGGAAAGAACTAGAGACATGAAGGGCATGAGGAAGACCTTGACCTGATGGCACGTGATAGGAAGACTTGGCATAGGTTTGTTGAAGACCTATGCTCCTTGGGGAGCTGAGGGGTGATCACTAATTGAATGCATGCCCAATTCTACGCACTTCCACGTACATATATTGCAGCATTGTGCACATCTGGTAGTCATATATGGATGACTAGAATTGAGTATCAGAAGTAATGGATTAACGATTAAATCATCATCATCATCACGTTCCCTTGCGCACCTTATGGAACATAAAGCCACCACTGTAGCTTATCCCCATGCAGGAAGCCTGCAACAGTCATTCGCGTGTCCCTGTAGCAGTCGTTTCTGTAGCAATTTGTGTACATGAGGTAACCAGCCCCCCCATACTCAACTTTATAAGAGCCGCCTTGTACCACATGCCTAAGGGTACAGTAGTCCTATTCTTTCTTTGTCTTTTAAGGGGCCCTCGGGAACTACACAGGGCTTAATGTTAATCAGAATCGACGTCATTGCACTCCGGGCAAACCCATAGGTGCTCAGTCTCCCTCAGCAAATGTCGAAGGGTATGAATGCTAATTGTTCCTGTTGGGCACTGGTGGTATACACGGCGGATACACAGGGCTTACGATTAAAAGGGAATTTTAAAATGCGAAATAAAATACGTCAGTGCTTACCAGGGCGCTTAAAGGGAGGGTAGTGAAGGGTGATAACGTTGTAACCTATCAGCAATATCTTTAAAGACCACTAAGGAGATCTAGGCTTGAGTCTGCCCCATGCTGTAGAAACATAAAACCACTAAAATCTCAAAATGAATAAAATTTGCATTGCAACGTTATTTCAACAAGTGAATAAACTGGTAAAAAAATGCAATCATTTTGCCTAAGAACTCAATCTTTTCGCCCGGAAAATCAATCCTTTTGACCAAGATCTCAATCCTTTAGCCCAAGAAATCAATACTTTTGCACAAGAACTCAATTCTTTCGCCCAAGAAATAAATCCCTTTGCCAAAGAGCTCAATACTTTCGCAAAAGAACTCAATCTTTTTGCCCAAGAAATCAATCTTTTCGCCCAAGTGCTCAATACTTTTACAAAATAACTCAATCTTTTCGCACAAGAACTCAATCTTTTCGACCAAGAACTCAATCTGTTCGACCAAGAACTCAATCTTTTCGCCCAAGAAATTAATCCTTTCGCCTAATAAAAATTACAAGAACTTGCATAAATTTGAAAATATTGAAATCGAGGCAGCTATTAGAGACCATAGACATATGAGAGAAGTTCAATGCATTGGAGGGCAGACAATGGATCAGACAGACGTTGCAAGATCGTTCGTTACGGCTGCAGACCTTAATTCACAACAGTAGTAGGGACAGGTGAGTGTTACTTGCATAAACGTAAAACATACACACAACACACACATACAGAGACATGCGCGTGCGCGTGCGTGCGTGCGTGCGTGCGTGCGCGTGTGCGTGTGTGTGTGTGTGTGTGTGTGTGTGTTTTCTTTTTAATGGTATCATCATTAATGTTATAATATCCATCTGCTTCGACAGCGAGTGGTTTTCTGCACACATGATTCTACCAATTTATTTTCTCTTTACGACCACAGCGTGTGTTCGATGAGGAGATTCATCACGTTTCAGGACACGCCTTTATGTACGATTGTACTTTTTATTTTAATGTATTAATACTTAGATTTTGTTTGTTTGTGTTTTTTGTTTGTTTGTTTGTTTGTTTGTTTTTTTTTTTTTTTTTTTTTTTTTTTTTTTTTTTAAGCCGAAAATAACGTATTTCAAAACTGAATGTAAAGCTGGTGAAAAACAAAATCAAAGCGTTTAAAAAAAAATAAAAAGAAATAAAGTATACTGATTTGGTTACTTTTGCTTTTGTGGTCGCAATGGCTGCTGTGAGCCCGTGGAGTTGGAGGATTTCAGCAATATTGCCTATTCATCTAACCAAGCGATAGGCAACCCCGTAGCTGTGGGGATTTACTTTAAAAACAGTGACCTCTCTAAAGATCCACTTTGATAAAATTATGTCTGTTTTCAGGTTTCTGAGTATTTCAAATTTGGAATAAGGAGGTCAAGGTAAAGGATCCCGTTTACACGCCCATTGAGGCATATTGGGAATATGGTGTTAGGCCCATATTTTCTTGACCATCGGCACACTAGCGGTGATGTAGTCAGCATCACGCCGGCCGCCTTAACTTTCCAAGAGTTGCTCTGGTACCCAATTGGGGCTGGGTCGACCCAGGAGCCGTTTGCGGCCTAAATAATCCCACCTCATCTGGAGATCGAACCATAGACCACTGAGCTAGGAAGCCAGTGCACTAACCACTATGCTACCGCTGCTCCCAATTTGGAATAATCGCAGCCAATATTTATTTTTTTATCTCAATCCCACGACCTGCTTCCTGCGATCCCAGTGAAAGATGGGTGATCAATTACAAAGTTTGAAGTGGCAAGACAAGCTCACTAATATGGAACTGATGACAAGAACCAGACAAGCACCAGTGGAACAAGCACCAGCGGAACAAGCACCAGTGGAATGAGCACCAGTAAAACAAGAAATGAGAAGAAGACTCTGGAGATGGAAAGGAAAGACATTGAGGAAACTTACTGATAGCATTACCAGGCAGTCCTTGCACTGGAGTCAGCAAGGTAAAAGAGACAGAGGAAGACCAAAGGAACACATGTAGGAAAGAACTAGAGACAGACATGAAGGGCATGAGGAAGACAATTGAGATAGAGTGGGCGAGATGATGATGATGCTCTTTAGATGTGTAATCACTTTCTTGCACACTCGCACCCGACCCGATCAACAATAAAACTCTGATTCTAAGGCAGGGGCTATATTTATTCATACAACCCAGTCAGTGACCAAGCGCATGAAGCAAACATTAAACAAATAAAACAAAGCAAACAAAACACCCAGCCAGTGCTCAATTGCTAATCTGAAACAGACAAACAAAGCACCGACTAGTTAAAATCATAATAGTTAAATAATGAGAAACGCCATGCTCTCACCTGTCAAACTGTCCTTCTTCCACGCCACCTGAAACATCCCACTATTACACACACATCCACTCTCATACATGTCTTCCAATGAGACTAGTGTGATGCTGTGCATGAGGCTGGCAATCTCACCATGTAACACAGATTGCTACCGAAACCACTACTGCAAGAGCATATGAATGCCACTGGTGGCCATATGCTCCATAAGGAGCCAGAAGAGACATAATTTAATTCCAAGTGGACCCACGTGTTCTCACAAACCATTCTACACATAACAATAATTAAATAATAATAAAATGGACATAAAATAATATTCAACTATATGTACAATGAATACTCTCAATAATGAGCATAAACCACCACCTCACAACTGATCCATCTCAATATTCATCCCTGCACTCTGAAGCATGTCGTATATGCTGCTTGTGAGATTGGGAACTCATGATATAAAACACATTGTTACAGAAACCACTGCAATAGCATTAAAACGCTTCTTGTGGGCTTGTGATGGACAACAGCCGCATTGATGTTTCCATGCTTCGCAAGGAGCAAACAGAGAAACGCCTCTGTCTCAAAGTGCCTTACGCACAAAGGAGTGACATTGTGCTCACCAGAAATCTAGATGACTATCCTCCCCTCACTCAAAGTAACCCACTAAAGAAATACACTAGTATTATGATCAATTATTGTGAAATACACTTTAACCTAAACTACCCCTTCCATTACTGAAGAAAATTACATTAACCTGCCTTCATCCACGTGTCAATTCACACAATATAAAATAGCGTAACATTACTAGGCCTATAACACGTGATAACTAAGAGAGTTAATGCAGACTCGCTGGCGCCTTCTTTATGCAGTCATCAACACGTGGCCCCCTGGTTGCCATCTTGCCAACAAGTTAATATTATCTAAATTACAGTCCCAGATAACATTTCTGTCCAGTTCCATGTATGAAATACTTTCATTCTATATTTGCCTTTCTTGCCCGGTCTGATGAATGAAATAATTGCTACTAAACTCTTACAGCCGCAATCTGGACTTAACACCATTAAATTCTATCCCCACATATTTTTACTCATGAATCATTTCAGAACTAAATATAATGTCCTAAAAGAAATCTCCTTAGGAAACACATCTATCTATCTGTTTTATTAAACATGATACTAAATAAACGGTCGGCCTACATTCTTTCTAACATATCACCTTCTACATAAATTAACTCACATGTCATGTCTTTGTTCATCTTCTACCCACACAGGGCGCCTCGTATCTTCGTTTTCTCTTGTCTGGACTGATCTTCAAAAAAGGCTCTTCGCCGGCTCGCTATCTCTTTATATAGGCCCTAGGGCTAATCACTCACAAGAGTAGTGCGCGCGCAGTAATTGGACCACTTAAATAAAACTAGCCTTAGATGCACTAAAAGGAGCGAAAACACAAATATAACCCACATCTATGTCTTTATTGTGGCCTAGTAATATATCTTCTTCTTGAAGATGTTGTGGTAAAAAGGCAGTGAACCACGGAGACATTTGTGATGACAAGATGGCGCTGTCACATAATTTATAATTAATATGAGAGCTGTGTAATTTCTCTATGGTGCGAAATGCCGGAGAGGAACGGAGAAGGAAATGTCGAAATTGTCCTCTTTCCACACAATCTGCCTAAGGCAAATTCTCTTAATCTTTTGGCCGAATACCATCACCAACCAAAAACTATTACTCGGAGCAACCAAGTGGGCATGCACCCTATCAAAGTTGGCAGACCCTTGAGTTGGGTTGGCTACGTCCTCAGAAGAAACCCTGATGCCATCACAAGAACAGCTATGCTATGGACCCCTGAAGGTAAGCGAAAGAAAGATCGACCAAAAACAACTTGGCGACGAACTGTGGAGGCCGAGATGTAAAGAATGAATCAGTGCTGGGGCACTGCAAGAAGGATGGCCTCCGACCGAGCAAAATGGAAGCTGCCCTTCAAGAAGCCACCAGGCGTGATGGCTGCTTTGACAGTCGGTAGCTAAGGATCAATGAAGAAGATAATATGTATGTGTATATATGTACGTATATATATATATATATATATATATATATATATATATATATATATATATATATATATATATATATATATATACATATATATATATATATATATATATATATATATATACATATATATATATATATATATATATATATATATATATACATACATACATACATACATACATACATACATACATACATACATACATACATACATACATACATACATACATACATACATACATACATACATACATACATATATGTATATATGTATGTATATGTATATATATATATATATATATATATATATATATATATATATATATATATATATATATATATATATATATATATATATTTATAAATATATATATATTTATATTTATATTTATATTTATATTTATATTTATATATTTATTTATTTATATTTATTTATTTATATATTTATATTAATATATACTTAGTCGTTCCCCTTCTACCGTGAGGTGCAGAGGTTTGGAAGGGAGAGCGCCAGACTATCCTATCGGCTGTCTTCCTCATGTCCTGGTTCCATTCCAGTCCTCGGTCCTTCAAAGATTGTCTAATGTTGTCCTCCCAGCGGACTCTGGGTCGTCCGGGGGGTCTGGATCTCTTGCTCTTTGTTTCCCATGCTTGTCGTGGTAGCCAATCTTCTCCCGTTCTGCAGACATGGCCAAACCATCTTAGTTGGCATATATATATATATATATATATATATATATATATATATATATATATATATATATATATAGATATATATATATAGATCTATATATATATATATATATATATATACATACATATATATTGTCGCGAAATTGGTTTCAAGTCATTGCAAATGAGTTCAGTTAGATTTATAAACCCATCTACGATCGAACGACCGCTTTCAAAATGGCGGCGTATCAGCGAAATGTGTATCGGACAGAGGAAATCGCCAACGATAAATAAAAACAGAAGGGAATCCGTATGAAAAGGATTTTACATTTCAGTACAGGGAAGGATGGTGTATAACTGCATATAAGATGGAACGGTAGGAAGTTCTCATTTACGGAGATATATGCGTATTTCGGCTGCCCACAGTTACGCTAAAAGCATGTAAACCCACTTCTGTTCTAAATATTAAAATCAACAAATAACAGTTTGGGAATTTACATGGATAGGAAGATAGAGTTTTATCAGCTGTATAAAACTAGATAAGATGGAACAATATGGATATTATATATGCTGAGAATGAGAAAGGCAAAATTTCAGTCGACGCACAGATCGGCTGAAATCACGGTTCGGGAAGGATTTTTTCAGGTTAGGTTTAGGCTGTGACGTCGGTACTCTCCGATACGTCCGCGCTATCGTATATAAAGCGGATCGGTAAAACTGAGAGAAGACACAACGCAAGAGGTTGAGACAAGACTGAGGGCAGATAACGCCACGACTCTAAATCCATCTGAAGTGTGAGCGGATCGCCAGAAAATTTCAGTCTAAGTGTCTGGAGTCTGAGGGTAAGCGAATTTACGATAGCTATCCTGTATAATAATTTCTTTTATTTTGTATTACAGGTTCATTTAGAATTCACAAAATATGCCTGTATAATATTCATTGATATAACGTATTATTATTTTAATATGATTTATTCATGTGCTTAGTGGAAGATGGTTGCTTGTACAAAAACGTATCAAAACTAGCCCCACAGCCAAATAGAAAATATTTATTATATTTAATGCTGTATCTCGTCGATATTAAATGCATTATCGCTTACGAAGATAAAGGCAGTCCCATGACCAGAGATTGTCTTAGGGAAATAAATTGTTAGAAGCTTCAGCATGGAAGATACCGCTTTTACGAGGTTAGGTGACTAGTCCCCTTCCTCGCTGCCTTTGCCTTCCCTAGTTCGAGCGCACAACTTTGTACCCATTTACAGCTGGTAAACTGGAGTGTTCTACAGCCAGTTTCAGTAGAAAGCAACCTGATCACGTGGTCACTCACTTTCTTTATTTATGTATTAATTTTGTGTAGATGCCGATGGTAGCATCAGTATTTGAATTTGTACTTGATATGATTTGGAAGGATCAAGTTATAGAATATGAAGGGATGTATAGGAGCGGATTAAACCAGATGATGTTTATTACTGATATGTTAATATTAATTCTGTATCATTGAAATGATGTTACTTGCTATGACTGTATAACTTTGACACCTGATGACTGACTTGTCTGACTTATGTGCTAGTCAGTTACACTTAATTGAAATGTTAATATTAATGCTATATCACTGAAATGATGTCCTTACTTACTATGATTGTATAACGGTGACATCTGATGACTGACTGGTCTGACATCTGTGCTAGTCAGCTACAAGTCTAGCCAGATACTAGCCAAGGCTGATATGTTGCAGGTTCCATGAAATAACTCAAACCAGACTGTCCAGTATCAGAAGCCGGTGCAGTTCATCCGAGGCAATCCCACAAAAGTGCAGGACCCCAAAGAGTGAACTTCAACTGGTCATTGGCATCCCTACTGTTGGGCCTACCAAGTCTGATATCAGCAAAGGACAGTTTCAGCAGTATCAAGTTGGAAAGATAAGTGTCCTGTTTGACACTGACCACCTATACATGTGAAACAGCCAATAGTTGAAAACAATAAGTAACCATACATAAACTCAGTCAACTGATGACAGTTATCCTTAAATTCAAAGGACTAATAACAGTGATTTCAGTAACTTTATTATTTAAGATCTTGAAGTCTAAACAGACAATAATAGTAATTGTGTGAATATTTTTATATATATATGTGTATACTCTTTTCCAACTAGTAGAAATAGAATATTAGTGTAATTATTAAACTATTTTAACTGTACCTGAGGATTTATTCACTTCTTCCATTTGTGGTTTCAGTGAATGTACATTTTACTTATCCCCTAGAATATAAGTAATCATAAGATAGTCACAGGGAGGAGACACCTTAAATCCTGGTACTACTTCTTACCAACTGGGCCAGGGTTTTCACAGTCTGACTATTTTTATGATAACAATACACCAGTGCTTATTTCTAAGACTGGGGTATTACTTGTAAGGTCAGAACTCTTTACTGGCATACTCTTACATAATAAATAATTTTAAATAACCTCCCGCTACAGTGGGGGCTCGTCTGCGGGATATATCTTTGATATTCCTGAGCCAACTTTCTATTTCTGCTGTGTAGAAAATTTTTTTTTTTTCTTTTTTTTGAAAATTTTTTGGAAAGAGTAAACATAGTAGGAAATATATAATTTTTTTAGGAGTACCATTGAGTACAGATAAAGAAAGCTGTTTCATATATGGTGAAGTCAGTTTAATTAACTTTAATTTTAAATAAGTTAATTATATTGTAGTAAATTAGTTTGAGTAAGATCGCTTGCCCTACTAGACTACAGATACATCATGGCTGACTTGGTCAAATTTAGGTCTGCTACACTGCAGGTGGGAAAAGAGCTTGGCATGGATGGTGACGCTCTGATCCGGTATGTCACGACGGAATGTGAAAAGTACACCGAGAGAGAAGCAAAGCAATTAGAAGCAGAAAGAGAAGCCAAGAAATTGGAAGCAGAAAGAGAAGCCAAGAAATTAGAAGCAGAAAGAGAAGCCAAGAAATTAGAAGCAGAGAGAGAAGCCAAGAAATTAGAAGCAGAGAGAGAAGCCAAGAAATTAGAATTAGAAGCAGAGAGAGAAGCCAAGAAATTAGAATTAGAAGCAGAGAGAAGCCAAGAAATTAGAAGCTGAGAGAGAAGAAAGGAGGTTACAAGCAGAGAGAGACCATGAGCTGAAAATGAGACAGCTTGATCTTGAACTTCAGGCTGGGACTATCACCCATGGTAATAGCTCACCTCATTCTGCGAATAGCTCTTTTCAGAACACAGCAAATGGGGCCATGAACTTCCACCTAGATCCATTTGTTGAAAAGGAGGACGCAATTGAGTCGTACCTGGATAGGTATGAAAGGCTAGCCTCTACATATGGACTGGAAAAGGAAAAATGGAGTCTAAAGTTATCCCAGGGATTGAGAGGTATTGCATATGATGTGTTTCTGAAACTCCCCAAAGAAGATCAGGAAAATTATGAAATACTAAAGCAAGCCTTACTGATCCGGTATGAAAAGAACTCTGAGGCATATAGGAAGAAATTTAGAACTTCTAAACCTCTACCTGGAGAAACATATAACCAGTTCTCAGCTAGGCTAGAAACGTATTTGTTGAAATGGAGTAGTTTAGGTAAGTATCAGAAAACCTACGAGGATCTGAAAGAAATGGTTATGTTAGAGCAAGTGAAAGATTCCATGTCTCAAGAAATGAGGAAATTCCTTATGGAACAAGGAGCAGAGAGGCTGGAAGACATTTTGAAATGTGCAGAGAGATACCAAGCAGCTCAAGCTGAATTGGTAGGAACAAAAAGGAAGCAGGTAGAAGGATATAAGCCACCACCGCAGAATACCGATTTTGACCAGATGGATCAACCATACAGATACAAGCAAAGATTTGATAATAAGGACAAGAACCCTCAGACTCAGGAAAATAAACCCTACAAACAGGGAGATAAGTGGTGCAAATTTTGTAAGATGAGCAACCACAACACTGATGAATGTGGGAGGAAAAAACCCCTTCATCATGCTGCATGTCTACAGGTGAGGACTTCTGTTAGGAAGGAACTGACTGTGAGTCAGAATAGCCTCCATCACCCACCTACCCAGGAGATAGTGACTGTGAATGGCAAACAAGTCACAGGAATGTATGACACAGGTTTGTCCTATGACGCAGTCGTGTGTGCATCTCTGGTGTGCCCTGAACAAATCACCACAGAAACAGTAGAGATTCAAGGGCCACTAAAAGGAACATCACCCCTTACATTACCCATAGCAAAGATTCATGTCAGTTGTCGCTATGTGGAAGGGGAGATAAATGCAGCTGTGATAGATGATCCCTTTTACCCCCTAATGTTGGGGCGTAAATATGTTTTCTTAGGAGACCCTGTAAAACCTATGGTTATGGCAGGAATCCAGACCAGGTCTGACTCCAGGAACATAGAGAGGGACACCAACTTAAAATTTCATTCGACTGAAATGAAACGGGCTCAAGAAGCAGACAGCACGTTGAAGCCTTGTTTTGGCAAATTATCAAAAACACATAAAGCTCCAAGGAAAGGACATTTCTATATGGAACATGGACTCTTGTACAGGAAAGCTGGCAGAGGGACGAAAAGTCATGGTCAAATTGTTGTACCATCCACCTATAGGAATAAGGTTATAGGCTGGGGACACATATCAACTTTGAGTGAACACCTGGGTAATGGTGCCACAAAACAAAGAATAGCCACCCAGTTCTACTGGCCAGGTATTACGGAAGACATAAATCAGTATGTAAATTCCTGTCCAGAGTGCACCTATGTAGATTCAGAAAGTCGACGGAAGAGTCTTCATCAAAAATCTACAAGCAAACCAGCAATCAGGGGTACTCCCGAGATTTGCACGGGAGGGGAAAGGAAACATCCCACACAGGTTCAATTGCAGTCTGAACCCCATGCGCTGGAAAAAAGGAACAAATCACGTAGCGAAAATCAAACACCTACGGATTTGCGAGGGAAAACCACATCCAACTATCAACGAAAAGAGGGCGGTAAACTTCATGGGAAACCTACCGACCCCGTTTCACCAGCAGTAAGAGCCTGGATGAAAAGCCGAACAGGAAGGAGAGAGATAGTAAAGGATGAATATATTCTTGGAAAACAGAATGTGGGCGCAGATTTTCTTAGTCGCCATCCCACAGAGCTTGAGGAGGATAGAAGGAAGGAAAACTAACCTCGGAATGGTCGATTTGCAATTGTCTTGTACCCAATAGTTAAGCTAGATATCATCCAGCTTAAAATATGGGGGAGCTATGTCGCAAAATTGGTTTCAAGTCATTGCAAATGAGTTCAGTTAGATTTATAAACCCATCTACGATCGAGTGACCGCTTTCAAAATGGCGGCGTATCAGCGAAATGTGTATCGGACAGAGGAAATCGCCAACGATAAATAAAAACAGAAGGGAATCCGTATGAAAAGGATTTTACATTTCAGTACAGGGAAGGATGGTGTATAACTGCATATAAGATGGAACGGTAGGAAGTTCTCATTTACGGAGATATATGCGTATTTCGGCTGCCCACAGTTACGCTAAAAGCATGTAAACCCACTTCTGTTCTAAATATTAAAATCAACAAATAACAGTTTGGGAATTTACATGGATAGGAAGATAGAGTTTTATCAGCTGTATAAAACTAGATAAGATGGAACAATATGGATATTATATATGCTGAGAATGAGAAAGGCAAAATTTCAGTCGACGCACAGATCGGCTGAAATCACGGTTCGGGAAGGATTTTTTCAGGTTAGGTTTAGCTGTGACGTCGGTACTCTCCGATACGTCCGCGCTATCGTATATAAAGCGTATCGGTAAACTGAGAGAAGACACAACGCAAGAGGTTGAGACAAGACTGAGGGCAGATAACGCCACGACTCTAAATCCATCTGAAGTGTGAGCGGATCGCCAGAAAATTTCAGTCTAAGTGTCTGGAGTCTGAGGGTAAGCGAATTTACGATAGCTATCCTGTATAATAATTTCTTTTATTTTGTATTACAGGTTCATTTAGAATTCACAAAATATGCCTGTATAATATTCATTGATATAACGTATTATTATTTTAATATGATTTATTCATGTGCTTAGTGGAAGATGGTTGCTTGTACAAAAACGTATCAAAACTAGCCCCACAGCCAAATAGAAAATATTTATTATATTTAATGCTGTATCTCGTCGATATTAAATGCATTATCGCTTACGAAGATAAAGGCAGTCCCATGACCAGAGATTGTCGTAGGGAAATAAATTGTTAGAAGCTTCAGCATGGAAGATACCGCTTTTACGAGGTTAGGTGACTAGTCCCCTTCCTCGCTGCCTTTGCCTTCCCTAGTTCGAGCGCACAACTTTGTACCCATTTACAGCTGGTAAACTGGAGTGTTCTACAGCCAGTTTCAGTAGAAAGCAACCTGATCACGTGGTCACTCACTTTCTTTATTTATGTATTACTTTTGTGTAGATGCTAAGGATAGCATCAGTATTTGAATTTGTACTTGATATGATTTGGAAGGATCAAGTTATAGAATATGAAGGGATGTATAGGAGCGGATTAAACCAGATGATGTTTATTACTGATATGTTAATATTAATTCTGTATCATTGAAATGATGTTACTTGCTATGACTGTATAACTTTGACACCTGATGACTGACTTGTCTGACTTATGTGCTAGTCAGTTACACTTAATTGAAATGTTAATATTAATGCTATATCACTGAAATGATGTCCTTACTTACTATGATTGTATAACGGTGACATCTGATGACTGACTGGTCTGACATCTGTGCTAGTCAGCTACAAGTCTAGCCAGATACTAGCCAAGGCTGATATGTTGCAGGTTCCATGAAATAACTCAAACCAGACTGTCCAGTATCAGAAGCCGGTGCAGTTCATCCGAGGCAATCCCACAAAAGTGCAGGACCCCAAAGAGTGAACTTCAACTGGTCATTGGCATCCCTACTGTTGGGCCTACCAAGTCTGATATCAGCAAAGGACAGTTTCAGCAGTATCAAGTTGGAAAGATAAGTGTCCTGTTTGACACTGACCACCTATACATGTGAAACAGCCAATAGTTGAAAACAATAATTAACCATACAGAAACTCAGTCAACTGATGACAGTTATCCTTAAATTCAAAGGACTAATAACAGTGATTTCAGTAACTTTATTATTTAAGATCTTGAAGTCTAAACAGACAATAATAGTAATTGTGTGAATATTTTTATATATATATGTGTATACTCTTTTCCAACTAGTAGAAATAGAATATTAGTGTAATTATTAAACTATTTTAACTGTACCTGAGGATTTATTCACTTCTTCCATTTGTGGTTTCAGTGAATGTTCATTTTATTATCCCCTAGAATATAAGTAATCATAAGATAGTCATAGGGAGGAGACACCTTAAATCCTGGTACTACTTCTTACCAACTGGACCAGGGTTTTTACAGTCTGACTATTTTTATGATAACAATACACCAGTGCTTATTTCTAAGACTGGGGTATTACTTGTAAGGTCAGAACTCTTTACTGGCATACTCTTACATAATATATACTTTTAAATAACCTCCCGCTACATATATACATACATATATATACATATATATACATATATATACATATATACATACATATATACATACATATATACATACATATATACATACATATATACATACATATATACATATATACATATATACATATATATATATATATATATATATATATATATATATATATATATATATAATATATATATATATTATATATATATATATATACATATATATATATATATATATATATATATATATATATACTTGAAAAGAAAGAATGAGAGTAGAGATCGTGTAGGGTGATGTAATTACAAATGCCTTGTTATGGTAGACAGAAAGGAAAATTGGCAACCAATCAAACGTCGCGGAGCTCGCTTGTTGACGAACCGGTAACAATGGCGATCTGCAGAGGAAGGGCTAGTGTATTCGTATACAATGGATTCGTGTGTCGTACAAGTGAATGGAGCGAAAGTCATGACAGTGACTTCGTGTTTTGAGGGATAAGACGAACTATATTCATTCCAAGGGAATTGTTGCTGTGTGCATTACTTTTGGAGAAAAGTAAAGGTAAAAGCGCCAGTATAATGAAATTTCTATGTCGATCGACTTCGGAAATTAATAATAAATCGAAGACAAAACCAATTAAGGACAACCAAAAATATATATATGAAGCTAACGATCGTACAAATAAAAGGATACATGGATGACGTGACTGTGACGTATGAAAATCGGACCTCTCTTTGTTTAATCCTTCATTTTCTCTCTTACAACTAAACAATTCGAGTCTTTCCCACGATTGCTGGTTTGGTATGCCATAAGTTATCTGGACATCCGCCCTTTTGTTGTCTTCTCTCGAGAGCGATTAAAATAAAACTATTTCGGTATCTCTTACTGACATTCCCACAGAGAGGCAGACCACCAGAGATCAGGTTGCGATGTCAAGCCGAGGTTTGAAACCTCTGTTTAACACCTGATAATAGAATGGACGAAGATTTCGCAGGTGCGTTTGCCAGTCATGGGAACATGGGCCGATTCAGTATATTAACGCAGTTTTAGAAAAATTCATCATCAGTCTGGCCCCAGGAATTGGTGATATCTGCTAGCGCGAATCTTGGAGTTTTATATATAAAGAATTTCTGAGATTCACGGAGAGTGTCATTTTCCTAGTGTGGCGGTAATCTATATATATTAGAATTTTGAGTGTCTTAACGTGTTAATGTTTTCACTGGGATTTCTGTGTTTATTAAATAAGCATATTAAATAGTTCCAGCTGTAATAAGTAAATTTAATTTCTTGCTATTCCCCCAGTAAGAGACGCTTTAAATTAATTAATATACGCTAGGCGACTGATAATTAGAGATAAATATACTTTTATTCATCATCCGTAATTTTGTGAATTACTAGAGTTTTGTGGGTTTTAAATATAATTTAATACCGGAGTGATCTAGAGGTCTTACCTAACGAGTGTAGAATATAATAATGATATCATTGTTAAAATGTTTGTTTTTTCTACATCTAGGCGATCAACCCTGCGATCTAGCGGTCTGAATAGCTCCAGAAACATTCTTAAAATATTATTGGGTCCTAGATTTGGACCTGTGCGGTTCTCTTGTGTTTTTTCTTACAGAGAGAAAGTCCCCACATATAAACATTTTAAAGAATATAAAAATCAGAACTGGACAAGAAATTACCCAGATTGTTCACAGCAAATCTGATCCGCCTGTGGTGGCCAAATATCTATATATAAACATTGTTTCCAGAATATTGACTATCGTAGTTTTTTTCTTTTCTCAAGTGGATTTATCCAGAAAAAAGAAATACTTGGGTCCATAACCGGCACCCAACCCCAGAGTGAGAGATAAAAACAGATAGGAGATCCTTTGCTTATCCTTATTGGTTTTCTAACAGTGTACCCACCAGACATTTTCCTTAAATATCGGTTATCTGTGTGCTGCCCATTGTGAACATTTTTGACCGCAATATATATTTACCTGCATTACCTGACGTGAACTTTTTGACACATAATATTAGCATTATTTAAGCGGACTTTCCCCATTAGGAAAAATTAATCATTCTTGGAGGAACTGGGGTCCCTTGGATAGCACCACCCTGAAATATGTCAAAGATACACAGATGTGTTAAAGAGTAGTAGGTAAGTGTGATTGCTGATTGCTTGTGGCCACAGACCGACAGACTGTAAGAAAGAGAAAATGAATATTTCATAATTTGTATAATCATTATACTCACTTCAGTCTTTTCGGGTTCGCAAATACTGTTATATCATTTTCTTGTCTTCTTTGTTTCAGGATAGATTGACTAGAGACTTGGTTCTTTTACTTTATCGTCTATCCCTATATATATATCATTATTAACTGAAATTTTTTGGGTTAATTACTTCTGTCAGGATCTACTTTGGGATTCCTTTACAGTAGAGGAGAGCCTATTGGGTTAATACATTTTCTTGCATTTTTTATGTCTGTAAACTATACCTTCTGATAGATAATATTGTTGTATGTGATTTCTTTAAGATAATAAACATAATAAACCTAAGTTATCGTGTTGGTCAAACCCCTGCCCATTATATGTTATCCATAGCTTGGTTCACGTCTGTACGTATTATGTCACAGAATTGTGTATATGTAAGTGAAGTGTAACTGATATATATGTACCAGGAGCGAAAGGGAGTCTAGTTAAATATTGTCGTCAGATAGGCTGGGGTTAGAGATATTACTCAATCCAGAGACTGTCCTTTCTCTTACACTCTCACCCCCTTGTGAAAAAAAGCTATTTATTACCCCTTATTCTCACATAGTTTACCATTATCACCTCTGCTTAGACGGGACCTTAAACATCTTCAACCTATCTCAATAAAATCTACGACATAAATGGTTGGCTCGTCGCGAGATTAAGATCCAAGTTTGAGTCTAGATAAATGTCTAAAGTCTGATACTGAATCAGATTTTTCATCTAGATAGAGTGTGTTGTGAGTTTGTCTTGTGATTTAAGGAATAAATAATTACCCCCTAGACAACGCTCTTAGTTACTGGGTGTTTGACCATACACACATATAGGATTTGTTTCTTTCCACAGCAATAGTTACGGGAAACTTGTTTTGATAATAATCTTTGTTGAATATATGATATTTGGTAATTTTGTAACAGACCGCTATTTCGCGTGATTGTTTATCAATCACTAGGGTTTTTTTTTTGAAGCAGCAGAGTTGAGCTAAGCAAAGGACGGCTTGTTCTGACTTTTAGTCAAGTTAATAACGTCCCTTCTCTTAACTGACTTCAGTGGGCGAGTTTTGGGGTGGAGTTTAATTTTTTAAGGAATTTTTTTTTCTCCTTAAATTGTTTTTAAATAAAAATATTTTTCTCCACCGTTAGTAATAGTAGTTTTTCCAGGTTATCTGATCTACCACTTTTGGATTAAGTCGTCTGTATTAGGAGCCTAAGTGCCAGAGATAACAGCGATAGATTAGTAAACTGATAACAGGAGGAGGTATCTCAGGGTAAAGAATAACATCTTTGTTGGTTTTTCTCGTAGACGGCTAAGGATATAGTTTTTCTCCTTCTTTCCTTCTTTTTTCCTCGGGTGAGTGGCATTCAGTTCTCTAACATGGCTGAGCGTGTAAAACTTAGGACTATGCTGAGAGAGGAAGCAAGGGAGACAGGATTGCAAGGAGAGGAAGTGACCGCGTTCGTCAACACAGAACTTGACCGATATGACGCGGAGCAGAAAGTAGCAGAAGCTAGAGAGAAGGAAGATAAAGCGGATAGGAAAGAAGCGGAAGAGCGTCAATCTCTATTAGAGCAGAAGAAAATTGAGGCAGAGATGGAAGCTCGCAGGGCAAACGAAAGAGAGAAGGAGAGACAATACGAGGAACGAGAGAAGGAGAGACAGCACGAGTTGGCGCTTAAGGCTCTAGAAGTCCAAAGTCGCGGGGCTGCCTCTACTTCCAGCAATGGAGAGCCGTCATCTCCCCATTCATCGTTAACTGATCACTCCAGCACTCATTCTCCCCAACTCACAGCTATGTCTTTCGCCCTGGAACCCTTCCCAAGCCCCAATGAGAAAATTGACTCGTTTCTAGAAAAATTTGAGAGAATGGCAAATCTGTACGGGTTAGAGAGTTCCCGGTGGTGCCTAAAGCTTTCACAGGCTTTGAAAGGTAGTGCTTATGAAGTCTACATGAAACTGGGAAGCAGTCAAGACAACTACGACATGCTAAAGAAGGCTTTACTGGAGCGTTTCGAAATGAACGCTCGCAAGTTTCTGCAAATGTTCAGAAACAGCAGAAAGGAGAGCACTGAAACATTTCAGCAGTTTTCTTCACGGCTGAAGGGATATTTGACAAAGTGCATGGAGCTTTCCGAGCTCCCTCTCACCTACGAAGGTCTTGAGGAGTTCGTTCTTATAGAACAAATAAAAACCACTTTGTCAAGTGAAACCCGTAGATTCCTGGCTGAACAAGGCGCAGTCAAGTTAGATGACATTCTCAGTAAGTCTGAACGGTACATAAATGCTATGGCCGAGCTTCCCAGCACCAAACGCAAACCGACAGATGAGCCTGCTCGAAAAAATAATCTAGAGCAGTCTTCCCATTCCTCCCATCACCATAACCAACGAGAAGCCGTACCCCAATATCCTCCACAGGAAAAATCGAAATTCTTCAAAACCAGATATCCCACCCACAACAATCCTGATCAACCCCACCGTCCTACGTGGCAGCGCGGCCAGAAAGGACAGGGTGACAAAGGGAAAACCCCTGCGCACGGGACATCTGATCAGGGCAAGCACACCGGGCCAAATCGCATCGGATGCTTGCAAACAGCCTCGCAAGGAAGAATCAATGTCAGTGATTCTCAACCTGAGGGGGAGAGGCCCTCAACGCGAGGAACTGTTATTTTGAACGGGACTTCAACATCTTGTCTTTTTGACACGGGTTTATCCTTTGACTGTATAGTCGCAAGGCACCTGGTCAAACCCGGTCAAGAGACAGAAGACACCGTCAAACTTAGTGGAGTTTTCAAGAGTGATGCACCCAGGACGCTTCCTATCGCACTGGTAGAAATACACTCTGATTTTGTCAGAGGTGTTATTAAAGCGGCCATTATGGATGATCCTATCTACCCAGTTATACTTGGATGTAGATACGTGTTTATTGGGAGACCGAAAGAGCCGATTGTGGCAGCAGTAACCACAAGAGGGCAAGCCCAGAAGGAACGGGAGCCTGCGCCAAATGTGTTACCTAAGGAACTAAAAGAGGCGCAACAAAAGGACCCTACCTTGGAGCCCTGCTTTAGGAAACTGCCCATGGCTAAGGACCCCAGACACAACGGAGACATCTTCTCTAAGGATGGTGTACTGTATCGCAGAACGGGCAAACCTGATCAAGGGCATAACCAGCTCCTAGTACCGAGACAGTACAGAGACCAAATCTTAGAAATGGGGCACTCTCTTCCCTTTAGCGGACATATGGGACAAAACGCCACTATTCAGCGAATACAAACCCACTATTGGTGGCCAGGAATGAACTCCGATATTATCAGGTACGTGAAATCCTGCGCCCAGTGCCAACGGGTAGCACCCAAGCACTTGACACCCCCAGTACCCATGGGGCAAATGCCAATTGTGGGGACTCCATTTGAACGGGTTGCTGTCGACATCATTGGACCCCTGGAAAGGACCAAAAGAAGGAACAGGTTCATCCTGACCTTAGTCGACACTTGCACAATGTGGGCCGAAGCTGTACCGCTAACATGCACAGATTCCAAGCATGTCGCAGAAGCCCTGGTGCAAATCTTTACACGGTTGGGATTCCCTCAACAAGTTTTGACGGACAATGGATCCCAATTCCGTAGCCTGTTAATGGAGGAGATCTTTAAGATCTTGAGGGCCAAACACATCCACACAAGCCCCTACCATCCGGCCGGAAATGGGCTCGTGGAGCGCTTTAACGGCAGCCTCACCATGATGTTACGTAAGCTGGGACAAGAGAAACCTGAAGATTGGGACCTTTTCATTCCTGCAGCCTTATTCGCCTACAGGGAGGTTCCCCAGGCATCTACAGGATTTCCACCAGCTACACTTTTATTCGGCAGACCTATTAAGGGGCCGCTAGAAGCCTTACTTCGGTCCCTGACAGACCATAAGGCTGACGAGACAGTCGTCTCAGCAAGCAAATATGTATCAGAGCTCAAGGAAAGGTTACAACTAGGATGGGACCTAGCAACAACCAACCTTAAGAAAGCACGCGCAAAGCACGCTCAACGATACAATAAAGCAGCGAAAGAGAGAGAACTCCAACCAGGGGAGAAAGTTTTGTTGCTACTTCCAACCGGAAACAACAAACTTCGCATCGGATGGCAAGGGCCGTTTACCGTCCTTAAAAAGATCTCCCGCACTAACTACAAGATCTCTATTAAAGGAAAGGAGAAGGTCTACCACGTAAATCTGCTAAAGAAATACTTGGAAAGACCGGTGCCGTCCTCCGAACATCTCCTGGCGGTCGCCATAGCGACGGAAAATGAGGAAGATGACGATAGTTGCATGGAGTATCCATTGCAACAAACGGAATCTTTCAAAGATGTCAAATTCGGCGAAAATCTCTCGGAAGCACAACAGACAGAAACCAGGGCGCTACTGAAACAGTACACTGCAGTCTTGACGGATGTACCTGGTCGAACAAATCTCATAGAATTCGATATGAAACTGACCAACGAAACCCCTGTTCGAACCAGAGTTTACCCCATTCCGTACGCTAAAGCTGATGCACTACGCGGAGAGATAGACAAGCTGCGTCAAGCAGAAATTATCAGTGAGTCTACCTCTCCTTATAGTTCGAGTGTAGTACTGTTACAGAAGCCCAATAAGGAAGTTCGGCTGTGCATAGATTACCGTTTACTTAACACAGTAACGGAATTCCAGCCCGAACCTCTACAGAGCGCTTCTGAGCTGTTCACTAAGCTTAGCAAGGCAAGAATTTTCTCAAAGATTGACTTGAGTAAAGGTTACTACCAAATACCAGTCAAGGAGGAAGTTAAGCCTTTGTTAGCTTTTAGCACCAGTGAAGGACACTACACTTTCAACGTAATGCCGTTCGGATTGCACAACGCACCAGGAGTCTTCACCAGAATGATGAGGAAGCTTTTAGAACCCTTGCAAAGTCCCCATATCCATAATTTCATGGATGACATATTAATTGCATCGGAAAACTATGATGAACATATTGCTACGGTTGCTATGCTCTTCAGGCGACTACAGGAAACTGGTCTCACAGCCAGACCTAGCAAATGTCTCATCGGATTTCAAAAGCTAGACTTCCTGGGACATACCATTTCTCAAGGCTGCATGTGGCCAGTTACCAAGAACATTGAGAAAATAGTTGCAGCAAAAAGACCCCGAACGAAGAAAGACACCCGTTCTTTTCTATCACTGTGTGCTTACTATCAGAAATTTATCAAGAATTTCAACGGGCTAACGGCACCCCTTACTGACCTTACAAAAAAAGGGCGCCCGGACAAGGTTATTTGGGATTCGAAGTGCGAACAAGCTTACGTCACTTTAAAAGGTCAATTGTCTGAATACCCCATTTTGAGACTACCTGACCTCAAGAAACCTTTTATATTGCGGGTCGACGCTTCGGGTCAGGGCATCGGGTCAACCCTGCTCCAAGCAGATGACACCGATCCGAATCTGTTATTTCCAGTTGCGTATGGCAGCCGTAAACTGAATGCTGCAGAACGTAACTATTCCACCGTCGAAAGAGAGTGTCTAGCACTTGTTCATGGCATAAGGAAATACCATGAATATCTTTACGGAGTAACATTCACGGTGCAAACAGACCACGCTCCTTTAGCTTTTCTTGGGGCGAATAAGGAATTCAACGCGAGGATCATGCGCTGGGCCTTGCTACTAAGCGTGTACTCTTTCAAAGTGGAATACATTCCGGGAAAACAGAACGTGGGAGCAGATTTTATGAGTAGAAATTGGAGCATGGAAGAGGAGGTGGAAAGCGAAAACAACAATCACCTGCAAGTTACTGATCAAGAGAGCTCCATTGTCATAAATGAAACATGAAATGGTTTCATGTCTTTAAGAGGGGACGACTGTGACGTATGAAAATCGGACCTCTCTTTCTTTAATCCTTCATTTTCTCTCTTACAACTAAACAACTCGAGTCTTTCCCACGATTGCTGGTTTGGTATGCCATAAGTTATCTGGACATCCGCCCTTTTGTTATCTTCTCTCGAGGGCGATTAAAATGAAACTATTTCGGTATCTCTTACTGACATTCCCACAGAGAGGCAGACCACCAGAGATCAGGTTGCGATGTCAAGCCGAGGTTTGAAACCTCTGTTTAACACCTGATAATAGAATGGACGAAGATTTCGCAGGTGCGTTTGCCAGTCATGGGAACATGGGCCGATTCAGTATATTAACGCAGTTTTAGAAAAATTCATCATCAGTCTGGCCCCAGGAATTGGTGATATCTGCTAGCGCGAATCTTGGAGTTTTATATATAAAGAATTTCTGAGATTCACGGAGAGTGTCATTTTCCTAGTGTGGCGGTAATCTATATATATTAGAATTTTGAGTGTCTTAACGTGTTAATGTTTTCACTGGGATTTCTGTGTTTATTAAATAAGCATATTAAATAGTTCCAGCTGTAATAAGTAAATTTAATTTCTTGCTATTCCCCCAGTAAGAGACGCTTTAAATTAATTAATATACGCTAGGCGACTGATAATTAGAGATAAATATACTTTTATTCATCATCCGTAATTTTGTGAATTACTAGAGTTTTGTGGGTTTTAAATATAATTTAATACCGGAGTGATCTAGAGGTCTTACCTAACGAGTGTAGAATATAATAATGATATCATTGTTAAAATGTTTGTTTTTTCTACATCTAGGCGATCAACCCTGCGATCTAGCGGTCTGAATAGCTCCAGAAACATTCTTAAAATATTATTGGGTCCTAGATTTGGACCTGTGCGGTTCTCTTGTGTTTTTTCTTACAGAGAGAAAGTCCCCACATATAAACATTTTAAAGAATATAAAAATCAGAACTGGACAAGAAATTACCCAGATTGTTCACAGCAAATCTGATCCGCCTGTGGTGGCCAAATATCTATATATAAACATTGTTTCCAGAATATTGACTATCGTAGTTTTTTTCTTTTCTCAAGTGGATTTATCCAGAAAAAAGAAATACTTGGGTCCATAACCGGCACCCAACCCCAGAGTGAGAGATAAAAACAGATAGGAGATCCTTTGCTTATCCTTATTGGTTTTCTAACAGTGTACCCACCAGACATTTTCCTTAAATATCGGTTATCTGTGTGCTGCCCATTGTGAACATTTTTGATCGCAATATATATTTACCTGCATTACCTGACGTGAACTTTTTGACACATAATATTAGCATTATTTAAGCGGACGTTCCCCATTAGGAAAAATTAATCATTCTTGGAGGAACTGGGGTCCCTTGGATAGCACCACCCTGAAATATGTCAAAGATACACAGATGTGTTAAAGAGTAGTAGGTAAGTGTGATTGCTGATTGCTTGTGGCCACAGACCGACAGACTGTAAGAAAGAGAAAATGAATATTTCATAATTTGTATAATCATTATACTCACTTCAGTCTTTTCGGGTTCGCAAATACTGTTATATCATTTTCTTGTCTTCTTTGTTTCAGGATAGATTGACTAGAGACTTGGTTCTTTTACTTTATCGTCTATCCCTATATATATCATTATTAACTGAAATTTTTTGGGTTAATTACTTCTGTCAGGATCTACTTTGGGATTCCTTTACAGTAGAGGAGAGCCTATTGGGTTAATACATTTTCTTGCATTTTTTATGTCTGTAAACTATACCTTCTGATAGATAATATTGTTGTATGTGATTTCTTTAAGATAATAAACATAATAAACATAAGTTATCGTGTTGGTCAAACCCCTGCCCATTATATGTTATCCATAGCTTGGTTCACGTCTGTACGTATTATGTCACAGAATTGTGTATATGTAAGTGAAGTGTAACTGATATATATGTACCAGGAGCGAAAGGGAGTCTAGTTAAATATTGTCGTCAGATAGGCTGGGGTTAGAGATATTACTCAATCCAGAGACTGTCCTTTCTCTTACACTCTCACCCCCTTGTGAAAAAAAGCTATTTATTACCCCTTATTCTCACATAGTTTACCATTATCACCTCTGCTCAGACGGGACCTTAAACATCTTCAACCTATCTCAATAAAATCTACGACAGTGACCTTTAATCTGGTTGAACAGAATGAGCAAATTGTATGGACCATGCTGAGCTCATATTCCCCACATCAGCGAGAAAAACGAAAATTAAGACTGTAGTTTCAACTGTGCCCTCTCATACGTCCGCGCTCAGCCCATTAAAAACAAGCGGAGGTTTTTTCAAAATCGTACAGAGCGCAAATAAAAATCAGAAGATAGACAGACTACTTGAGGTTGAGATAGCAGCGTGCCTGGAAAGCTTATTTCTCCATCTGCATGCTGGGCAGTTCAAATCATCACCAATGCTTCAGTCCAGTTTTAACTTCTGAACTATTCTTAGAGGGTATGTAAGTTTATAAATATATATTGTAAATAAATTCAATTTCATTACAGGTTAGTGTCGTAAATTTTAGATAGGTTAGAAGATATGTATGGTCCCGTCTGAGCAGAGGTGATAATGGTAAATATGTGAGAATAAAAAAAAGTTAGTTGCTTATCCTTTACAGGACGTGGCAATCAACCCCAGCTTTTATTGGCTGTTTGTGATTTTTCTAGGCAATTTTTTTCATTCAGTAGGTTGCCATTGCTTTCTGAACGGTACGGCGCTTATACCATTGTTAAAAATCCACACAAAGCGATCTGCTACCAAACCGCCTGCAGCAGGTTTCGAACCTGGTATATCTGGATTATGAAACTGCGTTCATATCCATTAGGCCACAGACGCCGACATGTGAGAATAAAGGTGTAAGAAATAGATTTCACGAGTGAATAGTTTAAGGAAAAGATCTGTCGCTGGAGTGAGTAGTTTCTCTAGTCCAGCCTATCTATAGGACTATAATTTGGTATAAGAATCTTTCACTCCTCATTCCTATAAATATGAGTTAAACTAAACACAAACACACAATTTTGTGACAACAATACACACAAACCAGCGGGCTGATCACCCGCTTGCCAGCCATACTGATTACGGAAACAACAATTAATTTTTTGTTGTACCAATAAACGCCATTAGGCGTAACGGAACAACAATTAGTTTCTTGTTGCCCTAAGACGCCTCTAGGCGTATTGGCTACGGACTGCTTTGTCGGTCAGTGGCTAAGGACGGAAGAAGAAGAAGAATACACACAAACGTGAAAAAACTATGCTTAATGGGTATGGGTCTGACCAACACACAAAGTTAAGTTCTTTTTGTTGTTTATTATCATTAAACTTTACAACATCAAGCATATAGAGAAATCAATAAAATCATGTTTACAGACATCTGAAAATAACAGAATAAGTGTCCTCCCCCTTGTTGAGAAAGAATCCCAAAAGAAGTTAATAACCCAAAGGTCAAAGATTAGCACTAGGTTACAGAATAGACTGTGAAGAACAAGTTCCCACTTAATTATTTCTCAGTAAAGTACAAAAGTTTAGTGAAATAAAAAAAAGGAAGTTAGTACAATGATTGTAACAAAGGAAAAATATTCTCTCTCTTTCTCTCTCTCTCTCTCTCTCTCTCTCTCTCTCTCTCTCTTTTCTCTCTCTCTCTCTTTCTCTATATCTCTCTCTCTCTCTCTCTCTCACTGTCATACGTGGCCACAAACAATCTCGCTTACCCACTCGTGGTGTTGATATCCCTTGGAAAAATTACAATAGTTCCTGAACCTATACTGTCAGGTGGGTTGCCAAATTAGCCCCAGTCCAGCCTTTTTATCGAATAATAATTACAAGGTGGACGCCAAATTTGGTGGTTTAATTTTCCCTGGATGAAACAAAGGTCACAGCGAATAATTACTGAAGCAAGACGTGCTCTGGATAATCACAGTTGCAAAAGGAGAAAAATAATTCCGTTTTGCGAAAATCTGGTTGCTAAGAAGGAATGTTACAATATGTAAAAATGATGATGGTAAATCCTATCGGCAGGCTCTATGGTAAGTGCCGATTTTGAAACAGCGTAACCTTCTGGATCACTCCGTTGATACTGCTGTCAAACGTCAGGAATATATGTTCTTTCGTATGCCCAGTGGGCTGGAAAAATTGAATAAATAATTCTGGGTAAGGTACAGTCCAGTTAAGATTTAATATTAATGTTTATTTGTCTCTTTGGCCCAACCGGTTCACGGAGGAACTTGGGACTTGTAAGCCAAGAAGAAGACACCATTAATCCTTCACTGAATGAAGAAAGAGGACCGAACTAGCCCAAAAGTCGAAGACCCAAATTAAGACCGCTAGCCGCTGGTTTTTGATCAGGTACTATTTAGGAAGACAAGTACATTTATGATAAAAGGGTATGCGCCCTCCCCCGTTATTGCCCGCGAGAAAATGAACAGCGCACAAAGTCAATTATTATTTAATTTATCCATACGCGCACTTTAACAAAAATCGCCTGTCACTACTAGCTATTTGATTGTCGGCGTCTGTTGTTTTGTCTCATGCTATTAACACTAGTCACTTATATAATTTCACACAATGAAATATAATGCGAATTCTATTCTGTCACTCATCCGTCACGCGCAATAATCCCAGTCAGCTAAACCGTGTCTTCTTGTGTAAGAAAGTGGGGTGATGGAATTTACATTTAAACTGAACAAGTGGCAAGAAAATATCTACGCGTTATGTTATTTCTCTAGTTTTAACGCTAGGGAATCACAGTGAATTAAAATGGTAAACTTAACACATTTTAACACTTAAGCACAATTTCTATTACCACAAATCAGAAAATGAAATCCCCACGAGACAATTTACCACATTTAGCGAAGAATGGTTTTAGTCTGGCGTGTTTAGATTATCCAACATTTTCTGAGCGACTCTGATAACTGATCTGGAGAGAACGTAGTATATATACAGATTATGGTGTTATTATCACTAGAGGATGTTATAATTCACACATTCTGCATAGCAGAGAAATCAGGAAACTGCGTTTCCCGGATCAAAGGTTTTATCGTTCGCTCTACTCAGCTATGTTGACCGACATCAGAAGACTTGGCCGTGCAACGGGCCTCTCTTAGATTTTGTCCCCTTTCGCAGATCAAACAATTTACCTCCCCCTGAACGTACGAACATCAAAGGTGGTCGGGAAAATATTATCGCTCCTGTATCTCTTCACACAGTCCGTTATTTCCATGTGCATTTGTCTAATGACCGATAATCGGCAAATCAGCTTGCGTGAGAAACTCAGGTAAGCAAACGTGATTCGCTCCCCTGTTAATACTGGCAGGTTGCGAAAAGTTGGTAAAGAACTCTGTTGTTATGTTCCCAGAAAAAAAGCGTGGATTCAAAGGTGAGTCATACTGACAGAAAATTGCGTGGTTTGGCTTGGCAAATGGTAGACACTAAATGGGAAAGCAAAGGCTGTCAAATTACTGTAAGCTATATCTCCATCATACGTCACAGTTAGATAAGTTTAATCGATTTGTAAAGACTAAATTGGAATTTAATTTGTGGATCACGAAACGAACACGATACTTACCAGGATTAAGCCGGAATGGAAACTCAGGAGTGTTCAATAGCTTATAATCAATAAGAATACTTTTATAGATGACTTCAATCAATCAATACCCTTTAGCTCTCCGAGGACCATAGGCCTTCAACAAACACATGCCAAGTCTTCCTGTCCCGTGCCATCCGCTCAAGTTCTTTCCATGTTTTCCTCATCATTTTCACCTCTGTATCCAGTTCTCTTCTACATGTGTTTTTTGGTCTACCTCTGCCTCTCTTTCCCTGTGGATTCCAGAACAAGGACTGCCTTGTAATACTATCAACAGGTTTCCTCAATGTGTGTCCTATCCATTGCCAGTGTCTTCTTCTCAGCACTTGTTCTACTGGCACTTGTCTGGTTCTTGTCATCTATTCCACATTTGTGACTTTGTGATATCATTTCCGTCCTTCTATTCTACGCAAGCACCCGTTTATAAAAGTCTGTAGCTTTTTAGTTGTTGTTTTTGTAGCTCTCTGTGTCTCAGATCCATACAATAGGACTGACTTCACATTTGAGTTGAAGATTCCTATTTTCGTGTTGAACTTGATTTCTCTTGTTCTCCATATGTTTCCCAATGCAATGAAAGCGCCTCTTGCTTTTTGTATTCTTATTTTGATAGCAGTGTCTGTCCCTCCAACTTTGTCTATATTACTACCAAGATATGTGTACGATTCTACAACCTTTAGTGGTGTTTCTTCAAGTTCAATCTTGTTATCATTTCTTGCATTTATTCTCATAATCTTTGTCTTTTCCCTGTGTATTTTCAGGCCTACTTGTTGTGACCTCATCGAGAATTTTCATTTTCTCTTGCATCTGATTATGGTTATCGGACAGAAAAGCCAAGTCATCTGCAAAATCCAGATCATCAAGCTGTTTAGTCAGATTTCACTGGATTCCATTTCTGTTGTGTGATGTTGATGTTTTCATAACCCAATCTATTGCTAGTAAGAAAAGAAATGGAGACAAGAGGCATCCCTGTCTCACTCCCGTTCTTATCCTAAACGGTTCTGTAAGTTGTCCTTCATGAAGAACTCTGCATGTCATGTCTTCATAGGTCTTCTTTATTAAGTTAATGATCTTCATGGGGACTCCATAATGCCTCATCAGTTTCCAAAGTTATTCTCTGTCTACACTGTCAAATGCCTTTTCATAGTCCACGAATCCGATGTAAAGCGGTGAATTCCATTCCAGACTTTGTTCAACTATTATTCTCCATGTGGCTATCTGGTCTGTACAGGATCTGTTTTGTCAAAAACCTGCTTGTTCATCTCTCAGTTGCTTGTCTATGGACTCTTTTAATCTCTCTAGGATGATTCTGTTTAATACTTTTGCTGGCACTGATAGTATCATTATTCCTCTATAATTTGTGCACTCTTGTAAATTTCCCTTCTTAGGCAACTTGACCAGATAACCTTCCTTCCATTCTGCTGGTATTTCCTCTCTCTCCCAGACTTTGCCAAATAGTTTGTATAATATCTCTGTAGAGGTATCAATATCTGTTTTGATGGCCTCTGCTGGAATGCCATCTGGACCAGTTGCTTTTCCATCTTTCAGAGGCTTTATGGCTTTCTTTTTTCTTTTCTACTTGGTCGTTCACAGCTGATTTGTAGCTCATCTTCTGCTGGCTGGATGTCTGGGGGATTAGTTGGAGCTGGTCTATTGAGAAGTTCCTCAAAATGTTCTGTCCATCTCTTCATTTGTTCTTGTATATTACTAAGCAATTTTCCATTCTTATCTTTTATGAGGCCATTTGCTTGCTTATATCTCCCTGTTAGCTTCTTTGTGTTGTTGTACAGGTCCCTCATATTTCCTTTGGTGGCAGCTTCCTCTGCTTCCCTTGCCAACTCTTTAATATACTTCCTCTTGTCTCTTTTGATGTTTCTTCTTACTTCTTTGTTTGCTTCTATGTACACTTGATGAGCCTTGGCCTTGGAGCTTCTGGTTTTGCTTCTATTTAAATCTGCTTTCTGGTTTTTCCTGTCTTCTATCTTGCTAATGGTTTCTGTTGTTATCCATGCTTTGTGCCGATGTTCTCTTTTTCTCAGTATTTCTTCACATGTCTCGTTCCATATATGTTTTACTTGTTGCCAGTGGTCTTCCGTATCTGCTTTATCTACCAGCTGTTGGAGTACTTGGTATTTGTTGGATACTGTGATAGAAAACTTTTCTCTTATTTCCTTATTTCTTAGATATCCCACATTGTCTATGGCTATATACTGTTGTAAATTTCATTTTCATGTTTATTGAAGTTTTTGTGGTAAAAAGTTTTTTTTCGGGATGGGGTATCCAGCCCCATGCCCATAGATGACTTCAAGCTACTATAACTGTAGAAGGCGACTGCAGCATCATGATTTTGCACTAACGGTGTATTTTATTTATTTATGAAAATGTATTAGTTAGACAAATGTCATGCCTATGTTACACGACAATAGAACAGATCCATGTACCATACATACACATACATACATACGCTGAACACTTTTACTCACTGACACGTAGACTTGAGAGCCATTACGACCAAAGGTTAGCCACGTGACACACTTTGTTCCAGGTTACTGTTCTGGTTTGGAACAGCAGGATCTCAAACTGAAACCCACTCGTGACTCACTTCAACAATAAGTAGCACCTCGGTGTGATTCTGTTCATATACTAGGCTCCATCAGGTGTTGGTTAGCCTAGTGCAGAGTCAATAATCAACTGCTGTGAATATTACTTGTGTAGACCAGAAGAGCTGTACCAGAACACTGAAGCTGAGTAAAATATATGTGACTATTCTACAACCACTGTGAGCGGTCAAAAGTAAAAATCAAAAGAAAAATATAAGTGTTATGATGATAAACTGTTCTATGTCAAGATACAAGACAAATGACATTTTAGTTTTAAAGGAAATCTGAAAGAACATTCTGCTTATATTGAAGATTTCAAATTAAGACTTTTTGTCTAATTAATAATTACAACTCAATTTTTGAATAATATGTGTAATTAATCTTTTATTCATCCAAATTCATCATTTTTCATAATTCATATTTGCACAAGAAGAAGACCAAAGGTAGATGTACATAATAATTGATTCAGTAATTGTAATAATAATAGCCCCTTCAGTCATAACTGACTATGGGAATGCGCCCCTGAGGTGACAGCCCTCAGCTGCTTATTTTCCTGGTGCTCCTTTCGACGTTTTCTCCTCACCTCTGCTTCTTGTGTGAGCCTCTCTTCGCCCAATCTGAGGTGGCGCCGTAAATAGCATCGCCACTTAGTGCGATCGGCAGCTTCATCCTCCCATGTTGCTGGATCCATGTCCAGTGCCCTCATATCTCTCTTGCACACATCTTTGAACCTCAGCTGTGGTCGCCCAACTGTTCTCTTGCCATCTGCTAATTGTCCGTAGAAGATATCTTTTGGGATGCGACCATCATCCATGCGGCGAACATGGCCAAGCCAGCGAAGTCTGCGCTGTCTAAGAAGCGTATACATACTTTGAAGGCCAGCACGTGACAACACCTCGACATTTGTCACTTTATCTTTCCACGAGATGCCGAGGATGCGGCGTAGAGACCGCAAATGGAAGGTATTGAGCCTTCTTTCTTGCTTAGCATAGGTCGTCCAGGTCTCGCTGCCATATAGGAGTGTGCTGGTGACGCAGGCATTATATACCGCAGCTTTGGTCTTCATTGTGAGTTTACAGTTTCCCCAAACACGCGATGTGAGGCGGGCAAAGGTAGCTGCAGCTTTGCCAATGCGGCTGTCGATTTCTGTATCCAGTGAGAGTTTGTCATTGAAAGTAGACCCTAGGTATGTGAAGTGGTGCACCACTGCCAATTCATAGTTATCGATAGTGATAACTGGTGCAGCACCCACATCCTGACTCAGCACATTCGTTTTCTTTAGACTTATTGTGAGGCCAAAGTCCTTGCATGCTTTAGTGAAGCGATTCATCAAGCTCTGAAGCTCCTGTTGGCTTTGAGTGACGACTGCAGCATCATCAGCGAACAACAAGTCTCTTATAGTGACCCTTCTGATTTTTGTTTTTGCCTTCAGCCTTGAAAGATTAAACAGACGGCCATCTGACCTAGTGTGAAGGCATATTCCTTCAGTTGCATCTCTGAATGCATGTTTCAAGAGTAAGGCAAAGAAGATTCCGAAGAGGGTCGGAGCCAGAACACAGCCTTGTTTAACGCCACTTCGTATATCAAAGGGCTGTGACGTGCTTCCAGCATATTGGACTGTTCCCTTCATGCCGTCATGGAATGACTTTATCATTTCCAGCATTTTAGAAGGGCAGCCTATTTTCAGGAGGATTTTAAAGAGTCCATCCCTACTAACCAGGTCGAATGCTTTTGTGAGGTCTATAAAGGCGATATATAATGGTCTTTTCTGCTCTCTTGATTTTTTCTGAAGCTGGCGGAGAGAGAAGATCATGTCTGTTGTTGATCTGCCAGCTCGGAATCCACACTGTGACTCTGGATATATGCGCTTAGCTAACTTGTGTAGTCGCATTAAGATGACTTTGGCAAAAACCTTACTGTTGCGTGAGAAATTCTCGCAACATCGTTTTATTACAATATATACTTTATAACGCAAGGGCAACAACTGCTTGAAATTTATAGTCACTTTTCTCGGTAAGCAGTTGTCTCCTCGCGTTGGTATTGAATGCAGTTAAGTTTGCTATGCTAGGCCGTTTTCTCAGAAAACGGTTGGCAACCTGTTGGGTTATCCTTTTAAGGTAATCATTCTTACGCTGGTTCGTAGTAAAGGTCCTTGCGTCTTAAGTTCTGAGCTGTGGTCATTTTGCGCTGGACTGCGCATGACTGGTCTTGTTTCTTGGTCGATCGATTTCCGCCCACCAGTCAGTGAGCGATTTTGAATAGCTAGAAAGATGCCTCGCTGAGAGGGGATCTCCGCTATTTTTTTGTTCTGTCAGGAATGTGAAGTCCTCTTAATGGATATTTCGTTTATTCGAGATAATACCTCTAGTGTATTTCCACATGCCGGGAGGCGTAATATTTCTGTGTATTTCCTGAAGGCAAGGTAAATTAACTTTTCATTAACTCTATCGATTTTTGGTCGTGAGCGATTTTTTGATTCATAGCCTGTCTTCGAAAGGCGTCGTCACGAGATGTTTTCCCAGCTCACATGTCGCTGTATTGTACTGCATCGGTTGATGCATGTCCCAGGGACCATTACTTGCTACTTTGTTACATGAACTAGGTTTGGAAAACCTTTGTTATCTAGAGGATATTTTTGAGGACATTATTTATACTTCGGCAGACGTGCCTGTCTTGCTGAAGTCAGATTAAGGAGAGTGAACTGATCTCATACATCTGGTTATCTTCTGGCTAAGATAGAAAGGGATGGAGAATTTTCCCGACTACATTACAGCCTTATAATGTATTGACATGCCTGTGAATCACCTTTATTATGATGCTGTCTACCGTCCATTGCTATACTGACATTGTTGCTGTGATAATGACTGTCTGATGTACCTACATATTCGCGTATACATTTTGTCACTGTGGCGTCCACAATAAATGATACAGAAGAACGTCACTAGCTGTTACAAGCATCATTGACTTTATACGTCGTGAGTTAACTGACGTCTTTGTATGGATTGCCCTGTTTTTGTATGATCATTGTTTGACTGTACATCATCTACACACTTCACAAAACCAGACCACGGGCACCATCACTCACCTCATGGTGCACGCGTCATTTGGCGGCCAATTACTCAATCATAATATAAATTGGGCGTCATCACTTACCAACAATACTAAGAAGAGAGATGCCTCTGTAGTTATTGCAATCACTTCTGTCTCCTTTATTTTTATACAGTGTTACAATCTTGGCATCTCGCATGTCTTGAGGAATCGTTGTCTCTTCCCAGCACTGGCACAGCATCCTATGCAGGGGATGTAATAGCGTGCTCTTACAGCATTTGATTAAATCAGGAGGAATCCCATCACTGCCTGGTGTTTTGCCAGAGGCCAAGCTATCAATGGCCTTGCTGAGTTCCTCTAATGTTGGTTCGGCATCCAGCTCCTCCATAGTTGGCAGACTGTTGACACCATCAAGGGCTGCAGGCGTAACGGTATTGTCTCTGGCGTAAAGCTCAGAGTAGTGCTCGACCCATCTCTCCATCTGCTTACCCTTATCGGTTAGCTTCTCTCCGCTGATGGTTTTTAGCGGTGCCGTCTTACTTTTATGGGGGCCAAGTGCTTTCTTTATTCCGTCATACATTTGTCTAATGTTGCCTGTTTGCGCTGCGATCTGGATGCTCTCACTGAGCTGGAGCCAGTAGTCATTTGCACAGCGTCGAGCAGTTTGTTGAATTTTGCTTCTCGTAGCCCTCAGGATCTGTAGGGTTCTGGCACTCGGTGAACGTTTGTATTCATTCATAGCACTGCGCTTAGCTTCAATGACAGGTGCCATCACATCTGATGAAGCATCAAACCAGTCATTTGACTTTGCTGTTTTCTTACCAAAGGTGGCAAGTGCAGTACTTTGAATGGTGTTCCGTAGATGCTCCCAGTTCTCCGTAATAGTATCACCATTCTGAGGGCTACTGAGCACTTTCTCGAAGGTCGCAGTGAATTGAGCGATCATGAAAGGGTCTGACATCTTGCTGGTATCAATGCGTGGTTTCCCTTCATGTATAACACGATAGAGTTTTCTTGGTTGTGCTCTGATTTTGCAGCAAACCAAGGAGTGATCTGTATCACAGTCTGCACTATGGTACGAGCTCGTGGAGAGCACAGACCTGAGGAGTGGCCTTCTGACGAGAATGAGGTAAAGTTGGTGCCAGTGCTTGGATCGTGGGTGTCTCCATGACACCTTATGCTGGGGTTTTGTCTGAAAGTAGGTGTTGGTCACGCAGAGGTCATGGTGGACGCACAACTCTAAGAGCCGTTGTCCATTTTCATTCATCTTGCCAATACCAAACCTGCCCAGACACGAAGGCCATGAAACATTATCGGCACCCACTCTAGCGTTAAAGTCACCAAGGAGAACAAGCTGTTCTTGCCTAGGTATGCTTTTGATAATTGCTGTTAGATTCTCGTAGAACTCATCTTTAGCTTCTGAGGCAGAGTACAGAGTAGGAGCATACACACTGACAAGGGTGATGGGACCTGTGCTAGTTTGCAGGCGGAGCGTTAACAGGCATTCTGATCCATTCTCGCCTGGTTCAACCATTTTAGTTAGCGATTTTTTGACCGCAAAACCTACTCCGTGTTCTCTAGCTTTATTAAGATCTTTCCCTTGCCAATAAAATGTGTAGTCCTTCTCGCTCACCGTTCCAGAGCCCGCCAGGCGCGTTTCCTGAAGTGCAGCTATATCCACCTGAAGTCGTTTAAGCTCATCATTAATTATGGCTGTCTTCCTTACATCGTTTACATCCTGTAGGTTTTCGGATAGTCCAGTCAACATAGTCCGGACGTTCCAGCATCCCAATCTGAGAGTTTGCTTATTTCTATTTTTTCGATAATTGCTTGGTGCAAAATTTTCTGTCCACAGTTCGGGTTTGACCCTAATCCCCATGCACCCAATGGGGAAAGCAGACAGTGGCGGGACAACACCTTATTGACTGGGGGCTGCCCAGCTTGAAGCGGGCAGTAGCTGTCCAGTGAGATCCTAGAACCTCTCCCACTGTCGGAAGTAGCCCCTGGCGCCATGCCCTACGCCAATTGGGCAAAATGCTTATAACCGGTAACTGCTACTTCCCGTGTTTTGCCGACACCTATAGGGTGAAGCTGGAGTGTCCTCTCCAGGGCGCGAGCTTGGGCACAGTTATATGGAGATCAAGCTGTTGCCCATGCAGCATGTTCCCCCTCTCCACACAGCCGGTAGATCCAAAGGAACGGCAGTAGCCGATACAGTTTGGTACCAGCCATGTCGCAGGAGTTGCCAGAATAATGTTGAATCGACATTAGACTGCCTTAGGGACTCCGACTCCGGATTTATCCTCAGGGTTTACTCCCGAAGCCAATTCCATAAATGGATATTCCCGCAAGGCAGCGGTGGTTTGAATTCAGAGTTCCTTCTCTTAGATAAGCTACCAACCAAGGATCACGAGCCCTATCTGCCCGAAGCTGCTGGTTTTAAGGCGCCAGTCGCTCGCCTTTGCCCCTTCTCCCATCAGTGGAAACAGTTCCGCCGGGCTCAAATTGAGCCACACGTGAAGGCCGGGAGCTGGACTTGGTTGTCAGAGGCTGTCTGAGGCGCGTGCCATAGAAGTATTTTATCTGCAGTGAGAGCTTATCTTCACTACAACTCCCGGCAATAACAACCTTAATAACAACCCTAACCTTAACCAGTAATTGTATTCCTCTGACTTATCAATTTTATATTGTTGCATTTTGAGTTTTACTGAATTGTTGATTATCCTAGGATTGTTACTAGCGAAGGTGGCATCTTAGGCTCCAACTTTCATCTTATCACTATCTGAAGTAGAGACCTTCACAGCCGTGACTATCATGTGATACCAGTGCTCTTCTCTGATACTGGGACTATATTCTTTTTCTGTTCTATCAGTAACTACTACTGACAACTATACTCATAAAAACCTTTTGCTACAGAGCTAGAATAAAAGTGGTAGTGAGTCAGCTACATGAAATAAGTTACAGAAACTATTGATCAATAACTCACAGCTTCGATTAGTTGACATATATTATAAATCCATATATTAATAATTGTCTAAGTGAAGCATCTTCTAATGAACAGTGAAAAAACAAACGACGTTACCTTTTTGTGGAAAATGCGGAAAAAGCGTGCAGTGCACCGCTAAAGCTAAAATTAACACCGATTAATATAACGCGCAATCATCAGCTGTTCGAGATAATTTATGGTATATTTCCTTGCACATTATATCGATTTCCTCGCAAAATCGTATACGGTACGTAAAAATATGAATCTCAGTCTTAGGTGTAAATATAAAAGTATAGAATGAATAGAGTTCATTAAAAAATATTTAGTCAAACGAAGTGTAGAATATAATATACATTGTTGTTAATAATAAATGATCACATTGTTAGTTTTAGAAGGTTGAAACGAATTTTAGGAGGACACAAGAACCATTTCGCCCAAATAATTATTGACATGGCTGCATTTAGTCTCTCAAGTTCATACTCCCATAAGTATTGATTTCGGTGACAAGGTAATAAAAGGTTTATTTGGAATTTTGTAGTACGTCTGTGTGTGTCTGCTTTTTTAATAAGTTTAACTACAAAGATTCGAAGAAGGTGAAATAGAATGTACAGGAAAGATATGACCACAGCAGAAAGAGTAACGTCAGCAGAAAGACCATATCATAAATAATTCCCTTCAATTTTTTGGGTCGGATTACTTGCTTGTTCAATACCATAATTCCCGCCGTAAGTCCTTCGGTCGGTCGGTTGGTCAGTCACATTTTGCATACCGTCATTTGCGCACTTTTTTTCTATTTTCGAGAGAGTACATTAACTTTCAACTACAGCTAAGGGGGTGCAACTGTGTTTGAAAGTTAGACAATAATTGTATTGTTTCCCCTTATATGTACTCTCCCCAAAATAGAAAAAAGTGCGCAAATGAAGGTGTGTATGAACAGTTTGATTATGGAAAGAAGCCAACAACACAAATGATAAACAGTACATGAACTGGAGTTTCGTCAAACTTCAAACGTTGTTCTCAGAGGCAGTAAGTCGACCAGGGCAAGATTTTAAAAGATGCACGAACAATTACGAGACATGTTGTCATAAAAGAAATGTTAGTTATTTAGTCAATTTACGGTCCCTTAGATCATTATCACTGCTCCACATGTCATTTAAGTAAGGTTACTCCATGTCTTCATATTTAATACATCCATATAATTTTCGCTTCAAATATCTAATGACGGTCGCCTGCAATGAAATGCCCACAGTAGCGATAATAACCTGTCAATGTTGACGGGTTATTGCTAGTAAATAAATATTAGTGTTAATATTTGAAAAACTGTTACTTACTTAGTCGTTCCTCTTCTACCGCGAGGTGTAGAGGTTTGTAAGAGAGAGCGCCATACTATTCTATCGGCTGTCTTCCTCCCGGCTTGGTTCCATTCTAGTCCTCGATCCTTCAAAGATTGTCTAATGTTGTCTTCCCAGCGGACTTTGGGTCGTCCTGGAGGTCTGGATCCCTGGCTCTTAGTTTCCCATGCTTGCCGTGGTAGCCGATATTCTCCCATTCTGCAGACATGGCCAAACCATCTTAGTTGGGACTGTTCTACTTGAGTCTGCAGGGGTTGGGTTTTTAGGCCTTGACGTATCGTCTGGTTGTGGGCCATGTCTCTTCTTGTTACTTCAACCACCTTCCTCAGATACCTCATTTCTGAGGTTTGGATCTTGCTTTTGTGGGTTGTAGTCGTAAAGTATGTACATGTGCTTCATTGACTATAAGAAGGCTTTTGACAGAGTCCATCATGAGAAAATAATTGAATGCCTCGAAGACATAGGTATTGATGGAAAAGATATAAGAATACTCAGTAACCTTTATTGGGAGCAAACTACCACAGTAAGATCTGGAAGGAATTATTCACCATACATAGAAATAAAATGAGGTGTCAGACAAGGTTGTGTGCTGTCCCCCTGCCTATTTAATTTATACATCGAAAAAATTTTCAAACAGATACAGGAAATACCAGGACTAAACATCAGTGGAAGGTCAATAAACAACCTTAGATATGCAGATGATACCGTGTTGTTAGCTGATAGCGAACAGGGGTTACAAGAACTAGTGAAGCAAGTGAACAGTATAAGTCATGAATATGGACTCGACATTAATATTGAGAAAACAAAAACTATGATAACTAGCAAAACAGACGATAAACCCACATTAAAGATAAGCGTAAATGGGAAAATCCTGGAACAAGTCAAGAGCTACGTATATCTTGGTCATATAATAACAGAAGATGGCAGATGTGAAACAGAAATCAAGAAGAGAATAGGAATGGCCAAGGCTACATTCAACAACATGAAACATATACTGACATCAAAACAGTTATCTCACAAATTAAAACTGAGAATCATAAAGTGTTATATATATTCTGCATTTCTGTATGGTGCAGAAACATGGACGATGTCCGTATAAGCATTTGGAAGAAAGAATTGAGGCTCTTGAAATGTGGATATATATAGAAGAATGAGGAGTATCTCATGGAAAGAGAAGAAAACAAATAAGGAGGTCCTAGAAAATCTAGGTATGAAAAGTGAACTAATGAGAGAGATCAAAGTTCGGCAGCTAAAATACTTTGGCCACATAAGAAGGCATAACACTTTGTAGAAGATCATAATAGAAGGGAGAGGTGAAGGCAAACGTGCAAGGGGAAGACAGCGCTATAAGTGGGAAGATAACATCAAGAGATGGACAGGAAAGATTCTATCAGAGTGCACCACCAAGACAAGAGACAGAAGACGGTGGAGATCCATTACAGCCAACCTTTGTTGTGGAGATGGCAGCTGATGATGATGATGAGTCATTGCCCATGACTCGCATCCATACGTCAAGACTGGGACATATGTGGAGCGGCAAACAGCCATCTTCGTCTTCTTACCAACTTCTCTTTTGCTGAGGAATCCTCGATTTATGGCTTGAAAAAGTTTCCCAGCTGCTGCTCTTCGGGTAGCCAACTCTTCCTTGATGCCTCCCTTCCGGTCTATGACAGCTCCAAGGTATTTAAAGTGGTCGACCTGCTCCAGGACCTGTTTTCCCAGCTTAATCTGATGTCTTCTTTCCCCTCGTGATATCACCATGGATTTTGTTTTCGAGCTGCTTATGATCATCCCTCTCTTCTCCAGCTCTCCCGTCCAGACTTACTGGTTGGATTGAAGATGTGCCTCTGATTTAGCAATCAGGGCAACATCATCAGCAAATGCCAGCTCTGAAATACAGACCTGTCTCATCTTCCAGTACACCACTGAATACTTTCTTGTCCTCTCCTTACATGCCTTGATGACATCGTCCATGAGGAGTATGAAAAGATACGGCGACAGGATATCACCTTGTCTTACACCAGTGGTGGTCCTGAATTCTTCTGACTTATGGTTTGCCGTCCTCACTTACATTCTACAAGACTTGTAGAAGCTCTGTATAGCATGAATCAGAGGTGTTGGAATGTTTTTCGTTGCCAAACAGTCCCAGAGTTTGCTCCAGGGGACCTCGTCAAATGTAGTATGTCTATTTATCTTACATACAACTGCTGAAAACAGACACTGTATAATGCACAAACGTATTATGAGAAGAAAAAAAAAAGCTACAGTATATCATGACAACCGGAAAGATTGAAAAAAAAACAAAAAACAAGAGAGTACGACAAAGAGGCAAGATAATGGACAGTTTGACAACAAAGCGTGGAAATAAGTCAACAATAGAACCGATAAACAGTTATGGGAAACCGGAAGTTGTGAAGCGACATGATCACATACGCCACTAGACATGGTACTTGGCGAAGAAGAAGAAGACTGCACAAACGCATGAATTGTTCTTACACATACACACATTCAAACCTACAAACACACATAGGCGGATCTACATTGGGGGGTGGGGGGCCCTGACGCTTGATCTCTTGGAAGGGCCCCTTTTATTTAAAAAAAAAAAGTATTGGGGGATGGGAATGAAACGTGTTATAGAGAAAACTGGACTTGGGGCTCAAGCTTAAGCTTCATTAGCTTCACAATAGATCCGCCTCTGCAAACACACATGCGTATTATTTCAAACACACTCACACAAAGGCATCCTAACGATGTCCTCAATTTACCCTGACCCTAAAATGGCATTGCCGAAAGGTGTGGGAAGACACTTAGTAGAACAAATGTCATCCCCTTTAGCCGCTCGGTAACACGAACTTGGGCACTCACAGACACGTGACGAACGGATTAGAAACATTCTTAACCCGAGCCCTCACGAAATTAACAAAGAAACTGTGACCAGGGGTCTCGAACTAGGGCATTGTTTTCCTTATTTCTTTGATGGAAAACCCGTAGCATCGGAAGTTTTGACAAGAAAACACTAATAATATTAAAGAAAATGGAGGCTTACCAAACAATAGTTTGAAATGTTGAGATATTTTTAGTCATAAGGTTCACGTTGGGGTCAATGCGCTTCTTCAGCCACTTTCCTTTTCGGTCCTAGTGAAGCATGGATCTGATACTGCAGTCCCGCGTTGCCACTCCTAGGTGGATTCACCTGGATCTAGGTGTTTTTTTAAAATCCCGTCTAGGTGCCATTTCCTTCATTAGTTGAAAGATGCCACCTAGATTTCGCCCAAAATCGACCACAATACCCCAAAATCGCACAAAGTAGCACAAAAATCGCTCAAAATAGCCCAAGTCACCAGTATCTAGGTTGTTTTTTTTTTTTTAATTCAAGAGTGGCAACGCTGCTACAGTCCTGTTACAAGAAACCTGCACTAATCATTCACCTGCTATTACAACAGTGGTTTCTATGGCAATTTGGTTTACATGATGAGGTAGCCACACCCCCCCCCCCCCCCCCCCCCCCATTATACATTATACAAGTTGCTTTGTACGTCATGTCTGAGGGCACAATGGTCCTACTTCTGTCTAGCTCCATCAGATGTAGATTCATATATTCACATTTAAAACCGTCCAAATATGGAACCCGAAAAAAATGACTATTTTTGTTTTTAGCCTGAAGATTACATCGTTTGCAATTTCTAAGACGCTCTTAATGAATATCCTTCCATATCGACCATTATCCTCTGGGTTCTGTTGCCCAGTGTTTATTTTCTTTAAATTTCAACAGCCGAATATTTTGAATCAAGGAAGCCCTCAGTGTTCGTTATTCTCCACTAAGATCACAATATTGCTACTCCGGGATGATCATGTTTGTTGTTCCAACGAAAATCACAATCTCTATTGCCTCGAAAAACGTTCGGTATTTGCTCGTTCAGAGAAGAGCTCAGAGTTTGTTATTTCACAGAAGACTACGGCGTCTGTTATTTTTTTTTTTTCAGAAAATAACAGTGCTTTTTTTTTTTTACTCCATTGAAAATAACAGTGTTTGTTATTTCGTAGAAAACATGAGCGTTATTTATTTCATTTAGAACTACAGTATTTTTTTACTTCACAGAAAACAATGAAGTTTGTTATCACAGAACCCTATATCATAGTTAGAATATTTTTTTTCTTCAGAAAATAATAGTGCTTTTTTACTTCACAGAAAATAACGGTGTTTCTTTACTTCACAGAAAACAATAGTGTTTGCTATTCCTTTCTTTCTTAATCGGAACCTCGTCTATAACGTAAACAGGGTGTAGAGGGGACCCAAAGAGCACAAGGCTCCTGAGCAAAACATGTAATCAAAATATTTGACAATTATAATAAAAGTGTTAGTTATTTCATAGAAAACACACAGCTCCATCGGTTATTTCTTAGAATAGTGTAAGTAAAAAAATTGGGGGGGGCGGTGCTGTAATTGTTTCTTAGAAGACTACTGAGTTTATTACACATAAAACAGCAGTCTTTGTAAGGCTACAGAATACAACATTGGTTGCTATTTCAGCTAACTAAAAAAAAAACACTGCAGTATTTGTTATCTCACAGAAAGGAACGATATTTGTTATTTCACAGAAAGGAACAATATTTGTTATCTCACAGAAACGAACAATATTTGTTATCTCACAGAAAGGAACAATATTTGTTATCTCACAGAAAGGAACAATATTTGTTATCTCACATAAAGGAACAATATTTGTTATCTCACAGAAAGGAACAATATTTGTTATCTCACAGAAAGGAACAATATTTGTTATCTCACAGAAAGGAACAATATTTGTTATTTCACAGAAAGGAACAATATTTGTTATCTCACAGAAAGGAACAATATTTGTCATCTCACAGAAAGGAACAATATTTGTTATCTCACAGAAAGGAACAATATTTGTTATCTCACAGAAAGGAACAATATTTGTTATCTCACAGAAAGGAACAATATTTGTTATCTCACAGAAAGGAACAATATTTGTTATCTCACAGAAAGGAACTATATTTGTTATCTTACAGAAAGGAACAATATTTGTTATCTCACAGAAAGGAACAATATTTGTTATCTCACAGAAAGGAACAATATTTGTTATTTCACAGAAAGGAACAATATTTGTTATCTCACAGAGAGGAATAATATTTGTTATCTCACAGAGAGGAACAATATTTGTTATCTCACAGAAAGGAACAATATTTGTTATTTCACAGAAAGGAACAATATTGGTTATCTCACAGAAAGGAACAATATTTGTTATCTCACAGAAAGGAACAATATTTGTTATCTCACAGAAAGGAACAATATTTGTTATTTCACAGAAAGGAACAATATTTGTTATCTCACAGAAAGGAACAATATTTGTTATTTCACAGAAAGGAACATTATTTGTTATCTCACAGAAAGGAACAATATTTGTTATCTCACAGAAAGGAACAATATTTGTTATCTCACAGAAAGGAACACTATTTGTTATTTCACAGAAAGGAACAATATTTGTTATCTCACAGAAAAGAACAATATTTGTCATCTCACAGAAAGGAACAATATTTGTTATCTCACAGAAAGGAACAATATTTGTTATCTCACAGAAAGGAACAATATTTGTTATCTCACAGAAAGGAACAATATTTGTTATCTCACAGAAAGGAACTATATTTGTTATCTTACAGAAAGGAACAATATGTTATCTCACAGAAAGGAACAATATTTGTTATCTCACAGAAAGGAACAATATTTGTTATTTCACAGAAAGGAACAATATTTGTTAACTCACAGAAAGGAACAATATTTGTTATTTCACAGAAAGGAACAATATTTGTTATCTCACAGAAAGGAACAATATTTGTTATTTCACAGAAAGGAACATTATTTGTTATCTCACAGAAAGGAACAATATTTGTTATCTCACAGAAAGGAACAATATTTGTTATTTCATAGAAAGGAACAGTCATTGCTATTTCACAGAGCACAACAGAATTACCTTTTTCATATAAAAGAACGGTATTTATTATAACACAGAAAACTACAGTATTTGTTATTTCATAGAAAATAGAGACTCCATCACCCTCGTATGTTGTCAAGTAAATCTTCCTCCTTATCCGTAATCAGGCCATTTGATGGTTTATATTTTCCTGATTTACACAATAGTGAATCTCTTACACTTGACGCCGCACTCAAAACAACCAACGTTACCCAAGGGTCAGAGGATACCAAAAACATACAGAGGAAAGAACTTTTCTTTTTACGGGAGAGTACAAATAAGGGAAACAATACAATTATTGTCTAACTTTCAACCACAGTTGCATCCCTTAGCTGTGGTTGAAAAATAATGTACTCTCTCGAAAATAGAAATGTGCGCACATGACGGTGTGCATGATGTGACCGACCCACCGACCGACGTACGTACGGCAGGAATTATGATATTGGATAATTTATATCTACACTGAAGATCTAGGCTTTTCCTGTGGCTTCTCTGCCATTCCGAAATGTGCTGAGTTGAAGTCATGAGCTCCAGTTTCTCTAGCTTGGCTTACATTTAAAGGATCGTCACATCTGATCCCAAGCTAAGAATCGCGTGGCATACTGTGCATTCCCCACCATCCAAGAAGGCTCTCCATTTATGCAGAGCTAAAATACTGTGCTCTGGTTCGGTGCGCTCCCAATGAAACCTGCACAGAGCCACTTCTCAGCTCCCCCTGCCTACCACTGGGTTCATATTGAGATCCTCCTGCATGCAGTCAACCAAGTCAAAGCCAAAGAATTACGCCTGGGGCTCAAGTGACTTCTCCAAGCTCAGTGTGCAATGCTAGGTTCTCAACAAGTTTTAACACTGGGGGAATCCCTGAAAGTGTGTGGATGATTTCAAGAATCAATGAGGGTGTAATTAGCCTCACAGACAGAGGTTCCACATATGTATATTGTAGCATTGTGTATAGCTGGTGGTCATATAAGGATGACTCCAGAAATGCTTCCATGCATAATAGTGTCTATATATCTGGCCTTTAGTCTTCCTCGTGCCCACACCAGACCTGCTAGTGTTGAAGGTTAACCTACGGTAACAAGAAAGCTAATCCCATAGTAGATAATGCCGTAGGGAATGGAAGTGTTACAGACTATTATACTAGATCCAGCTTTATGAGGTGGGGTGACCAGCTCCCTTCCTCGCTGCCTTTATCTTCCCTAACTCAAGAGTAGATACCCATTTACAGCTCGGTAGACAGGAGCATGACGCTACCAGATTTTGATAAACCCAGGGTGAAAAAATGGAGTGGTAGTCCCATAGCAGATACTGCCGTAGGGGATTGAAGTGTTAGAGACTTCACTATACTAGGTCTAGCGTCGAGAGGAGGGGTGACCAGTTGCCTTCCTCTCTGCCTTTTCCTTCCCTAACTCACAGGTGTCCATTTACAGCTGAAACACAGGGTAACTCATTAATCAGAAAAGGATCATTTATACTAAAGAAAATTAAAAAGGAAAGGAATATTGATAAGCAAATTTGCCTTCTCCATTACTGTTATACTTTGATATATAACATCTTACACATGATGACATTGCTTGAGTGTATGTATGTATGTATTTATTTATGTATTTAAGAGAGAACTAGTAATAACCCGTCAAAATTGACAGGTTTTTAATTATAGTGTGTTGTTTTTGTTACATGTTTTACAGACGGTACTATTACAACTGTGGTCATTTCGTTGCAGGAGACCGTCATTAGATATTTGTAGTGAAAATTACATGGATGTATTAAATATGAAGACATGGAGTAACCTTCCTAAATGACATGTGGAGCAGTGGTAATAATCTAATGGACCGGAAATTGACCAAAGAACTAACATTTCTTTTATGACAACATGTCTCGTAATTGTTCGCGCATCTTTTAAAATCTTGACTTTCCATAATCAAACTGTACATGCAATCGTCATTTGCGCACTTTTCTATTTTCGGGAGAGTAGATATAAGAGAAACAATACATTTATTGTCTAACTTTCAACCACAGTTGCACCCCGTAGCTGTGGTTGAAAGTTAATGTATTCCTTTATTAATGTATGATGTGGCCGACCGACCGACGTACTTACAGTGGGGAATTATGGTATTTGATGATGTATGTATGTATGTATGTATGTGTCGGCGTCTGTGGCCTAATGGATATGAACGCAGTTTCATAATCCAGATATACCAGGTTCGAAACCTGTTGCAGGCGGTTTGGTAGCAGATCGCTTTGTGTGGATTTTTAACAATGGTATAAGCGCCGTACCGTTCTGAAAGCAATGGCAAACTACTAAATGAAAAAATTGCCTAGAAAAATCACAAACAGCCAATAAAAGCTGGGGTTGATTGCCACATCCTGTAAAGGATAAGCAACTAACTTTTTTATGTATGTATGTATGTAGGGGAAAAAAAAACCCACTCATTTTAATATAATTAAGAAATTGATCACCAACGGGCTGATAAACCCGTTTGCCAGTCACTTCGATTACGGAAACAACAGCAAATGGATTGATTTGCCGTTGCCCTAAAGACGCCAATAGGCGTGATGGGAAACAATGGCAAAGAAAACCTATCTGCTGTTGCCCTAAGACGCCACTAGGCGTAATGGCCACTGACTGCTTTGACGGTCGGTGGCTAAGGACGGAAGAAGAAGAAGAAATTGATCATACTGTAACCGAACCTGGTTTGGTTTGGTTTTAATGACTATCTTCATTGCACACGGACTACTCCATCAGTACTCATCTCCTCCCTTTAGATCACACGGAGGATCTCAGCACAGTGCACGAACTCCGTAGCACCGGCGAGAATCCCAATATATAGGAATCACACATTCTATAAATATTTTTGTTGTGGTGGGTAGGTTTCTAATTGTTTTAAATTTTGCCAGGGTAGCGGCCTGAAAGGCCTACTTGTTGCGTGTAGTATTGTTAATGTAGATTATATGACCAAGTTCACTCTAGGGTATGACTTTCTTCAACGGTCAATGAACATTTGCAGCAGTAACGGGTTGAATTAGTGCAGATAAATACTGTTGACATCTCACAAGGTTTATTTACGATCCATATAAACGAGCAGCTCCACATTAATAGAAAAATTCCTAATTTTACACAGTCCATCGTGCCAACTACACTGTGCCATCAAAGATCATGAAGCAGCGGATAAACTGTGCAGTCTGTAAAATCAAAGTCCGCGAATTAATTCTTACGAACAGAGGTATGGCGTCTGCCTCGAGTTCTAGAGGTACCGAGTTCGATTCCCAGTTGAGGGAATATAATTTGTAACCGAACCTAATCTTCTAAACGATATGTTGTAATTTTATACCATACTGTTGTTGTATTTAATATATCACACTGCTACATGTTAATATATTTTACGTAGAATAAAGATGCTAATATGTAAATATAGGATAGGAACATGGAGTAGTGCCGTGTGCAATGAATATAGTCCTTACAACCAAACCAAACTATGTATGTATGTATGAATGTATGTGTGTATGTATGTATTCGTGCATGCAAATATCAATCAATCAATCAATACCCGTTCGCTCCCCGAGGAGCATAGGCCTTCAACAAACACATACCAAGTCCTCCTATCCTCTCATCCGCTCAGGTTCTTTCCATGTTTTCCTCATCATTTTCACCTCTGTTTCACGTTCTCTTCTTCATGTGTTTTTTGGTCTACCTCTGCCTCTCTTTCCCTGTGGATTCCAGAACAAGGACTGCCTTGTAATGTTATCAAGATAGCATGCAAATATGCTTCTAATGTATGTTTGTATTTTTCCTCTTCATCATCATTTTCCTTTGCACTCCTTATGGAGCACGGGGCCACCATTTCAGTTGGTCCAGCAGGAAGCCAGCATCAAGCAGTCACAATCATGCTCTTGCATCTGTTGTAATCCTCTCATTTGTTTAGACTGCGAAAATGTGTACAAAGTGACAGAGTATGCGCAGATATACTTCTTTAAAAACATATGTTTTAACGTTCTAAGATGCATTTTTGCTACAGAAGTGTGTAAGAAAGTATTTATCCAACAATGTACTGATATGTGCGAGAATGTGTTTATATATTTTTAGTGCCGATGTTCGATTGACAGGGTGGATAGAGCGCTGGCCGCCTCGCGGCAAACGTGCCGGGTTCGATTAATGGTATTGACTAGCTCCCGTCTACCCAGTTGTAAATGGGTACCTGACTGGGCTCTTGAGTTAGGACAGGAAAAGGCAACTAGACAGGGAACTGGTCACCACTACCTCTCGACGCTGGACCTAGCACAGTGAAGTCTCTAACACTTCACTCCCCTACAGTAGTATCTGCTATGTGACTACCCTTACCTTTAATATTGATGATACATGCATAAATGTTGATTAATTGTTTACGATTTGACCGCCTGAGTATTAGGATACAGGACGAAAGACAAAGGACAGGATGTCCAACTCTCAACCCTTTCAAAGTAAAGTTCGTTCGTTCATTCGTTCGTTCACAAGCGGAGGTTGCCAGTCCCGTGTACAACCTCACAAAAATCGTCGTGTACGACATTCTAATGGTGTGGTAGTCCTATTCTATCGTTGTCTTCTCTGAGACCTCCCCTCCCCTTTTCCCCATGAACTACATGTATTTTTATGCTCAGTTTTTTTATTCCAGGGTTATGGAGTCGGCTAAAATATGTTCCTACTCAAAGAATTTTAGAAGTCCGTCTCCGACTTTCTACTACCGACTCCGACTACAGTTTGTTTTTACTAGTCATTTGGACCTTTCTTGGAAACAACAAACGGAAATTTCTGGACGATCTTGCAAGACAGGCAGAAGAGGCAGCACTGAGAAATGAACAAAGCACAGTATATAGAATAATAAAACTATAAGCGAGAAAACGGGGTGCAAACCATATTACGTTAGTAAGAGACAAGCAAGGAAATATCACCACAGCACAGGGGCAGGAAATTAGATAGGCAGATCACTTCAGAGAAATTCTGAATAAGGAACCACCAGAGATGCAGCTGAATATTCCTGAGGCTGAAAATGATCTAGACGTAAATACGGACATTCCACGAAGAGAAGAAATTATCACAGCTATCAAAGGGTTAAAGAATGGAAATGCTCCAGGTCACGACAATTTAAATGCTGAGTTATTCAAGGCAGATCCTGAACTAGCAGCAGAACTTTAGAACCATTTTTGCACAAGTTTGGAAAACAGAGACAACACCAAAGGAGTGGAATAAAGGAATAATTGTCACATTGCCCAAGAAGGGTGACCTTGCAGACTGCAACAACTGGAGAGGAATTACTCTCCTGTCACTTCACAGTAACATGTTAGACAAGATAATTATCCAGAGAATTTCAAACACAATGACTACAAACTGAGGACAGAACAAGTAGGATTCAGAAAAAACAGAAGATATGCAGATCATATATTCACCCATAGAAACATTATAGAGCGGTGCTCGGAATTGCAGAGACAGCTAGACATTAACTTTGTTGATTTTGAAAAATGGTTTTTGACAGCATACACAGGGACAGCCTATGGAAAATACTGAGGGCTTATGGAATTCCCAGCAGCATTGTTTCCATCATTAGAAAAACTTTATGCTAATTTTACTTGCAGTGTTGGGTTGAGCAACCTAACTCTTGAGGTGAAGATAGGAGTACGACAGGGTGCCCCTTATCAACAACTTTACTTTTGACAGTCATAGACTGGGTGATGCGCCAGACAACAGAAGGCAGTCCAAGAAGAATTAGATGGACAACGTTTTCTACACTGGAAGATCTGGAACATGCAGATGACATTGCACTACTAGCACATTCACATCAATATATCCAAGAAAAAACAGATAACTGAATATGTATAGCCAGCAGGTTGGTCTGAACATCAGTCTAAAGAAGACAGAGGTCATGGCACTTAATGTGGGCAGTCCTGAGCCCATAACAATAAGGAACCAGAAGCTGAAACAGATAAACATATTTACATACCTTGGATGCATAGACGGCGGAACAAGCAAAGACATCAAGAACCGAATGAATAAAGCGAGAACAGCTTTTGCTAGTCTCAACAACGTCTGGAAGTCTTCCCAGTACAGCACAAACACCAAATTAAGATTATATGAGAGCTGTGTACTTTCTGTGCTTCTCTATGGTGCGGAATGCTGGAGAGTGACAGAGAAGGAAATGTCGAAACTGTCCTCCTTCCACACAATCTCCCTAAGGAAAATTGTCCGAATCATTTGGCCGAATACTATCACTAACCAAGAACTGCTTACTCGGAGTAAGCAAGAGGACATGCACACCATCACAGCTGGCAGACGCTGGAGTTGGGTTGGCCACGTCCTCAGAAGAGACCCCGATGCCATCACATGAACAGCTATGCTATGGACTCTCGAAAGAAAGCGAAAGAAAGGCCGACCAAAAACAACTTGGCAGCGAACTGTGGAGGCCGAAATGCAAAGAATGAACCAGAGCTGGGGCACTGTACGAAGGATGGCCGCCGACCAAAAAATGTGGAAGCAGTTTGTTGCTGCCCTACAAGACGCCACCAGGCGTGATAACCACTGACTGCTTTGACAGTCGACGGCTAAGGATCAAAGAAGAAAAAGAAGTCATATGGCATAACATTTGAAGTCGGAGTACCGACATTTTTTTACCGACTCCGACTCAACTAAAAAACGACCGACTCCACGACTACAACTCAACTAAAAAAAACCACCGACTCCACAGCACTGCTTTATTCAACAGAACAGAAATAAATAAATAAATAACTGACTTTTCTTACAGACTTAAATATTTCCTGCCTTGGGAACACACAAGATAGTTAAGTGAATTCTCTTGAAAAATTAAACATTTCCCTTGGGAAATTCGCTTTGTCCTAGTTCTTTAAATGGGCTAAAAGTTATGCCCAAAGTAAGGACAAACCTGGTCGGCCAAACCATAAATTACCCATAGTACATCAACTAGTACTGCAATAATTATCTCCCTTTCAACTTACACTTACACTTGAAAGTTAACAAAATAGAGACAAGAGACACGTGAAATGTGAAAAAAAAAGTTAAACACATCTCCGTGCAAATGGGTTTTCTTCGCTTTGAAACGGAAAGCTAATTAGGTCATTCAGGTGTCCGTCTATTAAGACAACAATGGGTAAATGACTCCCGGTTCGCTTTTTCCAAACATTTTTTCTGTACAGCTTCATTGTAGGTTGTTAAGTTCTTCTTCTTCCTCAAGTGTCGTGCCGGGTGGCGTAGGCCATCATGTTTCTCCACAACTTCCTGTCTTCAGTACTGTTTGTCAATTCTGTTCTTGACTAGCAATAACCAGTCAAACTTGACGGGTTTTTAATTATAGTGTGCTGTTTCCGATCCCGGATGAGCAGATAGAAGTACATTCTTAGAGTGTTTTTTTTGGTTTCTTTCCATTATACAGTGTAATCAAACTTTTCATGAACACCGTCATTTGAACGCTTTTCTTTGTTGATTGTAACTATTTTCGGGATAGTATATATAATGGAAACAATACAATTTTTCAACATGGGTGCATTCCTCAGCTGTGACCAACGTACACTCGGCGAGAATTATGTTATTTTAGATTCAATTTAAAACTTCTTTGATGAGAACATTTCGTGTGTCGCGTGAAAGTGCGTGGATTGATTTCAAAGAGTGTTCCCTGATAATAAGTGGTTTTAACAAAAACTTTCAAGTTTTCATGATTTGTACATCGGGTGAGACCTCATGCACACCAATTCTTACGCACTTTTTCTTTGCCGAGCGCTACTAATTTCGTGAAAGAATTAAAAAAAAAAAACCAAAAAACCAAAGTATGTGTTTTATATAACACCCACGCCGCGCAAGTTGCACACCGTGCGTTGCGCACTATTTTTTCCTGGTGCGAGTTACTATTTCGTGTGGGACCGACCGACGTAACATAATAATATAATAAATTCTTTAAGCACCAAACACGGCGCATAAGGCAGAAACCAGTGCTCTCCAGGTTGTTCGTTGTGACGCCACTCCTCTTAGCTCTTGCACATTATTTAGGCCCAACGTTCTTCCTTCTCTTATTATTGTTCTTCTGAGTGTTTCTTTTGGTCTTCCTTTTTTCCTCTTACCCTCAGGAACCCAAGTGAGCGCCTGTAGTGGTATTCTGTTGTTTTGCATTCGTAGGACATGACCGATATATGACCATCGTCTTTTCCTTATATAGTCGGAGACATATTTCTGCCTAGAGTCTTCTCTTATTTGTCGATTAGTCTTGAATTCTTTCCAACTGATGTTCATGAGTTTTCTAAGACACTTATTCTCGAATGTATTCAGCTTGTTCTCCAATGATTTTGTTATTTTCCAACTCTCACAGCCGTATGCTAACACTGAGATAACATTTGAATTAAACAGACGAAGCTTGGTATGTATATTCAATGATCGTAATTTCCAAATGTTAGATAATCTATTGAAGGCGCTAGCTGCCAAAGCAATTCTATTATGGATTTCTCTTGTTGTGTCACCATCCTGAGTCATTTTACTGCCTAAATAATTGAAACTTTCAACTTTCTGTAGTTTTTCCCCGTTCAAGATGATATCAAAGGTCTCGTTAGAAAAGTTCATAACTTTAGTTTTAGAGGCATTTATTTGGAGACCTATTTTAACCGAGAGATGACACAAATTATTTATTGCTTCTTGGGATTGTCTTGGTGTTGAACTTAAGAATGCTACATCATCTGCGAAATCCAGGTCCCCCAGGTATTTTCCATTTGTCCATTTTATACCCAATTGTTCATTGTGGGTATAGTTTCTCATAACCCAATCAATAGCTATTCCAAAAAGTAGTGGTGACATAATACAGCCTTGTTTCACCCCTGTTTCTACTGTAAACCATTCTGTAACATACATCGGTAATTATGTTGGAAAGAGATCGCTTCCCATGAAGTGAAGTCAAACTGTCCTGTGTCTACTCTGTTTTTCGTCCTGTTTCTTTTCCTTTCAATCTTTCCTGTTGTCACGACATACTCTAGCGTTCTTCTTCTCATAAAATGCCCAAAGAAAGTGGATCGTTTCCTTCTAACATGAGGGATAAGCTTCCTTTGCTCATAACATCCTCATTTCTGTTTTAGCTGCCATGGTATTTTTCAGCATTCTTCTGTAAAACCACATCTCTGTGGCATATATTGCTTGTCGTACTTGTAAACTAATTGTCTATGACACATTGAGATACCATCTATACCACAAATACAAAATTTGTGCAACAGATCTCTGCACCTGCGAGTACCAGCCCGATGACAGTCGAACACCTGCTGCAGTACTGCCCAACCTACAGAAATGAACGGAGTAGCATATGACAACAACCCACTTCTGTCAACGAAAAACTGTTTGGAGATGTTGGGAACCTTGAGTTGACTACTGCCTTTATTAGAGTCATAAATGTGGAGGTCTGAAGGCGAACGAGGAAGAAGAAGAAGATTTCCGTATGTCAGAATAGGCTTTGTATAACATTGAAGAATTCTCATTCTTACTTCCCTTGACAAAGAATTTGTCCATATTAAGTTCACTTAAGCGAAAAGTTAGCTACAGATAAACACTGTACTAAACTTTCACACTTTACGAGCTTTTGTGAATTTGATAGCCTGTTAAACTAAGGTGACCAGACGTCCCGGTTTTTCCGGGACAGTCCCGGTTTTCGACCATTTTTGATAATTTGTCCCGACTTTTTTTCGATGCAATCCGGGACGCCAATTTGTCCCGGTTTTGGACGAATTTGCCAATTTGGCATAAATCTCACAGATTAAAAAAATATATATATTATTCCGTGGCTGACTTGAGGGAATTTTTAATTATTAGTGAACTGGCGCCGAAACAGCATAAGAGGTTGTCAGGACCGAATGAGAATACCAATATTGGATTATTTACAGGCATCCAACTTACCTATTAATATAGAGGAGGTGTTGAGAATAGACAGACCTAGGGAACTGCATAATATAGTCAAACAATATTTAACACGAACACATGTTAATATATAGTGGCTGGGAATGTGAAGGTCTGATGCTGTTCTTACAATGCATGGGACTTTAAACAGATGAAAGTCAATTAAATATCTGGTAAAGTCCGTTATATAACTAGAACCACCGGGCCTTTACACCCCTCCACTTTAATATTATTCTTGTTCATAGTTTCTTCTTGATTTTGTTTGTTTGTTTGGTTTTTTTATTTTTATTTTATTTTATTTTTTTATTTAGCGTATAGGCCTAAGCACAATTGTGATTGTCCCTATTTACAAATGTGATGCCACTGTCTCATGTCGGCAGTTGTTCATATTATTTTGAATTGAAAACAATATATATCCTAATTATAACCCATCAGAGGTTGAACGGGATTTTTGTTTATTTTCATTAATGTAAAAAAAAATAGGACCGCGAATTAGTTTTGTAGTTCCAATGTGATATTCGCAGTTATTTGAAATTTTAGGTAGTGGTAAAGTACCAAGATTTTGCGTACGGTATACGTTTATTTAATTTAAACGGTGAACTATTTGTGCAAATTTTGTTATTGTTGTAAGAAAATGGTACCAAAGCGTAAATGCAGTTTCAATGAAGATTTACAAAAGGAATATCCGTTTATTAAAAAAGTACATCAAACTTCAATGTACGATGCAATATATGTGCCTCCGGGTTTTCGATAAGCCATAGTGGACGTGGTGATATTAAGAACCACATAAGCAATGAGAAACATAAGAGAGCCGTCATTACAGCTGCATCAAGCTCGTCGTTAACCACTTTCTTCAGAGATGATAAAATTGGTGACCAAGAAGAGCAATTAGCTGCTATAGAAGGCGCCTTTGCATACCATACAGTGCCACACAATCATACTTTCAGGTTTATGGATTGCACATCAAAATTACTTCAGGTTACTTTAGAGCCAAAATTTGCATGTGCACGTACGAAAACATTAGCCATTATTCGAAATGTCTTGGCACCCCATATTCTAAATGAGTTAAGGTGTGACCTAGAAAAGTCTACATTTATTTCTGTACTGACAGATGCATCCAACCACAAAGAATTCAAGATTTTTCCTTTGCTTGTCAGATACTTTGATCACAGTAATGGAGTGAAAATTAAAATATTAGAGTTAAAGTCATTGCCAGGTGAAACATCTGATATTGTAAGTAGTTTTCTTAATGACTGCATAACTGAAAATGGTTTAGACAGGAAAGTGGTTGGATTATGCACAGACAACACAAATTCCAATTTTGGAGGTGCTGAAAGGAAAGGACAGAACAATGTTTTCAAAAAACTGCAAGAAAACCTTGGACATGGTCTTATAGAAGTTGGGTGTGCAGGTCATATTTTCCAATACACTGTTCGAACAGCTGCAGATGTACTGCCTGTTGATGTCGAGCTGATTATTGCTAAAATCTATCTACTCTTCAAATCATACATAGTACGAGTTGAAAGACTCAAGGAGTTTTGCCAGTTTATGGAAACAGACTTCCAGATGATCTTAGGTTATGCTCAGACTAAGTGGCTTGCTCTGCTGCCTGCTGTTGAAAGGGTTCTTCAGATGTTCCTTGCCTCTAAAATCATATTTTTAATCTCAAGACAGATGCCCAGTTTTTATACAGACATTCTTTGAAAATCCTCTATCTGAGGCATGGCTTGTTTTTGTTCACAATCAGGCCTCTCCATTCTACGAAGCAGTGCAAAAAAATAGAGGGACAGACGGTCACTGTGTTTGAAGTCATTGACGGCATCAACAGGTTGAAAACTATTTTGAAGTCCAAACTGGAAGACGGTTTCTTGCCATCAAGAGTTAAGCTAATCCTTGAAAAGCTGGAAATGGAAGGACTTCCAAAGGAGGATGTGAAAAATTTTCATGATAGCGTTTCTTCGTTCTATGAAACAGCTTTAAATTATTTGAATAAATGGGCTGCAAAAAATTTTCAAGACCTAGAATCCTACAGCTGGGTAACGCTGAACAGAATACCAATTTGGGCAGATATTGAGATATCATCATCACTAGTGATTCAAACATTACCTTCAGCCCACTTTACAGAAACTGAAATTTATGACGAATATGTCTATATGAAGCAGTTTGTTACTTCTCAGAAAATTAGTGAAGAGAGTGCCAAAAAAACATTGCCACCACAACGTTAAATTGAAATGATTTCCCACTTCAGAAACAATAATGTGACATTTTCAAATATTTTGAGGTTGGCAGCGTTTTTTTTTTCTGTCTACCTGGAACAAATGCTGCCACAAAAAGAGTGTTTTCTTTGATGAACAGCTTATGGGCAAGTGATAAAACTCAGCTACGTGTTGAAACTTTGAAAGCTATATTGACAACCAAAGTGAACTGTGAGGAAACATGTGTCGAGTTTTTTAAGATGCTGCTTGCAAAGAAGGACCTATTGATAAAAATCCACTCATCTAAAAAGTGCAATAACTGAGCTTCACCTTAAGTAAGGATTATTGATGTTTTTCTCTCTTATTAGTTTAAGTAGTTAAACTTATACAGTAAAATGTTTGTTATTCAATGTTATTCAAATGTATATATAATATGTATATTATTTTTAATTGACATCAACTTGATTTTTCCGGGACATGTCCCGACTTTTGACCTTTTCTTTATCCTTTTGTCCCGATTTTTTGCATTGAAATAGGTCAAATCTACTATTTTGTCCCGGATTAGAGTTTTGAAAATATGGTCACCTTAGTTAAACCCATTTCATTAAGCCGTGTCCGTCAGTTTGGAACGAGTTAAATTAGGCCTGTAGATCTAGGAAAGCAGAAACCTTTACATGTGCAGGCTTTCATTTATTTAACATTAAAAGTGAGCAGACGTGAAAGCTCAGCATAACGCACGTGCGAAAAAAAACCAGCCAATAAAAAACAAGCTTTTTAACGTATGAAAGCATGCGAAAATTAACGTGAGGAATCCTATGTAGGGTATCAAATGATACTGTATGCTGAATACGATATGTCTGGCCTGGTATTGTGGCGATAAGATTAAAATCTATGTAGACATTCTTCACTTTTAACTGTAGGAAAATAAACAAACTCGATACCTGGTAGCGATTTTAGCTTAAGCTCCTTCCAGCTGAATCTTTGTTGACACGTGAGTGGCAGTATTCGAAATGTTTTACTGGTGTATTTTTCTCATAAGTTTTTATTTATTTATTTTTTTTTTTTTTTTGGTGTGTTTTGTATTTGAAATGTTATGCTTTTAAGTTGTTGTCTGTTTATATATTTTTGAGTGTTACGTTTTAGTTTTGCAAATAAGGGTAACTAGATGAAAATAAGTTGCTGGCGATGAATAGAACACACATTGAGGAAACATGTTCATAGAATTGCAAGGCAGTCCTTGTTCTGAATTTCCATTATACAAGAGGTAGAGGGGGAATGGAGCAAACATTTGGAGAAGAGAACTAGAGATAGAAATAAACATGGTAAATAAGATGTAGAAGGACCTTGAGCAAACAGCACAGGACAGGAGTACCTGCCGCAACTTTGGTGAAAGCCTATTCGCCTCGCGGGACAAATGGTTAGAGAAAAATTAATGAAGTAAGAGTAACTATTGTGTTGTCCACTTTATTGTTTCTAATAAAGTAACAAATTAAACTGGACAACAAATTTTGACTTTTTGTGTGTATCTGAGATTAAACCAAGTTACCTTTATGTTGTTTGGGCTGCTGAACATGAAAATGGCCGTTAAAACACCAGATTAGCTCTAGTTTTTTAAATATTTGTAAAACAAGTTTTACACATTTGCATATACATACCATATGATAATAATGCTCATAGCGGAAATGATTCACAGCGACGCCTTTTTGACTGTCGCTTGTAATGAGTTTCTGGAGCATCTCTCACAAGGTTCCAACATTAGTCTGCTAGCATTGCTGCATTCCATTTCCATTAGTACCTTTTTTCGATGGTAGTAATGTCCTGATGAAATCGTTCCCCATGCTCGTCATTGACAGCACCGCAGTTAGCAGGTAAGAAATCCAGATGAGAGTGTAAAAGGTGTAATTTCAAAGACATCTTGCACCCTAGTCTCTCGAAGCGCTGCAAGACGGTTTCTACAAGCTCCTGGTAATTGTCAGCCTTATTGTTTCCTAGAAAGTTTGTGGCCACTTGCTGGAAAGTATTCCAAGCTAGCTTTTCATCACCTGTGAGGATATCATAAAAACGCTGATCTCTGAAGAGCTGACGTATCTGTGAACCGACAAATACACCTTCCTTGATTTTGGCCTCACTACGTCTGGGAAAGTTATCAGAAGGTATAAAAATCCTACCCCATTTCGATCCATGGCATTTACAAAATTCGTCATTAGTCCAAGTTTGATGTGGAGAGGAGGGACCAAATTCTTGTGGTAAACTGTTACCGTTATGGAGCAGCACAGCGTTTAAGCTCAACTTGGACGAATCAATGAACAGCCGCCAATCGTCGTCTTTGTAGTTGATGTGCAGTGCTGCCATCAGACCCAGTATACCAACGCAAGCAATGAGGTTATCTGTTATTTTGAAATATGGAAACATACCTTTTTGCCGAGCACGAAACACAGACTCGTGCACATTCTCTTCTAGAAGATTCCATTGCTGCAGTCTGGACCCCAACAGCTCTGCTTTATTTTTTGGCAATTCCAGACCTCTCACTAGATCATTCAATTCACTCTGGGTAATTGTATGTGGCTGTACAGACTCTTCAACAGGCACGTAATCAGGATCTCTTGATGTAGATGCTTTCACGGGTGACGGATGTCCACTGGCCTTATCTTCTTCATCATCCAGAGTATAAGATTCTGGTGGGTCAGGAACAGGAAGTCCTTCCCCGTGAGGCACTGGCCGCATAGCAGAGGGAATATTCGGATAGGCCACAGGCCGCTTTTTCTTCTTAGAAATACCATGTCCAGTTGGAGGAGTCATGCAAAAGTAACAATCATTAAGATGGTTTGTCGGTTCCCTCCACACCATTGGAACTGCAAAACGCAACGATCGTCCTTTTCGGTTCAACCAGCAGCGCCGATTCGTTGCACAGGATTGACAACATATATGTGGGGCCCAATACCGGTCCTGGTCACCAATCTCACAACCAAAATAAAGGCTGTAAGCTTTCTTTAAACCCCCCCCCCCCCGGATCTTGAAAACTAGAGCTAATTCGCGATTTTTAAGTTCATATTCGTGATCTTTTTGGTTTTTACGCCTCTTCATTATAACATCTTTTTCTTCATCATCATAAATGACAGAGGTTTTATTCACTTATGTCCTGATGTGGTCTGTTGTATTAAGATCAATGATCTTCCTAAGGTTAACCCAGCGTCTATCTAACAGGAAATTAGTTAAGAATAGCTACTTTTGTCTCGGATACATTTTGGCTGTTGTCCAGTGTTATTAATCTTCCTTCAGTGTGGCATTGGAATGGTAATGCTATTCGTGACAGAGTCAATGATGACTGGGGGCGGAATATGTCCTTCTACCAGGTGCGTCAACCGGTTTGCGAATGATAGAATGGCCTTTAGATATAGGGGTTAGCTATGAATACTGAATACACAGTCGTGGACAAAAACAGATATTTCGGGCAGATAGAGCTCGTGATCCTTGATTGGTAGCCTATTTAGGAGAAGGTAAGACTCTGATTTCAAACCACCGCTGCCTTGCAGGAATATCCGTTTACGGGAAAGGCTTCGGGAGTAAACGATGCGGATAAATGCGGAGTCGGAGTCCACAAGGAAGTCTAATATTGATTCGACATATTCTGTCAACTCCTGCGATGAGGCTGGTACCAAACTGTATCGGCTACTGCCGTTCCTATGGACCTACCGGCTGCATGGTGAGGGTGAACATGCCGCATGAGCAACAGCTTGATTTCCATATAACTGTGCCCAAGCTCAAGCCATGGAGAGGATACTCCTGTTTCACCCTTTTGCGTCGGCACAACACGGGCAACTGGCAGATGGCAAAAGAACAGCCAAAAAACCGCAAAGATGTGTGCAAGAGAGACATGAAGGCATTGGACATAAATCCAGCAACCTGGGAGGATGAACCTGCGATCGCACAAAGTGGCAATGTAAACTAATTGTCGGCGCCACTTTAAATTTGGCGAAAAGAAGATCTCACAACTAGCAGAAGAGAACATAGCACGCCGAAAGGAATACCAGGAAAACAAGCAGCTGAGGACTTTCACCTCAGGGGCGCAATCCCATAGTCAGTAATGACTGAAGGGGCAACTAAAATGATGACATTGGTTTACGTTTACTGACACCCTGATCACCCAGTGACAAAGATATATATATATAGTTATTGCAATTTCAAACTTTTTACACCTCAGTCTTGACAATCAATAAATATATATATATATATATATATATTTTTTTTTTTTTTTTATTCAAAGATCTGTTGCGTTTTGGTAGGTTTATTTAACAATAATTCTGTTCGTGTTGGTCAGTCGATCATCTTATGTCTATTATTCCATCAATATCACTGTAACAATCGTATCTTCTAACTCTCCTTATCACAAAATATTCCCAAAGACAAAGGGTTGCTTCCTCGTATAAATAAATGACTTTCTGCTGCACGCTGAACTTTTTCAGAAAATATTCCTTAATTGTTTTACTTGCCCACGGGCTTCTTAACATTGTCCGGTAAAACCTCATCTCGTTCAGATCCGGTGAATATCAAATATCTGTGTGAAGAATGTAATGTCACCAAAAGGTAAAATTCTTTAGTGTACAAAGTGGTCCTCTCTAGAACGATGTACATGAGAGAATTACGTATGACGCGTACATGAAGTTAATTATTTCTTGTTCACAATTCCATACTTTAATTCTCGAGAAAGTTACTGTTATATATATGTTGTTATATATACATACGTTTACTCACGTGTGGTAATAGATCCGCTTGATTACTTGAACTTGGTTTCAGGTAAATCATCCATTGAAGATAGATTCATGCTGAATAGTATATACACATGTTGTGTCGTTCAAAAGTGAGACTGGACTGTCTGGAGTGTGACTAGTCCGTGGACAGTTGCAATGTCGAATGATCGTTCAGTAATAAAAAACATCCGGTTTGTGAAGTTTCCGTTATGCAAAAAAAAAAATTGAGCAGAAAGACTATTTACACGGAAACGTTTTGCTTTAAAAACACTAGTGTTACACAGTGGGATTTTTTTTAAAGCTTTCTGAATATAATTTTGATTATCAACAGTCTCCTTCAGTCATAACTTACTATGGAAATGATACGCCTATGAGGTGATGGACCTCAGTTTTTTTTTGCCTAGCGTTTCTTTAGTCGTGTTCTTTTCTTTTCTGCTTGTTGTGAGAACTTCTGTTCGCCAAATCTGAGGTGGTGTCATAGGAAAAATCGCCATTTAGTGCAATCGGTAGCTTCACCCTCCTAGGTTGCTGGATTTATGTCCAATCCTTCATGTCTCTCCTGTGCACATCTCTGAACTTCAGCTGCGGTCGTCCGGTTGTTGTTTTACCACCTGCCAGTAGTCCTAAGACAAAACTTTAGGGATACCACAATATTCGATGCCAAGCGTGCTAGCCTGCTCTGTCTAAGCGGTGTATACATGCTTTGAAGACCAGCACGTGACAGCTCCTCGACATTTGTCACTTTGTTCTTCCACGAAACACCAATTATGTGGCACAGACATCGAAGATTGTAAGTATTGAGCCTTCTTTCTTGCTTAGTATAGGTTGTCCATGTCTCGCTGCTATATAGAAGTGTGCTGATGCCGCCGGCATTATATACCACAGCTTTGGTCTTCATTGGGAGTTTGGAGTTTCCCCAAACACGCGTTGCGAGGCGGACAAAGATTGTTACAGCTTTGCCAATGTGACTGTCAATTTTTGTGTCCAGGGAGAGTTTGTCGTTGATAGGAGACCCTAGGTATGTAATGTGATGCACCACTGCCAGTTCATAGCTATTGTGGTAAACTTCTAAATACAATATCTAAATTAGAATATAACAGTATAGTGCATAAAGTCAAAGTTAGGATAGTACTACAAATTTTCAGTGTTGGCGTCGCCTACGCCTTCAGCTTATTATTTGATAACACATTAGCCGAACAAAAAGGGTACCCAAATTTTCAAATTCGTCCTTGACGACAAACGTAACACTTCCCTAGGTCAACTAAGTATTTGCCTAAAATACATTGTGGACGGGAGGGGCACGAATAGATAACCCAACGCAAATCACGTCTCACATTTGTTTCTAAAAATTCTTCTTCTTCTTCTTCTTCTTCGTTCGCCCTGAAAAGGACGGTGGTTGCGTTATGTCTGTTTACAACGTAGCTGTGATATCTGCACCTTTCGGTCGACACATCCGACTTCTGCACGGCATTTTTTAGGACCGGGTTTGCCTTCCCATTTCGATCCACACTCGCTCAGCCAGCCTGCACAGCTGCAGACTGTTTCCAGGACCACCACGTGTTGTTAGTATTGCCTTAGGCGGTTTTCAAAAATACGATGTAACGTTAGAAATGTGGACACTACGATCAGGAAACTCGCTTAGCTCTTATTGCGAATGACATAAACTCTCGTAATTAGCTTGAAAGTACATGGAAAAAGAATTGAACAGGAGGTAATTTAAAAATAAACAACTAACATGGAAAAAAAAATATAGAATTTTGAACCAAACCACTTAGCCCCATAAAAATCATATATTCGTGTACCTGAGGCCTTGCTGACCAAGAATATGTTATCAATTACATAAATAGTCCACTAATTAACTAAATATTGGTAATAATACATAGAGAATCGGAGATACTGTCAGGTCAAGTCATATCTGCTTAGATTGGATAGCATATTTTTGGGGGGAAAAAAGTAGGTGAAGGAAAGGCTAAGATAGTACGACGAAAGGGATTGGATGAAATTTGAAGGAAGCCGTAATATTATTGGCTGACCTAATATACAAATCTAGTTGGAAGTAGTAACGCATAGTGGTTTGAGATTTTTTTTTTTTAATTCATTCAAAAAAAGAGATGCTTGATCTCATTGGCCAAAGCTTTTTACATGATAGGAATAGTAGGATGCTCGGTGCCATTTTTTCAAAATATTCAGAGGAGCAAGAAGCCATGAGCAGACTTGTGCTTTTTATTAATAATACTACCATCTGAAAGCAGTCTGAACAGAGGCAGTGACGAAAGTGTGCTATAATCGATTGCCTAATTCATCGTTACTTGTTTATATTTTCTTGATATGTGGTAAGATTGATTTTATTGACTTTTCATTAAACAAGGGTTTGTGTGTAAGAAAAGGCCATGAAAAAAGATTGTAATTAAATGGTTCCATAGCAGACTTAGGCAAGGCCTAGATGTTGATCCATCATATAAGGGACTATCTAAGGAGTTTAGAACTACAGGACTATATATATGATGGTCATACAGGAACATTACACCTATCTTATTGCATGGAAAAGATTACTGCAGGAATGACAGAGGCGTAGCATCCATTAGGGAAGAGAAAAGAAAACTGGTACCATTTGTTCCATCAAACTAAAGTGGCGAAGCAGAGTTGTAAGAGAGAGAGAGAGCTGACCATGTTCTTTTGTATTGCATGTATGTTTACATGTAAATTAGGAGGAATTAGTTTGATATTAAGACCGAACCATAGCTTGCATTGACAGGGGTTCCTGCTGGCAATTGTCTGGTGCTAGTACTCACTCATTGAAGAAGTCTGCACGATTTCAAAGAGTCTCCGGCACCTGCTTGTATTAAAGAAGTTCAAGTCCAGAGGAGACTGAAGTGTTTGGCCAAACCGACTACAACTGCGGCTTATTCCAGGATCCAGATAAGTTGAATATCTGGCCTGGGACAACCTATCACGATTAAAGAATAATCTCCTGTGCTTACAAAAACATTCATCCTAAAGAATATAATAAACCATCATAGTGAAACAAAAGACAGTGGGATGATGACAATCCTCAACCTGCTTCCCATCACCAGTATTTAAAAAGAGTAAATAACATCAGAGTGAACATTTGTAACAATGTACTATGGACATATTGTCTGTTGTGTGTAAATATCTTTATATATATTTGTAAATATATCTATCCATCTAAATTGATTCTCATTGACTGTAGTCCTGACCAAAACAACTTTAGGCTCAGGACCAATAAAGTTTAACAAAAGATATTTTAAATATAAAATTTAACAGCTGGGGTTAGTTGAGTTTATCATACTTAGTATATGTTTGTATATGTTTTTGTATTGAGATTCTTTACAACACTCTTACAATACCCTAGACACTTTATGTAGATTTCAGTCACGCTAGTCAAAAAAAAGAATATAACTTAGAGTGAGATCGTAAAGTGGTAACAAGGAAGGTACTCTGTAATACAGTTGTTCATTGTTTACCTCAGAGACCTTCACAGTTGACCTCACTCAAGTACAACTATATGCACACCATTCTTCTTAATATTAAAACACACCACAGTTATCAACAATAATAACTGGTGCAACATCCACATCCTGACCCGGCACATTTGTTTTCTATAGACTTATTGGGAGGTCAAAAGTAATTTCACGCTTGAGAGAAGCGATCCATCAAAATTCTGGGCTCCTGTTGAATTTAAGTGACGATTGCAGCATCACTGGCGAATAACAAGTCTCTTATAGTGACCTTTCTGATTTTCATTTTTGCCTTTAGCATTGCGAGGTTAAACAGTTGACCATCTGCTCTAGTATGAAGGAATGTTCCTTCAGTTGCATCCCCGAATGCATGTTTCAAGAGTAAAGCAAAGAAGATACTGAAGGGAGCCGGAACAGAACGCTGGCTTATTTGACACCACTGCGTATGTCAAAGGGCTGTGATGTGTTTCCAGCTATTTTGTGGGGCAGCCTTTTTTTCTGGAGGATTTTGAACTTCCATCCCTGCTAAACGGGTCAAATGTCTTTGTGAGGTGAATTAATGCAAAGTATATGGAGCCGCGCTGGTGTAATGGCTACAATGTTGTACTGGCGACCAGGTGTTCATGGTTCAAACCCGGCCGTCGGCGTTTGAAGAAATGCTTACGACCGGAAATTTGACTGAATAACCTGAAACGCTCCTGCACATAAATCCCGTGTGGATGGGAAGGAGCGAAGCTCCTGACCGGGTTGGAAGGAAAGTCCACTGACCCCCCAGCCTCGCAATGACATGTCATTGGGCCGAAAGAGCCGGAAAGCTCGAGTGCCGCTGGTTATATAAAAAAAAAAAAAAAATAAATAAAAAATAAAAAAATAAATAAATAAATAAATAAAAAATGCGAAGTATAAAGGCTTTTTTTTATGTTTGCTCTCTTGATTTTTCCTGAAGTTGGTGGAGAGAAAAAAACATATTTATTGGCTCCATGGTCCATACGCAGAGAATAGGAAATGATCATTATGATGTAAGCTGGTCCTTCTTAAAATCGTTTTGGTTTTTACGCCTCTTCATTATAATATCTTTTTCTTCATCATCATAAATGACAGAGGTTTTATTCACTTATGTCCTGATGTGGTCTGTTGTATTAAGATCAACGATCTTCCTAAGGTTAACCCAGCGTCTATCTAACAGGAAATCGTGAGTACACATGTATTTTTATGAGTCGTAAACGTGCCTGTAATTTGAACTTTTCCACAGACGGAATTTTTATATTTTGATCGGGCACGCGCTGTCAGACTAGAGAAGCACACGTGTTTAACTAAATAAACATAACCGCAGCATCAAAATCGTCTTCATTGGCAGCATTATTAGCGGCGGCATTACCATTGCAAAATTAAGAGCCAAGAATTCCGGAGGGAGAGACCGACTAATCGACGGACTGACGGACCGACTGACCGACCGACACTCTTGACAGTCTATTATCAAAGCACAAGAGAATGTCAACAGAACTGATAGACAATAGAACGAGACAAAGCTCCGAGAAAGGTAGTCTAAGAGCAGATACTTCCCTAGGAGTAGTGAAGTTTGGAGACGTCATTTATACTACTCACAACTTATTGAGATGTCATGACCGGTATCTTTCCTTGTAGCCTTTACCTACTTTTGTTCAAGAGCATGACGTCATGTGTTGAACTGTCAGAATATAACTCTGAGTTGTAGAGTGAATGTGATATAACATTTTATGTAATAGAATACCATTTCATTCTTTTTACTTTGACGTTTGTTTCATATAGATTAATTGAATGTCTGCAGAATGGGAGAAGATCGGCTGCCACGGCAGGTATTGGGAGGTTAAGAGCCAGGGATCCAGACCTCCAGGACGACCCAGAGTCCGCTGGGAGGACAACATTAGACAATCTCTGAAGGACCGAGGACTAGAATGAAACCAGGCCAGGAGGAAGACAGCCGATAGGATAGTACGGCGCTCTCTCTTCCAAACCTCTAAACCTCACGGTAGAAGAGGAACGACTAAGCAAGTAATAAGTAGTTGAATCCGAGTCCTCTTCTTCTTCCTCGTTTACTTTCAAATAACCGCACCTATAGTATCGACAGGCTGCAGTCTTCCCAGCTGTAAATGAGCACCTGACTTTGCTCTTGAGATAGGGAAAGAAAAGGCAGCGAGGAAGGGAACTGGTCACTCGAAGCTGGACCTATAGCACGTTTCACTAGCTTTGCCCAACTTCAAAATGCTATATCTCAGCGAATATATAACGCATATAAGTGAAATTTTGTGTGTGAATTTGAAATGGTATCCCCTATGAATTAAATTTTTCATTAAAATGCGGCCATTGGTTTCAATTTTCGTTTCTTTGCGATATAATATAAAATCCTACTTGCCAACACACATCACACGCACACATATTGAAATGTCTACAGTAAATTATACGACCTCATTTGCACATTTTTGGTTTATCAAGCAATTGGCATGATTTTTGAGTGAAATTGCGTGAAATCGCACTTCTTGAACATAAAACAGTTTATATCCGGTGCAACGCACACATTGTCAATCAGAGGTGTGTCTACAAAAATTATTGTGTGATTAAGAAGGAAAAATGAGTCTGCGAGTACATTTTATGACATTACAGCAAATCACAAATAGGATTTTTAAGTATTTCTGCAATGAAGCTACTCGAGGAAAACTATATCATTCTATTTCAAACCCACAAAAGAGGACTATTCACGCCTTGGGGATAAGCAAACGATCATTGCACCGCTGGATGTTGTTCGTCCATCACAAGTGATGAAGACCACTCTGTTCATCCAATTATTAGGATGTTAGGATAGTCTATGAGTACGAAGGTGACTGATGAGCCCGATGCGGGCCTGGAAGGATCTCGGACAGTGTGGGCAAGGAATGTTTGCTTCATGTGAAGGTTTTATTTCACGATCTTTTCTAGCTTGTCTCCGCTGTTCCGCTGCTGCTCTTCTGGATGATTCGCATGCCACTGCACCTTTACGAAGAGATGTGCGCCAAGCAGTTCGGTCTTGCGCAGCAGCTTCCCATGTGTCTGGGTTTATGTCAAAGGTTTTTAATGAAGCCTTAAGCGTGTCTTTGAAGCGCTTTTTCTGGCCACCATGGGAGCGTCTACCCTTCTGCATCTCCCATAAAAGAGTATCTTTGGCAGTCGATGGTCTGGCATGCGGACTACATGACCTGCCCAGCGAATCTGTGACTGCATCAGAATAGTATCGATGCTAGGGATACCAGCTCTGTCAAGAACGGCGGTATCTGGGATCTTGTCTTGCCATTTGATGTTCATTATCTTCCTGAGACAGACTGTATGGAAGTGGTTGAGCTTTTTTACGTGGCGCCTGTATACAGTCCATGTTTCACATGCATAAAGCAGCACTGGAAGCACCGCAGCTCTGTATACCTTCAGCTTTGTCTGTAGACTAATGCCACTTCGATGCCAAACGTTGGTGTATAGTCTGCCAAATGTGCTGCTGGCTTTGGAGATCCTGGTGTTCACCTCATCATCAATGACGATGTTCTGGGATAGTGTACTACCAAGGTATGTGAACCTGTTCACAACATTCAGTTTCTCACCATTTTCCTTGATGACTGGCTCAGTATAAATTGTGCCAGGAGCTGGTTGGTACATGATTTCTGTTTTCCCCGTGTTGATGGTAAGCCCAAAGTTGGAGCAGGCTTCGGAGAATCTATCAACGCTACGCTGCAGATCAGCCTCTGAGCCAGCACGGAGGGCACAGTCGTCAGCAAACAGAAGATCCCTGATGGTGTGTGATTTGACCTTGGTTTTTGCTTGAAGCCTCCTAAGGTTAAACAATTTTCCATCAATACGATATCTGATGTCGATTCCTGTGTCCCCGTCTCTGAAAGCATCAGTCAGCATAGCAGAAAACATGATACTGAAAAGCGTCGGTGCAAGTACACACCCTTGTTTAACTCCATTTGAGACTGGGAAAGGCTCCGATAGCTCACCGTTTTCCTGAACTCTAGCCTGCATTCCATCATGCAGCTGCTGCACTATTGAGATAAATTTCTTTGGGCAGCCATATTTTGCCATGATCTTCCATAGACCCTCTCTACTGACCGTGTCGAACGCCTTTGTCAAGTCGATGAAAGCTGTGTACAGGTCACAGTGCTGTTCTTGGCATTTTTCTTGAAGCTGTCTTGCAGCGAACACCATATCGGTGGTTCCACGTTCTTTCCGGAATCCACACTGACTTTCAGGTAGAAGACCTTTGTCAAGATGAGCCGTAAGGCGATTAAGAAGGATTCTGGCAAATATCTTCCCAGCGATTGATAGTAGTGAGATGCCTCGATGATTGTTACAGTCTTGGCGATTACCTTTACGTTTATAAAGATGTATAACTGACGCATCCTTGAGATTGTGTGGGATGGTTTCACTCTGCCACATTTGCTGGAAGATCATGTGAAGTTTCTCTATCAGAACTGTACCGCCATCTTTATAGACCTCAACAGGAATTGAATCGGAGCCGGGGGCCTTTCCACTAGAAAGTTGACGAATCGCTTTTTGAGTCTCCTCCAAAGTCGGTATATCATCTAGTGCTTCATTTATAGGAATTTGGGGCAGTCGGTTGATGGCTTCATCGTTAATAGATGATGGCTGGTTCAGAATATTATTAAAGTGTTCGACCCAGCGTTGGAGAATTTTTTCCTTGTCTGTAATTAGTGTTTTTCCATCTGCATTAAGGAGGGGAAATGATCCTGATGATGTTGGACCATAGACCGCTTTGAGTGCATGGTAAAAAATTTTCAAGTCATGGCTGTCAGCAAAGCCTTGGAGCTCATCTGCTTTATTACTCAGCCATGAATCCCGCATCTGGCGTAGTTTATGTTGGACGATTCTACGCATGTTGTTGAAAGCGTCTTTCTTGGATGTAGATTTTGGATCATTTAAATATGCTTTATGGAGATGGTGTTTCTCAGCCAACATCTTCTTTATATCATCTGAGTTCTCATCAAACCAGTCATTTTGTTTCTTGATGGCGGGACCCAGGACCTCTGTAGCAGTGTTGTAGATCTGCTCGCTTAGGGCTGTCCAATTTGTTTCCGCACTTTGGCCGTCTAACGAGATAGATTTGAGACGGTCTTCTAGGGTGTCAGTGAATGACTGTTTAATTTTTGTCTTCTTTAGTTTGGTAATATCCAGCCTTTTTTGAGTTTTCTTTCCCTGAGGGCGCCTGGCAGGTTGGATACGAATTTTAAGTTTAGACACAATGAGGCGATGATCAGTCCAGCATTCGGCACCACACATGGACTTGGTCACCCGGACATCTTGCCTGTCCTTCTTCCTAACAATTACATAGTCAATTAGGTGCCAATGCTTCGAGCGAGGGTGCATCCAGGAGGTCCTGTTGCGGGTAGGAAGTCGAAAAATGGTGTTGGTGACAAGGAGGTTATGTTCTGCGCAAGTCTGGAGGAGAAGAAGTCCATTGCTGTTACAGCGACCCACGCCGTACTTTCCGATAGTGCCATTCCAGGAGATGTTATCTGAGCCTACTCTTGCATTAAAGTCACCAAGAATAATAAGCTTATCTGCTTTGGGAACTGATGCAATGACTGCATGTAGTTCTTCGTAAAACTTATCCTTGACGTCATCCTGGTTTGTCATAGTTGGTGCATACGCGCTAATGATGGTGGCATGTTTCCTTCCATAAAGCAGCGGGATCTTGACGGTCATGAGTCGGTCATTTATTCCCTTTGGGGGCTCCGCTAGCTTGCCAATAATTGCTGTTTTGATTGCAAATCCAACCCCTGCTTCTCGTCTTTCTTCAGTTCCTCTTCCGCTCCAATAGAATGTATAACCTGCATCCTTTTCGCAAAGTTGGCCCTCGCCTGCAAGTCGAGTTTCACTCAGTGCTGCTATGTCAATGTTGTATCTGGCCAGTTCTCTCCCAATCAGGGCAGTTCGCCTCTCGGGTCTGTTTGTGTTAAAGTCTTTGTCGAGTAGAGTGCGCACATTCCATGCGCCTAGAATGAGGGGGAAAAATCTTTCCTTTCTTTTTCTTATGTGTCGCCCGCTGAAGTAGGGTACCCACCAACCGCGGTAAGCTGGTTAGGTAATGGTGGAGCAGGCAATGTTTAGGGCACCTTTTCTAGCCCCTTCCTCATACCATGGAGGTGAGCAGTGCTTTCCTAAAGAGGGCTGCTCAGTCACTCAGGGGGCTGCCGAATTCCACTGCTGCTCCGATCAGTGGAAGACAACCATATGGCCTGAGCCGCCTGTGTGTAGGTCTGCGACTACGACTGCCAGCGCACCCACGCCTGCCGCTTCGCCGCTCGCCCATTGCCACAGGACTTGTTGTGAGTGGATGGATGAGTGGATGAGTGGATGAAAGAGTGACTTGCGCAGTGATTTGGTTTAAAGTGAGGAAGAGTTGCGCAATTCGTCGACCTCACTCTCTCGCCTGGGTCCATCTTAATCCAGTAGCAAGACAAGTCAAGACGACTGGAGATGAAGTCAGGTGCAGTGGATGACCATGGCTTTCTACGTGCCTCGCCATGCTCCTTACGCTCCACAGCGCGTTGCTGGTAATCGCCGTCATGCCCGTTGAACCAACAGGTGGTTTCTTCCGCGCAGTCTACCGAATCCAGTCTTCGCCTGCATGGGTAGGCAGACCCTAACTCACCGAAGGTTTATAACCAGTCGGCTACCCTCACCTAGTTTAGCCGGCCTGTCAAAGCCGTTTCCCGGGGGGTGGCCGCTGTCGCATGCTGACAGCTACGAGGACCCACAGGTGAGAGCTGAATGCCAGGTTTGGACCAAAGGTGGCCGAGCTGCCCTGAAAAGGGCATGACAGCTCCTTAACCAGAGGTACTACCAATACCTGACATCCCAAACCCCCCAGCTGGATAGCGACATCTGAAATGTCTAATTCCAGTGTTTTACACACGAAAATTAGGCCAAGAGTGGTGGATAATTTTGACAGAGAATTGATCCGCAGAGAAATTTGCAATATGTTTCACAATAATGAGGCAGTGACTTTAAGGAAATTGAAAATTTGGTTAAGAAAGAATAATGACATTGATATTTCCAAATCTACGCTATGGAGACTATTAGGAGTTTGGGATTCACTTTTAGAAAATATGTTGGTGGTAGAAACCTTATTTGTGAGAAGCCTCATATAGTTGCAATGAGAAGGAAATATTTACGCGAGGTCAGAGAAATGAGAAGAGATTGTTATGATTTTGTGTATTTAGATGAAACTTGGATCAATGCGCACCACAGTAATGAACGAGAATGGCAATCATCTGATGGAACAACTAAGAGACTAGTACCAAGCAGCAAAGGACAGCGCCTAATAATTGCACATGCAGGAAGCAGCCTTCATGGGCTTCTAAATAATACTGAACTCATATTTGTTTCAAAATCCACAGATAATAGGGATTATCATACAGAGATGAATGGCAAGATATTTCAAGATTGGATTGTGAATCATGTACTTCCTTCATTGGATAGACCGTCGTGTTTGATAATGGACAATGCTTCATATCACAACGTTGTGACACCAGAAGATAAAGTTCCTAATTCATCAAGTACTAAAGATGTAATAAAGATTTGGCTGACCAAAAACAACATTCCATTCAACGAAATGTCCCTGAAGCCTGAATTACTTGAAATTGTAAAAAATACACAGCATACAAAGATATTTCACAAAGACAAGGCAATCCATGAACATGGTCACAGATGTTTAAGATTGCCTCCTTACCATTCTCACTTAAACCCAATAGAATTAGTCTGGGCTAAAATTAAGGAACAGGTAGCAACAGAAAATAGGACGTTCAAATTAAAAGATGTTGAAATACTTACAAAAGCCGCCATCTCGAACATAGCCAGGGATTATTGGAAGAAATGTGAGAACCATGTGTTACAAGAGGAAGAGGAATATTGGACGAATGATGGTTTGTCCTTCATTCAGCCGAGATTGATTATCAATTTCTCAGAGACATCTGATTATGATTCGGATGAAGTTTAATTTCTTTAAAGATGACCTTACCGTTATTTACAAGCACAGTAGAGGAGAAACTTTCCATTATGATATTTATGAACCGCAAAGTGGTGATACCTATTGAAATAATTAGATCAATGAAGGTCCAGTTTGGTAGCGCATTAAATGTCAATGACAAACAATGTCACGAGTATCTCCCATGCAGATCATTTAAGAAATCATCTTCAACAGGTATTCATATGCAAACGTGATGGCCACATTATTGTAATAGTAGACACGCCTATGCCTATTCAATTCACAGAATCTGTGACTGAAGTGGTAAAATTTCTTTTTTCGATACACAATAATTAGTATGCCGACAAAGATCAAAGGATTTCATCCGTTTGTGGGAACTGGACAAGATGCACAAATATAAAGTATATATTTGTTGGGTCTAACCCAATATAACATCGTATGCAAAAAATGGCATTAATACGTTAGACGGTTAATCAGATAATTACATTTGAAGTTGGGCAAAGCTAGTGAAACGTGCTTTTACTCCCTAACGGCAGTATCTGCTATGGGACTACCTTGACCTTTACCTCTCTTATAAAGCTGGTAGTCCGCCTCAGGCGTTTCTCGTCATCATACAGATTCTCCCTCAACTGCCGCCCTGCTTCTCTCGTGGAGCCGATAGTTTTGGAGTGCGTGTACAACTGTTTGTTTGTCTTCCTCCACATGGGCACATCCACATGGGACATGAGCAAATAAATAAACAAACAACACACAAAGGTATTTTATCAGGCACTCAGTGAGAAATAAAGAAGTAGAAGACCAGGCAACAGAAAAACAACAGAAGTGATAGGCTTACCGGGAATCGAACCAGGACCTTCCGAACGGCACCCACCGCCTAACCACGGGAGCGAATCGCCACTATCCACTCTGCGGTGGGTGCCGTTCGGAAGGTCCTGTTTCGATTCCCGGTAAGCCTATCACTTCTGTTGTTTTTCTGTTGTCTGGTCTTCTACGAGGGGCGTTCAGAAAGTAATGCACCACATCGTTTTTCTCAGGAGCTGTTTATTCAAAAAGCATGAAATTTATAAACAATATACATGGATATGTCATGTAAACATCGGTATTATTCAAAATAATCCCCATCAACTTGTACGGCTTTATGCCAGCGCGAAACAAGTGCATGTATTCCTAGCCCGTACCAGATTTTGTCTTGATCATGTAGCCATTTCTTCGCTGCATGAATCACTCCTTCATCATCTTCAAACCTTGTCCCACGGAGTGCATCTTTAAGTGGACCAAATAGATGAAAATCAGAGGGTGCCAAATCGGGACTATAGGGTGGATGGGGTAGTACAGTCCAACCCAATTTGGTGATTGCTTCCCGTGTTGCCAGACTTGTGTGAGGTCGCGCATTGTCGTGAAGGAGAAGCAGGTCTGCTGGATTCTTGTGCGGCCGAACTCTGCGAAAACGTTAATTGAGTTTTTTCAAAGTCTTAATGTAAGCTTGCGAATTGATTGTCTCTCCTCTTGGCATAACGTCCACAAGAATCACACCTTCAATGTCCCAAAAGACAGTGATCATGACCTTTCCAGCAGAAGGAATTGTCTTGAATTTCTTTCTTCGTGGTGATTGCGGATGATGCCACTCCATTGACTGTCTTTTTGTCTCAAGTTCAAAATGATGTGCCCAGGTTTCGTCACCTGTAACGATCTTAGCCAAAAAGTTCTCTCCATCAGCATTGAAACAACGCTCCAACAATTCAGAAGAAATTGCTTTCCTATGCAATCGGTGGTCATTTGTGAGACTTCGAGGAACCCATCTCGCGCAAACCTTAGAAAATCCGAGAGTTTTTATAACTGCATTTACACTACCAAAGCTGACTGACAGCTGTAAGGCCAATTGTTGAGTAGTGATTCGCTTATCAGTAAGAATAATGCCCTCAGCGCATTTCAACATTTCTGCGTTGGTGGCTGTGGCAGGACGTCCACAGCCGGCCGATCAAGCAGCTCCGTATCTCCACTTCCTGATTCTTTGATTCTCTGAACACAGCGACTGACTGTACTCCTGTCGACTGCAAAACTTCCATGCACATCACATAGACGCTTGTGAATGTTCACAACAGTTTCCTTCTCTGCAACGAGAAATTCTATCACAATTCGCTGCTTATAACGCAAGTTGCTAACACGCTCCAATTCAATGGTTTAGGGCAGCCGTATTATTTGGCCGGTTGCGGTGCAATTTGGTGCACACAATTGGCATATGCCACATTTGAAGTGTGCAAAATGTCATGCTTCTATCTTCATTATTAGGTGAGAAAAACGATGTGGTGCATTACTTTCTGAACGCCCCTCGTACTTCTTTATTTCTCACTGAGTGCCTGATAACATACCTTTGTGTGTTGTTTGTTTATTTATTTATTTGCTGTTTACAGGCCTCAGGTTTCCCCTCCTTATATGTTTATACGTTTATAAAAATACCAAAAACCTACATTCTGCCCTTTACTTATTCTCATTCTTCTATCATTTACTAAACACAATATTAAGGTCTTTGTCTTGTGCAATCTGGCCTATACTGTTTAATAGTGAAACTGCAGAAGTGATTGCGTCTATAATTAGTCTGGGTCGTCCTATGGTACATATTCGGGTCACGTGTGGGGGGGGGGGGGCGGGGGGGGGGGTCGAGCTAGACCTCTGTCGGTGAAGCATTATTCCTAGTAATGCTCAGCTGGCAGAGTGGATAGTGGCGATTCGCTACCGTGGCTAGGCGGTGGGTGCCTTTCGGAAGGTCCTAGTTCGATTCCCGGTAAGCCTATCACTTCTGTTGTTTTTCTGTTGTCTGGTCTTCTACTTCTTTATTTCTCACCGAGTGCCTGATAAAATACCTTTGTGTGTTGTTTGTTTATTTATTTATTTGCTGTTTACAGGCCTCAGGTTTCCCCTCCTTATATGTTCATGGGAAATGAGTGAAGATACAACAATTTTAAAACAGGAATTGACTTTTCATACACAACTTCAGAAATACACTAAACAAAAGACCTCTTTCCTGGCCGCCATGAAGTTAAGACAACCGTAAAGAGACTCAAATACTTAAGGACACCATTCAAACTAGCCTCTTACAATCGCGACAATGGGGGAAACAGTCTTGTGTAAACGTTTGCCTACCGCGTTGACAAAGATGTTGTACCCCTGGTTTTAAGTGCTGCTAAAAACTAGAAAGAATATTGATTCGAACATCCGATAGGTCGGCTGTATTTGTTCATCTCCATCTGAAGTCCACTGTGAAGGGCAGTTGTCTTTGAAGATCTCACACGCGTGATATCGACACCAATGGACTAAGTGCAGGTAGCCTGATGGTTGTCCTGATGGTTTGTCCTGACAAATTCGAGGTCACTACGAAAGGATGTTAAGTCAACCAATCGCGAAATAAGCAGTTCATGATTTTCTTAACTACAGAAAACGTTCAAACAAGTAAAGAATTAGAACACGAGTTAGGGATCCACTATTAATAGTTTCCACCGGATAACATAGTGGTTAGAACGCTGGCATCTCGTGGCAAAGATGCCGGGTTCGAATCGCGGTAGCGTCACGGTACAGTCTGCGCAGCTTAAATGGGTACCTGACTCTGCTCTTGAGTTAGGGAAGGAAAAGGCCACGAGAAAGGGAACTGGCCACCTCACCTCTCGAAGCCTGGTATAGTGAAGTCTCTAACACTTCACTCATTAAAGAAAATCTCAGTTCCTTCAGTAAGTAAAATGGTGTCTTTAGTATAGCCACGTCAGACATCAGCCGATGAATGTAGAGCAAGTGTTAGTGTTCTAGCTGTATCTGTCCCCTTACAGGTGGCCCAGGAAGTGTCAGAATAGATCCGAGCAGCAGGCAGTTTCTCGTTCCTGTTATCGCGTTTATTTCAGGCACCCGTTTATTTTAATAGGATTATAGGTGGAGCCAAATTCGTACCAACGTAATGCAAACTGTGGGTGTTTCTATTTATTTGTCAAACACTAGTACAGATGAACGAAAAAAAACCCGGAACAAACAAATTTAGAGCCTACATATATATGTTAAGATTCATCATCACCCCTCAGTTCCCCATGGAGCATAGGCCTTCAACAAACTTATGCCAAATCTTCTTGTCCCGTGCCATCAGCTCTTGGTCTTTTCATGCCTTCTCCATCCCCTTCATGTCTTCTTCATCCCCTTTATGTCTGTCTTCAGTTCTCTTCTCCACGTGTTCCTTTGTCTCCCTATACCTGTCATACCCTGTGCATTCTAGATCAAGTACTGCCTGGTAATGCTATTAAAAGGTTTCCTCAATGTCTGTCCTATCCATCTCCGTATGTTAATATGCACAACATTAATTCACTAATTTATGTACGTTCTTACGTTTGTTTATTTGGTTGTTGTTTTTTTTTTTTACTCGTTTTCGCTTTTCGCTCTTTATGGAGCATTAACGAATGAGCGAAAGAACAAACTTTACTTTCAAAGGGTTTAGAATTGGGCTTGCTGGCCCGTCCAACATTCTGCCATTCCTTTATCTCGTCTTTGATACTGAATCCATTTATTCTCACATGCATCTTAAATATTATTTAAAAAAATAATAATAATAATAATAAAATAAACAAAATAAAATAAAACCCCAACATTGTAACTGTACAATGACAGTAACACACATTCACAGGAATAACATCAGCAACTTGTAACTGTACAATGACAGTAACACACATTCACAGGAATAACATCAGCAACTTGTAACTGTACAATGACAGTAACACACATTCACAGGAATAACATCAGCAACTTGTAACTGTACAATGACAGTAACACACATTCACAGGAATAACATCAGCAACTTGTAACTGTACAATGACAGTAACACACATTCACAGGAATAACATCAGCAACTTGTAACCCTGCAGGCACCGTACTTCTAATCATTCACATGCTCATACACGGTGGTTTCTGCAACAATTTGTTTTTCATGATAAAATTGCCTGCCTGATACACAAACTGCTTCCAAATCACCTCCTTACAGAACGATATAAACGATGACCAATGGCCGGATGCTTGTGTAGAATCGACGAATTGAAATGACATGAGTAGATCCTAATGTTTTACTAATAGAAATAAACAAGCAAACATCAGTACAAGAAGAGCTGAGCCGAAGACTCAGGACACACATTGAGAAAAACCACCTGATATCATTACAAGGATCCCGTTACACGCCCATTGAGGCATATTGGTAATATGGTGTTAGGCCCATATTTTCTTGACCATCGGCACACTAGGGGTGACGTGGTCAGCATCACGCCGGCCGCCTTAACCTTTCCAGAGTTGCTCTGGTATCCAATTCATGAGGCTGGGTCGACCCCGGAGCCGTTAGCGGTCTACAAAATCCCAGCTCAATTGGGGATCGAACCATGGACCACCGAGCTAGGAAGCCAGTGCACTAACCGCTGCGCTACCGCGGCTCCAAGTCCATAAGCCCTTAAATAATTATTTGGAGACGGACTAATAGAAAGTTCGTTTAAAATTGATGTAAAATTCTATTTGCCTTGGAGATGTAGAGTGTCTTTTAGATGTAAACAGTTGTTCAGTGTAAATGCCCAGATGTAACGTACTGTTTTGATGTGTTATGAATGTTAGTACGTTGAGCGTGTCGTGTTGTCCTGGACAGTACCAAGTAGTAGCGAGGAATTAGGTCACTAGCGTGAGGTGCCGCCAGGGTATAGTAGACACATACATAATGTCAGTATTCCTGTAGATTCAGACGTGTAGTACTTGTATAACAATGTGGTTGATTGTGTAAGTGAGTAATTAACAGTGCTGATAACACGAAGGCCGTATAGGCTCTTGGACGTCTTTACATTAACTCACACAACCACAAGTAGAAGTCAGTGAAGTAGGGAATGCTGCTGACGTTTACAATATTTATTCGTGACGTACGATAATACGATGATGATGGACGAAACGATGTATAAGATCGTGTACATAATGTGTGTAGTTACAAAGGTCAGCTTCAGGCATCACAGATCCCAGACATGTAACAATGTCTTGACCAATGTTTACTGTTTATGCAATAGCTCTAATCCCTGACTGAGCCCCGTCAGGTAAGCCTAGCAAATATATTGCTTAGTACGGGCGATATCAGTTATTTAAACACAGTCAATGCCATTGTCCTACAATTAGCAAAAAGACTTCAAACTGGCCTCACATGCCAGATACTTCATTCTGGTGAAGAAGATTGGCCGTAAACACGGACCAATATGATGACAACGAAATCAGGCCGCAGGTCGCGGGCTTCGATAATCAGGTCACTCTCAGTTTACACAAGCTTCTGAGATTAAATATACTTTCTGCCAAACCATATTCCGCCTGCATTGCGGATCCATAAAGATGATTCCTAGGCTTACGTGTGTAACAGGTCAACTTAGACCTAGTCTTTAAAATATGAAGCCATACTGAAGTACAGTATAATAACTCCTTGTGAGCTTTGCTCACTATGTCGCTGTCGTGAAACATTCTAAATCCACATATATAAATTAAAAGGTAAATGTAAAGCCTAACACATAAATTCAATAAAAGGAAAGAGAAATGGTAAAAGTACAGTGCTGTCACAAGGGCGTACAAAAATCCCCCTTGTTTTCTACTTTGTCTGCAAATTGTAACGTTTCACGTTGATAGTAAAGCCTACTGCATCACTACACGCTTTCTACAATAAAACGTGTACTGCATTTCTAAGAAAACCTTGAGATACGCAAGCTGATTAATGACCTAAATTAATACTTCCATTAATTTCATTTTATACACTACGTTAACATAAACGGAAGGACAGATGGAATTAGGATAGAGAGAGTGAGGGCTGAAAGCAGGAACGCATGCAACACTAACACGCGTCTCGCGATATACAATTAATGCCACCCTCCCCGCGCGAAAGGCCAGAAGCACTAACTTTTTTTCAAATAGACCGTGATAAAAAACACTACAACTACGAGAGTTGGGTTTGAAAACCTGAAAAACGCTTATTAGGAAACATGACATTATACTGGTTTACGTTTGAAAGCCTGACAGTACCCAGACACCACATCGTATCGAAGTGAACGGGAGGTAGAAGAAAATGCATATTTTGAACGCAGCCCCTTAGCCCCATTAAACTTATATATTTGGGTTCCTTAGGACTTGCTGACAAAGAATATGTTAAGTGTTACGCAAATAGTCTAGAAATTAACAAATTATAGCCAAAAGAAAATAGTGAGGGTGTCAGACAACACCAAATCATAATCGCACAGTGGCATGTTTTGAAACCACCATTTTACGGGAAATAGGCCAACAAGTTAAATCCTATTTGATTGGATAGAAGTAAATGTAAGGCGAAACACGGTTAGTCGGACTACAAATACTAATTTTTTGTTGTTAGGGAAACGTGAGTAGGGGTACTTTTTTTGAAAAGCTGTGTAAACATGGCCCGATTGGTTAGACCCGCCAATATAGTCAATTAGGAGCGTCAGTTCAGTGCCACATTTTAAAATAAACTTACTAAGAAACAGTGCGTTGAGATCCAGATCATATTTTTCTAAATAAAAGTCTGGGACAGAGGCAGATCGGAATTTGTGCCATTATTCATCGCCAGTCAACGTATCTGTGTATTATTTCCATGAATTGTGGTAAGCTTGACATATTCGATATCTTTTTAATGAAAATTGAATGTAAATTGACAATTTATGTCTGTATATGTGCGTGGTTCAGTAGCGAACATGAGGCAAGGCCTAGATAGTGCTCCAACCTCAACCGAACGTGTCGGAGAAAAGAAAACTGCATGGAATTGCCAAATAGTACACTGACACCTATCTTATTGACTAGAAGGAAATAATGCTGGAATTGCAGAGGCGTAGTAACCATTAGGGAGGAGTATACTGGTGTAAATTGTTTCAGATTAAGCTAGCAGTTGGCCTACCGCTCTGAACTCAGTGTTTGTTATGTATTGTGTTTAGTGTGGAAATAGATTATAAATTAGATCTGAAGTAGGAGGTACAACCTTCTTGTTTCAGGGACTGTGGTCCTAGTTATTGAAGCAGCACCTGGTCTGAGTTTTGCTGAATCCAGAGGCTGACAGCATACTCCTTGGTCCAGATAGCGACCAGTGATGTGTCTCCAGAACACAGTGAAGCAATCGAGCAGAGGAGTCCTTTCCTGCCGCCATCACAAAAGATAAGCTTCTGTGGCCAGAGCAGCTCAACATTATGTGCCCCCTCAAAAATTGACATTTTATTAAACACAGAGGGACAATTAATTGGTTCAAATGACAGGAACTGTGAACTTTTCCCAATACTATTTCCACGATAATCAAACACTTGAAGTCATGATGAAAAACAACAACCAAGCTTGAACAAAACCAGTATTACCTCATATTACTACTTCACAAATTACACACATAGAATAATAATAATAAAATATGTCAATACAAAGTTCATATATATAAACTGTGTACATATTACTTGTAATTACATTTGATTGTGATTCCTGGTTCACTGTGTAGTTGAATCTAGATACCCATTATTGAAAGAATTAATACATATATTTTTAAACTTAAACACTTGACTCACTTAAGATAGTCTTATAGATTGTTATATGTGTGTGAGTGTCACAGTGTTGTAAAGTGTTGTGGAATAAATTAAATTGTTTATCTGTTTGTTGTTGTTGTGACTTACACTTCATCATTTTCATAACCCTAGACATTTAACGTAGTCATCACAATATTCCAGAATAATTCTGACTGAGGTATAAATGTGGTAGCAAGTAAGGTCATCTGTAATACACCACACTTAATAGATACAGATACCTTCACAGCTGATCTCAGTCAGTACACTAAGTCCCCTATAAATATTTATAACATCCCACTTTACCACAGTCGCCATCAGCGATAAATGTACCTGTAAGATCTAAACGAGACGAAAAGATCGAATAATGTTTCAGTTACCTTCTCAAAGAATCCTTACACTCTAAGGTAACACAACAGCCAATACTGGCATAAAGAAACACTCAGGGACGGAAGAATGACAATACTGTCATTCCCAGAATTTCCAATCCCTATCGAAAACTTGGCAGAGAGAAATCTACGGATCGGTACATCCGTTCTAAGCCTCAGGTACACTCTCTCTGAATCAGTCTCCCGGCTTTTGCCGCCAAGACCTGCGCATGCCCAAAGAGCATGGACCAGATCGAGGCAAACCCAGACCAGGCGTTTCCGACCAAACGGGTGATAAAGATACTCCGTATATGATCCTATAAATAGACTTAAGACATGTCAACTATAAGACATTGCCTGAGACAGGACAACATAAGACAGGAAAAGATAATCACCAGTCAAACCTGTCACAGAAAGATAATAAACATTTATCTCTCTTTGATCACATTAAACCAAACATACATTAGGTTGGAGTTTTTTCCACCGTCAAAAATGACGGCAACATTACCACACCCCCCGGGGGAAAAAATGGCACTTTTTTTGAAATACATCTATGAGCCAGGTGCATTAAGCTCATAACGCATAAGTAATGCGCCGATGAAAGGATCACCAAAAAAATATAACATCATAATGACAGATCCAATCGACGCACAGTAGAGCGTCTGGTGAGAAGAAAAAATCTCACTAGATAGGAGAAACTATTTTCTCAAAGTAAATATATCCGGGGAGGTGTTACCAACCAACTCAAAAGAGCAGGTAATGTTACAACAAAAATTCATATCAATGTGTATAAATGGTGAATGACAATTTCCATAACGAGATTACACCAACATCGAAATCTCACGACGTATAATGCGTTTATAACCATAAATTCAAATGGTCAATCATTAACAACATTGCAAATTCTTTTTACAAACATATGATTATACATGTGTATAGAACTAATATCTGATGACGTCAGAAGAACAAGACGATGCTCTATTCCGGCGATGTCTTGTAAGCAAAATCCTCAAGGAACATCAGGACGTCTATAGAAGTCATCGTAGTTATACAGCGTTCCAACATATCACACCGGTTTGCTGAGAACAATACAAATACAGTAGTACAATTCTTAGAATGTAATAATGTACCATAGTCACTTAATATATATCTAAACTATAAATGTGGCCGCATTAATTTTTTTGACCTTTATTTCATATGAAACAAAGCCTTCCTCTGTTTTACCGAAGACGGTAATAGAGAAAGCAAGAAATCAATACAAAACCATGAGTTTAAACAAAGTGACAACAAGTGTTATAGAACCATGTTATTGTAAGAATAGATCATAACTTTAGATATGTAACAGTGGATCTAGACAAAAGAGCTAAGTAGCTTCATGTGGGCATCGAGACAATATGACTTCCATCACATTATCCGAACCACGGATAGCTCGTACCGTGAAATGAAAAGGTTGAAGAGCAATAGCATATCGAGTGGATCTCGAACTCTTCAAATCCTTATTCTGCATAGCTGTGAGAGCTTTTTGGTTTGTTTCTACTACAAAATGCGCGCCAAGAAGGAATCTTTGGAGTTTAAGAATTGCCCAGACCATAGCCAGCAATTCTCGGTCTAGAACAGAATAATTCCTTTCTGCCGCATTCAGTTTTCTCGAGACATACATTACAGGATGCAGAGTCTCAGAATACTCTTGCATCAGTGCCGCCCCGATCCCTATTGCTGAGGCGTCAATACGAAGGACAAACGTCCTATCTGCTATAGGTAGTCTTAAAATAGGAGGAGACGAAAATAATGACTTAATCTGATCCAATGAAGATTGGCATTCTTGGGACCAACGCACCATATTAGGAGACCCTTTCTTCAATAGGGTTGAGAGTGGTGCCGTAATAGAGGAAAGATTCAGAATGAATCTTCCGTAGAACTGTATTAGGCCCAAGAGACTACGGATCTGTTTTTTAGTCTTAGGAATAGTGATGTTCAGTATCTTAGAAGTGTTGTGGTCTTCTGTCTTCAAGAGACCATGACCAACACGATGACCAAGAAAAGAAATCTCACTGAACCCAACATAGCCTTTAGAAGGTTTAGCTGTCAAATTATGCTCACGTAGAGTAGACAACATTTCATCTAATCCCAGATAGTGATCTTCCCAAGAATCGCTAAAAAGACAGATATCGTCTAAGTATGCAATCACATCAGACCGATATGCCAGTATTCGACGCATCATGCGTACGAATGTAGCTGGGGCATTCATAAGGCCAAAAGGCATAAAGTTCCATTGGAACAAAACCCTAGGTGTGGAGAAAGCAGTGAAAGGTTTGGCTCGTTCGGTTAACGGAACTTGCCAGTATCCTTTAGACAAGTCCAGCTTTGTAAAGAAACGAGAAATGGAAAGTCTAGTAAGTAACTCCTCCAACAGAGGCATAGGTTCTGCATCGAACTTCGTTACCTGATTTAGTTTACGGTAATCGACGCAAATGCGTATGTTATTGTCTTTCTTTCGGACAATAACCATAGACGACGAGTATGCCGAATTGGATGGTTCAATTATTCCTAACTTTATCATTTCATCCAACTCTTTCTCGACTTGAGTTTGGAAGTGGATAGGAATAGGATAAGGTCTGACCCTGATAGGAGTATGGTCAGTCAATACAATGTCATGTTCAATGACTGTAGTGTGTCCAGGAATGTCCGTGAGAACATCCTGAAATGCTTGTAACATGGAAGAGATTTGTGACTGTTCCTTAGTTGATAAATTAGGTGAAATTGCAACATCCTTCCATGATTCCGTAGAATGAAGTGGAATCATCGGAAGAGGAAGATTAACATCAGAGAAAGTAGATTCCTCATCCTGTATGACAGACAGCGATGAGTAATGGCCACAAGCGACTGTAGCGTCGTCCGTCGCTTGAAAGATAGGTTGTAAGTACTCTGGACGTTCATAAAATTCTGTAAGCATATTTATGTGAAAAGTTTTATGCTTTCCGTCAATATCGACGACATAGTCGACATCAGAAATTTTAGATACAATCTCAAAAGGACCTTTCCAACCAATAAGAAGTCTATTTTCCCTGGAAGGAAGTAATACAAATGCTTTGTCTCCAGGACAAAGTTGACGTAGGCATCTATTTTTATTTGCAAACTGTCTTGCCTTTGCTTTAGCAAATTCAGATGCGGAAGTTGCTAATTTGCAAGCTTCAATGATTTTCTGCCTGAGAGCAATGACATACTCATAAGAAGATTGTGTGTCATCACTAATATCATCGGCAGCTATCAGATCGTGAAGCAAGGACATTGGGCCGCGCGGACGCGCGCCAAAGACGAGCTCGAAAGGAGAAAACCCGGTATGTTCATTAGGAACCTCTCTATAAGCAAAGAGAGCAGCGGGTAAGACTCTGTCCCAATCCTGAGGATGATCCTCAGTTATTTTCCCAAGTAAATTTTTGAGAGTTCTATTGAGACGTTCGACTAGTCCATTAGACATAGGATGATAAATACTACTCAGTGATCTCTTGATATTAAGAGTAGACATCACTTGCGACATTGTCTCAGATATCAGTTGGGTGCCATGGTCTGACAAGATTTCCCTAGGGAATCCCAACCGCGAAAATATCAGCCAAAGAGCGTCTGCAATATCGGCAGTCGAAATGCTCTTCAGAGGTATGGCCTCTGGCCATCGAGTACACATGTCAACACATGTTAGAATAAATTGATGTCCTCTGGCTGATTTTATTTTGAAAGGACCAATGATATATATCGCCATTTTATGAAATGGACGGATAGGATTGTCCGCAGCCTGTATGGCGAGGACCTTTCGATTTTACTTCTTGACAAACTCTACACGAGCGGCAATAAAAACGTATGTCTCTGTTGACGAATGGCCAAAAGAAAGCCGCAAGAACTCTCGACTTCGTACGTGAAAATCCCATATGACCTGTGCATTGGGAGTCGTGAGCATGTTGCAGTATTCTAACTCTAATGTCTTTCGGAACAAGAATTTGTGAATGTATAGACATGTCAGAGTGTTGTACCATACGCACTAGTACGCCATTCTTCATAGTGATCCAAGATTTGTGATCTGTGTTCTTATTTGGGTCACCTTTTTTTTGCCAGAACGAAGAATTTTTTTAACGAAATGTCTTCCTGTTGACTTTTGATAAAAGAGTCACGTGAAATGACATCATGATCATCTTGATCACGTACCTCAACACCTTCGGTCGATGAAGTCTGAGGCATATTCTGAGCTCTCGTGATAACTGCATTAGCAGCTTCTAAGTTATGTTCTTCCCAAGCAATAATCTGCTGCGGGGTACACTCTTTAATGCCGTGTATACGCCCGACGATAAGATCCGCAATAGGATTCAGAAGCAGACACGCTTGGACCTCTCCCGTAAAGAAGGGAGTAGCTATACGGATGATAGCGGTAAGGTGTTTTTCCACTGTGCCACCAAAAGTTACACATTTGATCACTCTTCCAGTGGCACATGAAGGATCTACAAGAGATTGTCTAACCCCAATAGTGGTACATCCAGAATCAAAGAGTACTGAGACTGGATCATTATTCATTAGACCCCTATGTAGAATAAGAGATCCTCTCCCGTCATGAGCCGCGGCGGCAGGAAGAGCAGGCAGAGGATGACCGCAACTCAAGGTGGATATAGTAGTAGGTTCAAATAAAGTGGTGCACTGAGGGCATTGAGATGCTCTCCCAAAATCAAAGGCAGAACAAGAACTAGCACTAGCGTTAGATTTACTATTGTTTTGTTCATTACTAACTCCTTGTGACTCTTGTTCAGCACAGTTAGTATGATGAAATGATCTGTTATTATTATGCTGCCATCTACCTCGATTACTATTTCCTTTGGAATTATGGTAATTACCCCTATTGCTATTATTATTTTGGTTTGAACCGCAGTTTTCACAATTTGGATTGTGATTTACACCTTGATGAAAATATCTATCCGACTGATACTGCTGTCTTCCTGAAGAATTATGGCGAGGATAGTTTTTATTGCGGCTACCCCTTCGGAAGTTACCAAATTTGTTGGAACCATAATTATGAGGGCTATCAGATTGCCTCCAATTCCTAGAAGACGAGCCTCTTTGGCATGAATCGCTTTGATCCTGTGCAAAGTTACGCTTACTTTTCTTATCGAAGTTGCGCTTTACCTCCAAAATTAGAATTGTATGGAGTCGCAGAAGCCACGGGTAAACCTTCTTTAATCTTGCTATTGCTAATCGTTTGTTGTGGATGAGCAGTGACATATTGGCAACAATATTGTTCCATTTCTTTTATGTCCTTAGGTTTACGTTCGTGTATAAAGGCAAGAAAAGACTCATTAACAAATGACATTACTTTGTCTCTAAGCAACAAGTCCATAAGTGTTTCATAAGTATGTTCAGTCTTAGACAACTCTATCCATCTAGTGAAAGTAAGGCGTATCTTTCCTATAAAGTCCGAGAACTCTACACCAGATTCTGGTAACATAGTCTTAAAACGAAGACGGTAATCATCTTCTTTAAGCTGATATCTTTTCAATAAGGCTGCTCTGACAACTTCATAGTTAGTCCTATCATGTTCTTCTATTGCCATTATAATATTTAATGGTTCACCTGTAAGTGAATTCAACAGTTGTCTAACATAATGTGCCTTATCTACTTTATATGTTACACAATTAAATTCTAGTCTATCTAGATATAACGTTATGTCATCTTTCGTAGGATTAAAATGAGGAAGTTTGAACTTATAATCATGACTTTTTGTGCTCGAAGAAGTCGTTTGAGAACTCCCTATATTAGTCACTTTCAACTTCTCTATTTCCAAAGCCAAGAGTTTTTCTTCATGTTCTCTTTGATGCTTTTTATCTTTAAATTATCTTTCTAGCTGCGCTTGAATCTTTCTCTCCTCAAATTCTCTGTCTAGCTGCGCTTGAATCTTTTTCTCTTCAGCCTTCTGTGCTTTGGCATATTGAGCAAGCGCAAAATCCTCCAATTTCTCCTCAGTTTTTCCAAGGGCTATCCCTTGCGCGATAAAGTAATCTAATGTAGACATCCTGTCTACAAATGTGCTGTCAATATATCTGAAATAGCAACACAAGTTATCCCAATCTCAGTGCGAGATGAGTCTTTTATAAAGACTAAGTACAATTACCTTATTTATTAAGTCACCAGTAACCAGCTCAGTATATAATTTGCATCATATAACTAATAGTACCTGATCAAGTATACATGCAAGACTGTATATATCAACAATATCACGATAACTAAACAAAGACAAGCAACTAAACAAACGAAAACATTCGCAGAGGTCAAAAGACAATACAGCTTAACTAAATCAAATGTTGTGAAAAATCACAATGATAACTGCGAAAAATTCACAATAATACAATGACAACACAGTGTATAAACAAAAGGGTGTAAAGAAATTAACAATAGAAAAGAGAAGGCAGACAAATACAAACACAACGAATCAAAAACTAAAGTACGGAGAAAAAATAACGAAAACAACACTAACACATCTCGTCATAGCTAAGGAAAAAAAAATAAATAGCAACAAAAGTCGCTTGCAATTTCCACTGTGAGAAATATGCACAATACCTAAAGAACGCTTACAGTAACCCTCGGTTGAGTGGGATATTTACTGTAAGACCCTCCAACCTGAACCCGCTGGAAAAAAAAATACACACTAACTCAACAAGTAAACAAAGAACAAGTAAACAATAGAATGCATATAATGAATGTAACGAGGAAGGCTTATTTGCACATAAAATAAAAGCTCAGTTTAACATGTAAAACCAGGCCACTTATCTTTAAGCGTAATCCTCTACAACCGCAAAGATGCAGTTCATTGCAATACACTTGTAAACACTAGTAGACGTTCCACCGTTGAAGGTCACCGTAACTTGACAACAGGTGTAGTAGTCTCCAAAGTAAAGCTATCAAACCAAACTCGACATCAGTTGAGAATGTGTGTAGGCTGTCGTAGTAAACAACAGGTTGTACTGTTCTATCTTTACAATCCGAGCTTGCACGTAAAATTGTGACGTGAACTTTGACACATATGTCCTTCGACGACTGTCACTGTGTTAAATAACTTCGTTAGCAACTGTGGTCTAAGTAGCACTATTGTAGCAGCTGTGGTTCATGTTGCAATTCTGCAGCAGCTGTGGTCCATGTAGCAATTCTGTATCATCCATGAATATATACGTCTGTCCGCAGGCGTTTACCTATTTCCTACTTTGTAGCTGACAACTGAACGTCAATCTTGTTTTCCGGAAGCATAAATCCAGATGTGGGCAGGAAAATCCGAGTCGTTGACAAAAAACCCACGAATCTGGTCCACCAGATGTAAAATTCTATTTGCCTTGGAGATGTAGAGTGTCTTTTAGATGTAAACAGTTGTTCAGTGTAAATGCCCAGATGTAACGTACTGTTTTGATGTGTTATGAATGTTAGTACGTTGAGCGTGTCGTGTTGTCCTGGACAGTACCAAGTAGTAGCGAGGAATTAGGTCACTAGCGTGAGGTGCCGCCAGGGTATAGTAGACACATACATAATGTCAGTATTCCTGTAGATTCAGACGTGTAGTACTTGTATAACAATGTGGTTGATTGTGTAAGTGAGTAATTAACAGTGCTGATAACACGAAGGCCGTATAGGCTCTTGGGCGTCTTTACATTAACTCACACAACCACAAGTAGAAGTCAGTGAAGTAGGGAATGCTGCTGACGTTTACAATATTTATTCGTGACGTACGATAATACGATGATGATGGACGAAACGATGTATAAGATCGTGTACATAATGTGTGTAGTTACAAAGGTCAGCTTCAGGCATCACAGATCCCAGACATGTAACAATGTCTTGACCAATGTTTACTGTTTATGCAATAGCTCTAATCCCTGACTGAGCCCCGTCAGGTAAGCCTAGCAAATATATTGCTTAGCACGGGCGATATCAGTTATTTAAACAAAGTCAATGCCATTGTCCTACAATTAGCAAAAAGACTTCAGACTGGCCTCACATGCCAGATACTTCATTCTGGTGAAGAAGATTGGCCGTAAACACGGACCAATATGATGGCAACGAAATCAGGCCGCAGGTCGCGGGCTTCGATAATCAGGTCACTCTCAGTTTACACAAGCTTCTGAGATTAAATATACTTTCTGCCAAACCATATTCCGCCTGCATTGCGGATCCATAAAGATGATTCCTAGGCTTATGTGTGTAACAGGTCAACTTAGACCTAGTCTTTCAAATATGAAGCCATACTGGAGTACAGTATAATAACTCCTTGTGAGCTTCGCTCACTATGTCGCCATCAGCGATAAATGTACCTGTAAGATCTAAACGAGACGAAAAGATCGAATAATGTTTCAGTTACCTTCTCAAAGAATCCTTACACTCTAAGGTAACACAACACAGCCAATACTGGCATAAAGAAACACTCAGGGACGGGAAAATGACAATACTGTCATTCCCAGAATTTCCAATCCCTATCGAAAACTTGGCAGAGAGAAATCTACGGATCGGTACATCCGTTCTAAGCCTCAGGTACACTCTCTCTGAATCAGTCTCCCGGCTTTTGCCGCCAAGACCCGCGCATGCCCAAAGAGCATGGACCAGATCGAGGCAAACCCAGACCAGGCGTTTCCGACCAAACGGGTGATAAAGATACTCCGTATATGATCCTATAAATAGACTTAAGACATGTCAACTATAAGACATTGCCTGAGACAGGACAACATAAGACAGGAGAAGATAATCACCAGTCAAACCTGTCACAGAAAGATAATAAACATTTATCTCTCTTTGATCACATTAAACCAAACATACATTAGGTTGGAGTTTTTTCCACCGTCAAAAATGACGGCAACAGTTTTATGTTTATTTACGAACTAAGGCAAGATTTTAAAAGATGTCCGAGCATGTATATTATGATGATAGGAAACTCTATACAGAGCGAGATAACAGGAGGCAATCTGATCATCAGAAGAAACATGTTGTGAAAAAAAGCAGCTGTTAATTACTTAGTCAAACTTCCGTCCATTGACGTTTTTTCATTTTTCCCAATCATCATTTTCTTTTGCGCTCCTGATGGAGTATGTGAACACCACTGTAGCTAGTCCTCTTACAGGAAGTCTGCATCAAGCATTCAAATGCTCCTGTAGCAGTTGCTTTTGTAGGCAATCTGTTTTATATGATGAGAGTGCCACCTTCATGCACAACCTCATTTTAGACGCATTTTACGACATGTCTGAGGGTGCAGCAGTCATATTCTTTCTTTGTCTCTTCAGAGCCCCGGGGAACTTAACGGGGGCTTCTTAACCAATGCATCCAGAGAAATAACCAATGAGGACATCCAGCAGAAAAAACAAAGCACAGCATAATTATTTTCAGCCACGCTTTGGCGGGAGACTTACTCGTATGTTGATGATAATTGGTGAATTGCAACTCACAACACCAGGAACGCGTGTTGCGGTGATTAGTTTTCAAATATCGTGTTTGTGTTTGCAACAAGTTAGTGATAGAAGCGAATAAAGAAAATCGCGTTTACAGTGCTAGCACAAGAAATGGCAACACTGTGATAGCTGAATACAAATAGTTTGTCTTGAGTGTGTGATGCAGTTCACCTTTCGTGTGCGAAGCCACGTTAATCTATAAGTGTAGATTCTTCAAGTGTAATCTTCTGTGCAATCTACAAGTGTAAAATATTTCTTTTTGTTCTTCTTAATTTTCTTCTTTTTCTGCTTCTTCTTCTTCATTTTCTTCTCCTTCTGCTTCTTCATTTTCTTCTGCTGCTTCTTCTTCTGCATTTTCTTGTTCTTCTTCATTTTCTTCTTCGTCACCTTTGAACTCCTCAAGGAGCATATGCCTTCAACAAACTGTTGCGTGATAAATTCTCGCAACATCGTTTTATTTCAATATCTATTTTATAACGCAAGGGCAACAACTGCTTGAAATTTATAGTCACTTTTCTCGGTAAGCATTTGTCTTCTCGCGTTGGTATCGAATGCAGTTAAGTTTGAGCTGTGGTCATTTTGCGCTGGACTGCGCATGACTTGTCTTGCTTCTTGGTCGATCGGTTTCCGCCCACCACTAGTGGAGTGAGCGATTTGGAATGGCGAAAGAGATGCCTCGTTGAAGAGGGGATCTCCGCTATTTTTTGTTCTGTCAGGGATGTGTAGTCCTCTTATGGATATTTCGTTTATTCGAGATAATACCTCTAGTGTATTTGCACATGCCGGGAGGCATAATATTTCTGTGTATTTCCTTAAGGCAAGGTTAATTGACTTTTCATTAACTCTATCGATTTTTGGTTGTGAGGGAGTCTTGATTTATAGCCTGTCTACGAAAGTCGTAGTCACGAGATGTTTTCCTAGCTCACATGTCACTGTATTGTACTGCATCGGTTGATGCAGGTACCAAGGACCATTACTTGCTACTTTGTTAAATGAACTAGGTTTGGAAAACCTTTATTATCTAGAGGATATTTTTGAGGACATTATTTATACTTCGGCAGACGTGTCTGGTTATCTCCTGGCTGTTATAGAAAAGGATGGAGTTTTTCACCTGACTACATTTACAGCACTATGAAATATAACATGCATCTGACTCATCATTGTAATGCTGTCTACCGTCTATTGCTGTATTGAATGTTGCTGTGATAATGACTGTTTGATGTGCCTACATATTCGCGTAACCATTTTGTCACTGTGGCGTCCACAATAAATAATGAAGAAAAACGTCAACGGCTGTTTCAAGAATCATTGACTTTATACGTCGTGAGTTTACTGACGTCCTATGTGGATTGCCCTGTTATTTTTGTATGAACATTGTTTTGACTGAACACATCTGCACACTACACAAAACCAGACATGCGGATACCATCCATCATCATATGGCATCACGCATCATTTGGTGGCCATAAGCTGGTTTGATTCTGGTACCAGCAAACACGGGGTCCCTTACCCACTTCATTTTCAACAAGAATTCATCAGCATCCTTCAAGAAATTAACATTCTTCAATACAGTCAACATCTTCAAAATTTTCAAAGTACTCGGCGTTGCCCGGTAAAAGTCAAAATTTCAACTTTTTGACGGAAACAAGAATTTGACAGTACCCGGCGTTGTTACATGTTGCCGGATAACTCGGACTGCTGTTATCTTTTACGCAAGTCAAGCAAGTTGCTGCTGTCAAGGTTCCAGTGCTGTCGTTTTTGTGAAGGTCAAGTGCCGGTTGAAACGGGTTGTTTTCTGAAGAAGGCCAAGTACCGATTTCCATCAACTTACTTTTGGATTAGAAGGTCAAGTGCCGAAACAACTCAACACACAGTATTTCAGAAGCTCTTGTACCATCGTGTTAGCAGTGGAAGCAGTTCAGATGTGCCATCATCGTTGGAGCTTCGCTCTTTAGGACGTTGATTGACATCCGTTTTTTCTGCTGTTCTACGATTGGAAGCCTATAAGTTAAGTGGCCTGTTTGTATGTAAACTGTGCCCTTATACTTCTGCTGAGTCTTCTGTGTATCATCTCATTCTATATGTTATATGTTTATATGTTATTTGTATATTTATATGTTTATATTTCAGCGGGTTCTCGGTTGGGTGGTGTCTCCGTTAGATTATGCCACGTCATAGAGGTCGTCTATTGTGAGCGTTTTCTGTAGGGTTTGCAAATTTCCGATACTGGAATTTGCTAAGCGACTTCTGTTGCTATTTATGTTAGCTGTGATGACATGTTTTAATATTGTTTTCGTTATTATTTCGCATTCTTTAGTTTTGTTTTGATTTGTTTGTATTTGTTAGCCTACTCTTGTCTATAATTTAGTTTCATACAACATTTTTGTTTATACACTGTGGTGTCATGTATTTTGTTTAATTCTATCGCAGATATCGTCACATTTTTTGTGATATTTCATTAATTTCTGCTTTATTTTTAGTTGATTTCTGCGAACGTTTTTGTATTGTTGCTGATCTTTGTTATTGTTTACATTGTTATTGTTTACATTGTTTGTATTGTTTACATTTTCAATGTTTACATTCTGCATGTGTTTACATAGTCATTGTTTACAGTTATAGTAATTAGTTAATGGGCTATGCTAATGCACTGTTACTACTACACTGATGATAAATGAATGATGAATAGTGTCGTGCACTATTGAATGAGAAGTGCACTTATGATCAAGAATTGAGTGCTGATATTTCATATACAAGTTCTTTGATTGGAGACTTGTTTCCCACAGAGACTGGGATAATATAATGTGATGTGAATATACAAGTGCTTAATTAAGACTTGTTACACTTAGGTTTGAAATAAATTAGTTAATTATTTCAGGTTTTGGACTCATATGTTAGACAACATGTCTACATTTGAGCACTTTATTGAGCAGGGTAAATTGCTTGGGAAGACTGGTGATAAGTTAGAAGAATTTGCAACTGCTCGATATGATAAAGCAATGGAAGCTGAACAAAAGAAACTGCATATGGAAGCTGAACAAAAGAAACTGCAGATGCAGGTGGATGAAAAAAGATTCCAAATGGAAATGGAAAAACAAAAAAGGGAATCAGAAGCTGAGGAAAGAAAACTCCAGCTACAGCTAGAAGCTAAAAGACTTCAAAAAGAGGCTGAGAATAAAAGACTTGAAAAAGAAGCTGAAAATAAAAGACTTGAAAAAGAGGCTGAAAATAAAAGACTTGAAAAAGAAGCTGAAAATGAAAGACTTCAAAAAGAGGCTCAGGCTGAGGAAAGAAGATTACAGAGAGAGTCTGATGAGAGGAAAGAGAAAGCAAAAATGGAACATGAAGAAAAGGTCTTAGCTTTAGAGTTGGAAAAATTGAAATTGACGAGCATGAGTAATGGTAATGATTCAAACAAGGGTTCATCTTCTGGTAAGGCTAATAATGATACTTTTAAGATTAAGTTACCAACATTTAGTCCTTCCAGTGATGACATAATGTTCTATCTGGACAGATTTGAACAAGCATGTACAGCTCATAACATAGACAAAGCAAAATATGTTTATCAGTTATCAGGGATACTGACAGGTAAAGCTCTAAGTATATTAAATATGGTGGATGAACCTGACAAGAACAATTATGAGGTTGTCAGGGCCGCTTTGTTAAAGAAATATCAGCTTAACGAAGACGGCTATCGTCTACAATTTAAAAACATGTTACCTGAAAATGGAGTTGAATTCTCCGAGTTTATTGCAAGAATACGCATTACTTTCTCACGATGGGTTGAACTATCTAAGACGGAAAAAACTTATGAAGGACTTATGGACTTAATACTTAGAGACAAAGTCATGTCGTCTGTCAATGAGTCTTTCCTTGCTTTCCTTCATGAACGTAAACCTAAAACAATAAAAGAAATGGAAGATTTCTGTTGCCAATACGTAACTGCGCACCCACACATAACCATGGGGAACTCTAAGGTGAAAGAAGGTTTACCAGTTGCTTCGGCAGCTCCGTATGGTCAAAACTTTGCTCGTAGATTCCAACAAAATTTTGATAGAAAGAGTAGCGGTAATTTCTGTCAAAATCATGGAAATCAATTTCATGGTGATTCTTCTTCGAAGAATTGGAGACAACCTGATAGTACTCGTTACTATCACCCTAATAATTATAAGCATTTCAAAAGAGGATATGGTAATAGAGGTTATTCCTGCCGAAGACCTCAGAACCAAACAAATAGATGTTCGCATCAATGTGAACATGATAGTAATCGTGGAAACTGGAATTCGAACCAGGATAACAATTACAATAGAGACAATAATAACTGCAGAGATAATAATAACTCTGATAACTTCAGAGGTAATAATAGTCGGGGTAGATCTCAACACAAAAAAAAGAGATATCAGCAGGCTAATGCTGTACAACAGGAAACTGAGGGAGCCTGTAATCATGTTGTTGATAGTAAAAACTTTGACGCTGTCACTGGTTCTGCTTTTGACTTTGAGAGAGCAAACAAATGCCCCCAATGCAGTACTTTATTCGAACCGGGTACCATAACTACTTTGAGTTGTGGTCACCCACTTCCCGCTCTTCCTGCTGCTGTTGCGCATGACGGGAGGGGTTCTTTAATTCTACATAAGGGTCTTGTTAATGATACTCCGGTCTCACTACTTTTCGATTCCGGATGCACCACTATTGGTGTTAGACAATCGCTTGTAGATCCATCTTGTGCTACAGGAAGGGTTATTAAATGTGTCACATTTGGCGGCACTCTAGAAAAATATCCTACTGCTGTAATTCGCATTGCCACTCCTTTCTTTACTGGAGATGTGCATGCTTGTCTCTTACCTAATCCTATTGCGGACCTTATTATTGGTCGTATTCACGGAGTTAGGGAGTGTACCCCACAGCAGATTGCTGCTTGGGAAGATAATAACATGCAAGCTACAAATGCAGTAGTTACAAGAGCACAAGCTCTACAAACACCCGAAACTTCACTGAATAGTGATAATGAAGTTGATAGCCAAGATAGTCACTTAGTAATCACTCGTGACTCTTTCATAAAATTGCAAGAAGAAGATCCTTCTTTAAAAAAATTCTTCGTTCTTGCGAAGAAAGGTGATCCGAATCAGGATACAAATAGAAAATCTTGGATTGCAATGAGAAACGGCGTACTTGTACGTATGGTACAAGATTCGACTACGTCGGCACATTCGCAAATTCTTGTTCCCAAGAGCATGAGAGTCCAAATATTACAACATGCTCATGACTCGCAATGTGCTGGACATATGGGTTTTGCCCGTACGAAGTCGAGAGTCCTTGCGGCTTTCTTTTGGCCTTTTGTCAATAAGGACATTCGTATTTACTGCCGATCATGCAAGGTATGTCAGGAGGTCAAATCTAGAGGACCACGACATGCTGCGCCTATCCAGGCTGCTGACATTCCTATTCGGCCGTTTCAGAAAATGGCCATAGATATTATTGGCCCTTTTAAGGTCAAGTCGGCCAGAGGACATCAGTTTATCCTTACATGTGTCGATATGTGCACACGTTGGCCAGAGGCTATTCCTCTTAAGAGCATATCTACTACAGATATCGCAGATGCTCTTTGGTTGATATTTTCTCGCTTGGGGTTCCCCAGAGAAATATTGTCAGACCATGGCACTCAACTCATATCTGACACTATGTCACAGGTAATGTCTACCTTACATATTGAACGATCTCTCAGTAGTATCTACCATCCTATGTCTAATGGGTTAGTTGAGCGTCTGAATAGAACGCTCAAGACTTTGCTTGGTAAGATAACTGAAGATCATCCTCAAGATTGGGACAGGGTTTTACCCGCGGCTCTCTTTGCCTATAGAGAAGTCCCTAATGAACACACAGGATTTTCTCCCTTCGAACTTGTCTTTGGCGCGCGTCCACGCGGCCCTATGTCTTTATTACACGATCTCATCACTGCCGATGATATTAGCGATGAAACTCAATCCTCATATGAGTATGTCATTGCTCTTAGACAAAAGATCATTGAGGCATGTAAGCTAGCAACTGCTTCATCAGAAATTGCTAAAGAGAAGGCAAGGCAGTTTGCTAACAAGAATAGATGTCTACGACAACTTTGTCCAGGTGACAAAGCATTCGTCCTACTCCCCAGTAGGGAAAATAGACTTCTTATTGCATGGAAAGGTCCGTATGCAATAGTCTCTCGGATTTCCGATGTTGACTATGTGGTCGATATTGATGGAAAGCATAAAACTTTCCACATAAACATGCTTTCGGAATTTCACGAACGTCCGGACTATTTGCTGCCTATTTTCCAGGCAACGGATGATGCTCCTGCACCTCACGGTCATTATTCATCCCTGTCTGTCATTCAGGATGAGGAAGCTACCTTCTCTGATGTCAACCTTCCCCTTCCAGTGGTTCCATTACATTCCACGGAATCTTGGAAAAACGTTTCTGTTTCTCCTAATCTTTCTGGTGACGAACATCGACAAGTCTCGTCGATGTTACAAACATTTCAGGATGTTCTCACTGACATTCCTGGACACACAGATGTCATAGAACATGACATAATTCTTACCGACAATAATCCAATTAGGGTTAGGCCGTATCCTATTCCTATACACTTTCAGTCGCAAGTGGAAAAGGAATTGGATGAAATGATTCAATTAAATATAATTGAACCATCGACTTCACCATATTCTTCTTCCATGGTTATTGTCCGGAAGAAGGATAAGAACATACGAATTTGCGTTGATTATCGCAAATTGAATCAGGTCACAAAGTTCGACGCTGAACCGATGCCTTTGTTAGAAGATCTACTGATTAGACTTTCTAATTCTAGATTCTTCACTAAACTTGACTTGTCTAAAGGTTATTGGCAAGTGCCTTTAGCAGAGCATGCCAAACCTCTTACTGCTTTTTCTACACCTAGGGGTCTATTTCAATGGAATGTTATGCCTTTTGGTCTCATGAACGCCCCTGCCACTTTCGTTCGCATGATGCGTCGAATTCTGTCACATCGTTCGGATGTCATCGCATACTTAGATGACATCTGTCTCTTCAGTGATACCTGGGAAGATCACTATTTAGGGTTATATGACTTACTGTCCACTCTACGTGAGAATAATTTGACAGCAAAACCTTCTAAAGCTTTTGTTGGTTTTGGTGAAATCTCTTTCCTGGGTCATCGTGTTGGTCATGGTCTCTTGAAGACAGAAGACCACAATACTTCCAAAATACTGAACATCTCTGTTCCTAAAACGAAGAAACAAGTTAGGAGTCTCTTAGGTTTAATTCAATTTTATGGGAGATTTATTCCAAATTTATCTTCGATCATGGCACCTCTATCAACATTGTTGAAGAAAGGTTCGCCTAATCTGGTCCGTTGGTCTGAAGAATGCCAATCTTCACTAGACCAAATCAAGAATATATTTTCTTCTCCTCCCATCTTAAGATTACCTACTCTTGATAGGACTTTTGTTCTTCGGAGTGATGCTTCATCCACTGGGATTGGAGCAGCACTGATGCAAGAATATGCAAATACTCTGCATCCTGTTATGTACATTTCTAGAAAACTAAATGCGGCAGAGAGGAACTACTCGGTTTTAGACCGTGAGTTGTTAGCGATGGTTTGGTCAATTCTAAAGCTACAAAGATTCCTCCTGGGCGCACATTTCATTCTAGAGACTGATCAGAAAGCTCTTACAGCTATTCAGACTAAGAATTTGAAGAGTTCGAGATCCACTCGATATGCTATAGCTCTTCAACCTTTTCACTTCACGGTACGAGCTATCCGTGGTGCGGATAATGTGATGGCTGACATTTTGTCTAGATGCCCACATGACTCCAACTAATACTTCTGTCCTATATTTCCATATATTACAGAGTCATAACACACCTATATTTCTACAATAGATTAGCACATCTGTACTTACTTTATATGTACACACTATCGTGCTTTGTTGTCATCTTCTTCTGTTCGTTTTTTAAGATGATAGAGGAGGACTGAGTAGTTAATATAAGGGCCGTTAGTTTACTAAACAGCCACAATTATTAATAATGTATTGTACCTTATGAAGCATATTAGTTATTAATTAGCATTATATTGCTTGTACTTTCTCAGAATGTCATTGTTGAGCTGAGGACTTACCTTACTAGTATCAAGCATGACGAGTTCTAGATTGTGTACTTACCCTCGGAATACCAGAGCATATGTCCTGGATCGTCATGTAGTTTAACTTTACTATGTACTTATGTCATTACATGTCAAAGAATGTACTATTTAAATTTTCCTATCAGATTTGTACATCCATTTTTAAAGACAATATTAGAGTATGCTGTTTAATGATGATTATAGTAACTTGCATACGTATATTGTGTTTACATGCTAACGTGATGTGTGTTGGTGACACCTCCCCGATGTGAATATTTTTTGAGACATATTTATTTTTCTGTTGAGGTATATCCTCACCAGACACTCTATAATTAGCCTATTGTTTGGCAATTTAGTTAATTATCAGCGCATAATTCGTGCGTTTTGAGCCGCTTATCGCATGCTCTTTGATATTGAAAAAAAAAAATATGTTCCACATTTTTTTTTTATCGGGGGGGGGTGGTGATATGTTGCGTGATAAATTCTCGCAACATCGTTTTCTTTCAATATCTATTTTATAACGCAAGGGCAACAACTGCTTGAAATTTATAGTCACTTTTCTCGGTAAGCATTTGTCTTCTCGCGTTGGTATCGAATGCAGTTAAGTTTGAGCTGTGGTCATTTTGCGCTGGACTGCGCATGACTTGTCTTGCTTCTTGGTCGATCGGTTTCCGCCCACCACTAGTGGAGTGAGCGATTTGGAATGGCGAAAGAGATGCCTCGTTGAAGAGGGGATCTCCGCTATTTTTTTGTTCTGTCAGGGATGTGTAGTCCTCTTATGGATATTTCGTTTATTCGGGATAATACCTCTAGTGTATTTGCACATGCCGGGAGGCGTGATATTTCTGTGTATTTCATGAAAGCAAGGTAAATTGACTTTTTCATTAACTCTATCGATTTTGGGTCGTGAGCGATTTCGATTCATAGCCTGTCTCCGAAAGTCGTCGTCACGAGATGTTTTCCCAGCTCACATGTCGCTGTATTGTACTGCATCGGTTGATGCAGGTACCAAGGACCATTACTTGCTACTTTGTTAAATGAACTAGGTTTGAAAAACCTTTATTATCTAGAGGATATTTTTGAGGACATTATTTATACTTCGGCAGACGTGTCTGTCTTGCTGAAGTCAAACTAAGGAGAGTGAACTGATCTCATACATCTGGTTATCTCCTGGCTGTTATAGAAAAGGATGGAGTTTTTCACCTGACTACATTTACAGCACTTTGAAATATAACATGCATCTGACTCATCATTGTAATGCTGTCTACCGTCTATTGCTGTATTGAATGTTGCTGTGATAATGACTGTTTGATGTGCCTACATATTCGCGTAACCATTTTGTCACTGTGGCGTCCACAATAAATAATGAAGAAAAACGTCAACGGCTGTTTCAAGAATCATTGACTTTATACGTCGTGAGTTTACTGACGTCCTATGTGGATTGCCCTGTTATTTTTGTATGAACATTGTTTTGACTGAACACATCTGCACACTACACAAAACCAGACATGCGGATACCATCCATCATCATATGGCATCACGCATCACAAACTAATGTCAAGTTCTCCTGTCCCGTATCATCAGCTCAAGGTCTTTCCATGCCGTCTTCATTCCCTCCATGTCTGCCTCCAGCTCTCTACTCCAAGTGTTCTTTCGTTCTCCTGTTCCCTTCTTACCCTGAGAATTCCAGAACGAGACCTACCTGGTAATGCTATCAACAGGTTTTCGCAGTGTGTGTCCTATTCATCTCCAACGTCATCTTCTCATCTCTTTGTTTCATTAGTGCCCCATAGTTTGTTCAAATTTACTACACACTTACTCCTATCGCTTTGAGGTCCATTGATGCAGAGAGATTTTGCGGGCTACATTCCTACCCACCAATTTTTGGCTATGCAGTACGGATTTTCGCACCTTTTGCGCCCAATCAAACCCAAGAGACTCCTGTCAATCACAATGGGGTTTATTCAGTGAGCGAGCGACTTTTTCCCCCTTCACAGAGACACGACGTTCTATAACTTCAGTTCTTGCCGTTGGCCGTGTCGTCTGCCTCCCGTATACTTTGTTGCTGTTTTCCTTTATCTGCTTATTATGCTAATATTGAGCTGGGTTTTCGAGTGCATTCTCTAACCTGTTCAGAACTAGGAGGAACACTTTTTAAAACTAATTAAATGTAGATCTATTGATGCTCGAAGCAGCGACGTAGATTCAAGTTTATGTCTTTTCGCAGTGTTTTCAATTAGGACTAGGCTGGACGAGTTGCTCGGTAATTATATTTTATTTAATTTCGCTATTTTCACAGGAGTTAAATGTCAGACTTGGAATATGCTTATATGTATATTCATTAACGTCAAGCAGAAATCGTCATAACATTCACGGACTAGACCTTTCAGAAATCAACAATTTGTGGATACCTGAATTTATTTTAACATTTCATGTGTTCGTGAAATTGGATGGTTTAGTTTCGATGGAAGTCTTTGAACAAGAGAAGGCAATTTCCGGGTAAGCAAAACATTGTCTGTCTCGTTCGTACACACATTTGTATTTTTACATGTTTGTATGTGTGTGTGTGGGTGGGTGCATGCGTAGAACTGAAACCAGCTGTTTTCACTTATTTATTTATTTATATTCTTTATATTGTCATCTTTTAATCCTTAGATTAAATGAAGAACAGTAAGAAATGTTTTTCGATGCTATCCAAATAGGCCTCTCACGTTGTTATAGCTAGGATGAAGGTTATGATTTAGGGTTAGGTTTAGGATTCATAAAGAAAGCCTTAACCCTTAATTACCGCATCTCTGAATTCTTCTTTCTTTTTTTATTCTTTTTTTATATTAGGCTATAATGAACAAACGAGTTGAAATGAAGAACAATGGATCATGCGTTCGATACGGCCTTAAAAAAAAAGGGGGGGGGGGGGGGTCATAGACGCAGTAATAAGTGATATGGGTTAAGATTAAGGTGACCAGACGTCCCGGTTTTTCCGGGACAGTCCCGGTTTTTGACCATTTTTGATAATTTGTCCCGACTTTTTTTCGATGCAATCCGGGACGCCAATTTGTCCCGGTTTTGGACGAATTTGCCAATTTGGCATAAATCTCTCAGATAATAAAAAAATTATTATTCCGTGGCTGACGGGGGAATTTTTAATTATTAGTGAACTGGCACCGAAACAGCACAAGAGGTTGTCAGGGCCGTGAATTAGTTTTGTAGTTCCAATGTGATATTCGCAGTTATTTGAAATATTAGGTAGTGGTAAAGTACCAAGGTTTTGCGTACGGTATACGTTTATTTAATTTAAACGGTGAACTATTTGTGCATATTTGTTATTGTTGTAAGAAAATTGTACCAAAGCGTAAATGCAGTTTCAATGAAGATTTACAAAAGGAATATCCGTTTATTAAAAAGAGTACATCAAACTTCAATGTACGATGCAATATATGTGCCTCCGGGTTTTCGATAAGCCATAGTGGACGTGGTGATATTAAGAACCACATAAGCAGTGAGAAACATAAGAGAGCCGTCGTTACAGCTGCATCAAGTTCGTCGTTAACCACTTTCTTCAGAGCTGATAAAATTGGTGACCAAGAAGAGCAATTAGTTGCTATAGAAGGCGCCTCTGCATACCATACAGTGCTACACAATCATACTTTCAGGTCTATGGATTGCACATCAAAATTAATTCAGGTTACTTTAGAGCCAAAATTTGCATGTGCTCGTACGAAAACAGAAGCCATTATTCGAAATGTCTTGGCACCCCATATTCTAAATGAGTTAAAGTGTGACCTAGAAAAGTCTACATTTATTTCTGTACTGACAGATGCATCCAACCACAAATAATTCAAGATTTTTCCTTTGCTTGTCAGATACTTTGATCAAAGTAATGGAGTGAAAATTAAAATATTAGAGTTAAATTCATTGCTAGGTGAAACATCTGATATTGTAAGTAGTTTTCTTAATGACTGCATAACTGAAAAAGGTTTAGACAGGAAAGTAGTTGGATTATGTGCAGACAACACAAATTCCAATTTTGGAGGTGCTGAAAGGAAAGGACAGAACAATGTTTTAAAAAAACTGCAAGAAGACCTTGGACATGGTCTTATAGGAGTTGGGTGTGCAGGTCATATTTTCCACAACACTGTTCGAACAGCTGCAGATGTACTGCCTGTTGATGTCGAGCTGATTATTGCTAAAATTTATCTACTCTTCAAATCATACACAGTACGAGTTGAAAGTCTCAAGGAGTTTTGCCAGTTTGTGGAAAGAGACTTCCAGATGATCTTAGGTTATGCTCACGCTAGGTGGCTTGCTCTGCTGCCTGCTGTTGAAAGGGTTCTTCAGATGTTCCTGCCTCTAAAATCATATTTTCAATCTCAAGACAGATGCCCAGTTTTTATACAGACATTCTTTGAAAATCCTCTATCTGAGGCATAGCTTGTTTTTGTTCACAGTCAGGCCTCTCCAATCCACGAAGCAGTGCAAAAAATAGAGGGACAGACGGTCACTGTGTTTGAAGTCATTGACAGCATCAACAGGTTGAAAACTATTTTGAAGTCAAAACTGGAAGACTGTTTCTTGCCATCAAGAGTTAAGCTAATCCTTGAAAAGCTGGAAATGGAAGGACTTCCAAAGGAGGATGTGAAAAAGTTTCATGCTAGCGTTTCTTCGTTCTATGAAACAGCTGTCAATTATTTGAATAAATGGGCTTCAAAAAATTTTCAAGACCTGGAATCCTACAGCTGGGTAACGCTGAACAGAATAACAATTTGGGCAACTATTGAGATATCATCATCACTAGTGATTCAAATATTACCTTCAGCCCACTTTACAGAAACTGAAATTTATGACGAATATGTCTATATGAAGCAGTTTGTTACTTCTCAGAAAATTAGTGAATGGAGTGCCAAAAAAAACATTGCCACCACAACGTTGGATTGAAATGGTTTCCCACTTCAAAAACAATAATGTGACATTTTCAAATATTTTGAGGTTGGCAGCGTTTTTTTTTTTTCTGTCTACCTGGAACAAATGCTGCCACGGAAAGAGTGTTTTCTTTGATGAACAGCTTATGGGCAAGTGATAAAACACAGCTAGGTGTTGAAACTTTGAAAGCTATGTTGACAACCAAAGTGAACTGTGAGGAAACATGTGTCGAGTTTTTTAAGATGCTGCTTGTAAAGAAGGACCTATTGATAAAAATCCACTCATCTGAAAAGTACAGTAACTCAGCTTCACCTTAAGTAAGGATTATTGAAGTTTTTCTCTCTTATTAGTTTAAGTAGTTAAACTTATACAGTAAAATGTATGTTATTCAATGTTATTCAAATGTATATATAAAATGTATATTATTTTAAATTGACATCAACTTGATTTTTCCGGGACATGTCCCGACTTTTGACCTTTTCTTTATCCTTTTGTCCCGATTTTTTGCATTGAAATAGGTCAAATCTACTATTTTGTCCCGGATTAGGGTTTTGAAAATATGGTCACCTTAGTTAAGATACGGTTTAGGAATCCCAAACCTAACCCTAACCTTGATCCTAACCCTAACGACGTGGGCGACTTATTTGGGTAGCATCGAAGAGAACGTCTTACTCTTGTTCATTTCAACCGAATACACATCCCACAGTTGTTCATTTCAACTGAACATACGTGACACTGTTGTTCATTTCAACCAATGAATACATGACACTGTTGTTCATTTCAACCGATGAATACATGACACTGTTGTTCATTTCAACCGATGAATACATGACACTGTTCGTTCATTTCAACCAAACCGCTGAAGTTTAGTGATGAATTAGTAGAATGTCAAGGCCTAACTGGCAGAAGCGAAGAAGAGTGGACAGACGCACACAAGCCGGCAGACGGCCATGTCGCTAGCACTTTTAAAAACACACCCAGCATTGTTAACCGTAACCCAACCCCTGTTTGTGAGTAGGTCATACATTACATACAAACAAGAAGGAAAGAGGCCTACCAACTTCAGTAAATCAGTAAATTCCCGTTAGCTGCCCAAAGTGCATAGACCTTCAACAGACACAAGGTCAGTCCCCCATCAGCTCAAGGTCATTCCATGTCTTCTTCATAATTGTTTTATCTCTGTCTCTTGCTATCTTCTTAATGTGTTCTTCTGTCTGCCTCTATTTCTCTTGCCCTGAACAAGACAGCGTTGTCACTCGTAAGTGGATTCACCTAGATCTGGGTTTTTCTATTTTGTTTTGGTCCCGTCTAGGTATCATTTTCTTTCATTGATTGAAGAACACCACATACACTATATCAAATTTCAGTTTTCGGTTTTTCTCCCAAGGTTGCTCCAAAATAACCTAAAAACCGCCAAAGTAGCCCAAGTTGCCCAAAAATAGCCCAAAATTCAAAACTTGGTGTATCTAGGTGTTTTTTAAGGTATCAGCTAGGTTTTTTTTATTATTCACCATTCAGTGTGGCAACACTCAACCAGACTTATACTTCTCGTACACTTCGTCGCGTTAGTACTGCTTTGTTCCAACTCCCACCTAGGCTTGTTTTGAGAACCACGCGTTCAAAGTTTCTTGGGTTTTAATTGAAATGACGAAGGTATCACATTAAAATGAAATTTTGCACGATGACCCAAAATGTTAATTGCAAGATATTGTTTAGGATTATCATTAACCAATGTGACGTCGATTTATCACGTCAGGTAAATATTTGCCAAAAATGGAGATGGAGTAAAGAAGTACGAAGGCGGCGACTTCTTTGGGCGTTCATAACCATCGGTAATTAAGCCTTGCTGATATTTTAATCACCCTAAGCCAGGGGTCCAAAGAATGAATCAGAGCTGGGGCACTGTATAACAGATGGCCGCCGACCGAGCAAGGTGGAAACAGTTTGTTGCTGCCTTACAAGACGCCACCAGGCATGATGGCCACTGACTTTGACAGTTGGCGGCTAAAGATCAAAGAATAAGAAGAAGGAGTCAGGGGTCAGCAACAGGTCGATCTCGATCTACCGAAGATCTCAGATGATGATTTGGTAGAACTCTATGTGACCGAAAAATGGGGGAGGGGGTAATGTTTAATGTAATAAAATTTTGACTAGCCCTCTCCAGTTGTCACCTAAATACGAGATGTCCCCAGGTTAAAGTTACTATCACAGCATTCCCAGTCAAAACCCACAAGCTAGCTTGCTAAATTCCACGTTATTCGTGCTGTACATAAGATTGGAGCGCGATACTTTCTTTAAAGTGAAGTTAACATTCGGTAAAATATTCCATTGTTTTAATGTTTCCATCTTACCGTTGATGGGATTGCGGGAAACAGATCGTGCGGTAGATATATTAATTACAAATAGGCCGGACTCATTTTAAATTCTAAACGCTCAGAAACCTGAAAACTGATACGATTTTATCGAGGCAGATCTTTTTAAGAGCTGTGTTTCTAAAGTAGACACCCATAGCTCCTGTATTGCCTACTGGAGGTCTAAGCTAGTGCTCCGCAACCGGTATGCCTCGGCATACTGGGGTGCTGCGGCATACTGGGGTGATGCGGCATACTGGGGTGCTGCGGCATACTGGGGTGACGCGGGGTCTGTCTTGTGTGCCGTGACATCAGGCAGAGTACACGATATAATGTTATACATAATTATATGTTACAGTAAAATAGAATTAAATAATCTCATACGTACAATTTTATGAATAATAAGTTGAGTTATCATAACCCACACGTCCATTACTAAATCTTAGCAACTGTTGTCTTATGATTGCAGCACATTTAAAAATAATTACCATGCCTACATGCTTAAATATTATAGTCTACCGTGGAATTTTGAAGGACACTTTAGTGTGCCGTGAAGTAAAAATGTTGCGGGGCACTGCTCTAAGTGACGGCGGCGTATCGATAGCCCTTTGGGGAGACATCGCCAACTCTGTCTACTGCTCCAGGTCTCAGCCGCGGAGTTAGTTCTAAATTAAGGCACAAATACATCGTGAAGTGTGTTATTGCAGTAAATTCATAGCACCGGTACAATATCCCAACCTGACAGCAGGAAACGAACGAAAGAATGAAATAAAAAATTATTTCGACAGGGTGAAGTAATAGGTACTGTTTTAGTAATTTTCTAATGCACTGAGGCATATCTGAAGTCATCTTTATGTGACAGCGCCATCTTGAGCTCGCCATTTTGTCTGTCGTTCTCAGCGCCATCTTGTCATCACGATTGTCCCCGTGGTTCAGTGCCTTTCTACTACAACATCTTCAAGAGGAAGATATATTACTGGGCCACAATAAAGCCTAGAAATAGGTGTGTGTTATATTTGTGTTTTTGGCTCCTGCTAGAGCATCTAAGGCGAGTGTTATTTAAGTGGTCCAATTACTATGTTGCGCGCACTAAGTTGAGTGATTAGGCTTAGCAACTTATATAAAGAAGTGCCTGGCCAGCAGAGGCCTCTTTCTTCGTCAGACACCCAGAGTAAGACACCAGAGTCAATCTGTAGATGCCTTGAACACGTGAGTTAATTTAGATTAGCTTTAGTGATCTAGTTTTATTATTAGTATTCAGCGTGTCTGTTCTAATGTTTAATGAAATAGATAAAAAAGATGTGTTTCCTAAGGAGATTTCTTCCAAGACATTAGATTTAGTTCTGAAATAATAGATGAGTGAAAATATGTGTGGACAGATTTTAATAGTGTTAAGTCCAGATTGCGGCTGAAAGAGTTTAGTAGCAATTATTTCATTCATCAGACCGGGCAAGAAAGGCAAATTTAGTAGGAGAGTATTTCATACATGGAAGTGGACAGAGATGTTATCTGGGACTGTAATTTAGATAATATTAACTTGTTGGCAAGATGGCAACCGGGGGGCCACGTGTTGATGACTGTGCATAAAGAAGGCACCAGGGAGTCTGCAACAACACGCCCAGTTACCACGTGTTGTAAGCCTATAATGTTACGCTATGTTATATTGTGTGAATTGACACGTGGGTGAAGGCAGGTTAATGTAATTTTCTTCAATAATGGAAGAGATAGTTTAGGTTAAAGTGTATTTCACGATTATTGATTATTCAACTGTATATCTTTAGTGGGTTACTTTGAGTGAGGTGAGAATAGTCATTTAGATTTCTGGTGAGCGCAATGCCACTCCTTTGTGAGTAAGGCACTTGGAGACAGAGGTGTTTCTCTGTTTGCTCCTTGCGGAGCATGGAAACATCAATGCAGCTGGTGTCCATCACAAGCCCACAAGAAGCATTTTTATGCTATTGCAGTAGTTGTTTCGGTAACGATGTGTTTCATGTGATGAGTTCCCAATCTCATCAGGGGTCATATACCACACGCTTGTTGCCAGGCGCACCAGTCGTCACTTACGACATGTTCAGAGTGCAGGAACGAATATTGATGTGGATCGGTTGAGAGGTAGTAGCTTATTCTCATTAATGAGAGTATTCGGTGTACATATAGTTGAATATTATTCCATGTCAATTTTATTATTATTTAATTATGGTTATGTGTAGAATGGTTTGTGAGAGCACGTGGGCTCACTTGGAGATATATATTTCTCTTCTCCGCTCCTGAGGGAGCATGGGGCCACCAGTGTGGTTTGTCTCCGCATGAAGCATTCAGATGCTCTTGCAGTAGTGGTTTCGGTAGCAACCGATGTTACACGGTGAGATTGCCAGCCTCATGCACAACACCTTACTAGTCTCGCTAGACGACATGCATGTGTGTGTGTCTGTGTGATAGTTGAGTGTGTCAGGTGGCGTGGAAGGCCAGTTTGGCAGGTGAGAGTATCGTTTCTCATTATTTAACTATTATGATTTTAACTAGCCCGTGCTTTGTTTGCGTTTCAGGATTAGCAACTGAGCACTGGCTGGGTGTTTTGTTTTGTTTGCTTTGTTTTATTTGTTTAGTGTTTGCTTCATGCGCTCGGTCACTGACTGGGTTGTATGAATAAATACAGCCCCTGCCTTAGAATCAGAGTTTTATTGTTGATCGGGTCGATTGCGAGTGTGCAAGAAAGTGATCACATATCACAACAGCATCATCATCATCTCGCCCATCCTATCACATTTATATGAACACCAGCTAAGCACAATGCTATAGTGAACAGTTGTGGAAGTGAACATCTGTCTGTGAGGCTAATACACCCTCATTGACTCTTGAAATCATCCACACACTTCCAGGGATTTTCTCTGTGGTGGAACCCAGCAATGCACACTAAGCTTGGAGGAGTCACATGAGCCCCAGACGTAACTCTGGCTTTTACCTGGTTGGCTGCATGCAGGAGGATCTCACTATGGACACAGTGATAGGCAGGGGTATCTGAAAAGAGGCTCTGTGCAAGGCGTGACAATTCCTTGGGATAGCCCAGAACCAGAGCACAGTATTTTAGCACTGCTTACTTGAAGAGTCCCCTTGGATGGAGGGGAATGCGCAGTATGCCACGAGCTTCTTCTTCTTAGCTTGGGACTAGATGTGATGGTCCTTTAAATACAAGCCAAGCTGGAGAAACTTGAGCCAATGGCTCTAACTCAGCACGTTTTGGAATGGAAAAAAAAAGCCACAGGAAGAGTCTAGATTACACAGTAGATCTTCTTCGTTCGTCCTGAAAAGGACGTTGGTTGCGTTGTGTCCGTTTACGGCGAAGATGCGATATTTGCGCCTTTTGGTCGACACATCCGACTATAGCACGGCATTTTTGGGACCGGGTTAGCCTTCCGTCTTCGATCCCTACTCACTCAGCCAGACTGCAGTGATGCAGCCTACTTCCAGGACCACCACTGGAGGTTGAGTATGGTCTTGGTCAGCTCTGGTTCGCTGACATTGACGCAAGCAGTCTAGCTATGGGTCGCTAACTACATTCCTCACTGTTGACGCGTCTTAGATCCCACACAGTAGATAATACCAAAGAGTCTTAAACTTGGTATTGGCTGCAAAAAGAGCCTGAAGCTCAGCAGCCCTAGTTAAACAACATTAGTAATTTACTACTTTTTCTACCCAGCTGTGATTAGTTTACCCCGTGAAGTCCCGGGGAGTTCTAAGGACACACAGAAAGCATACAACTATTGTTCAATCAGGCAGGTTATATAAGGGGGACTCATAACAGGTGTTGGACTGGTAACATCATCACGTAAAATAGATTGCTTCAAAACCACTACTGTAAAAGCTCAAGAACGATTTGATGCTGGTTTCCTACAAGGGAGGTCGGTAGCGCAGTGGTTAGTGCACTGGCTTCCTAGCTCGGTGGTCCATGGTTCGATCCCCAGCTGAGGTGGGATTTTTTAGTCCGCAAACGGCTCCGGGGTCGACCCAGCCTCACAAATTGGGTACCAGAGCAACTCAGGGAAGGTTAAGGCGGCCGAGATGATGCTGACCACATCACCCCTAGTGTGCCGATGGTCAAGAAAATATGGGCCTAATACCATATTCCCAATATGCCTCAATTGGCGTGTAACGGGATCCTTTATCTTTGTCTTTCCTACAAGGGGGCTAAATGTAGTGGTGGCTCCATGCTCTATAGGGATGGAAAAGGAAAATGACAAGGTTAATGATAGTGGGGTCTAGTAAATTTTAAAAAATACCAGACATTTTGTTTAGGTGGTTCATGTTGTTGTTCATCCTTGTTGTGTGGTCTATTTAACACCAAGTCACGTTTATTTATTAATAATCTTCATTTTCATGTTTGTTATTTCTGTTAAATACGTTTTTATTTATTTCGTTCGTACCAGGCGTTCCCCGTTCAACCAAGACACAAGGTTCGTCGATTACATTAGGGCGCATGTCCAGTTATAAAAGACCTTATAGTCTGGTGTTTTAAACATTTGTCCATGATTCGCTACAACTTAAACTCGGTTCATTCTGTCATTGACGTTTGCGTTGTTTGTTCTTGGAGTAACTCATCGACTTAGCAAGTTTTATGAAATAATTGTTCCTTCATCTTCGTCGTTCACGCTTAATTAATCACGTCTCTCTCTCCCTTGTATAAAGCTGGCGGTCCGTCTCAAATTTCTCTCCTCACAATACAGTTTCTCTCTCAACTGGGTTAAAGAAGGCTACGCTGTCACCCTTCTCTTCTCATGGAGCCGGCAGTTATGAAATAACACGACAGTCTGTTAGTTCTCTGAAGTTTAGAAAAATGTGTAATGTAAAAGTTTATCTTCGTCGGACACTTCATATTACTCGTCATGTAACTGACCAGACTGTATTCTTTAGTACAGGTCTTAGTACTTTATTAGTTCCTTTCACAAGGATGACACAGTGTGGTGGGTTTTGATGTTATGAAATGATGTTGATATTTGTCCTTAATGTACTGAATGAGGCCAGCTGTGAAGGTTCCTGATTCTAATAAATTTAGGGTTGAGTTATCAGGATACCTTTCTGCTACCACCTTATGGCCTCAAGCAGACTTATTCTTGACTAGTATGAATGATAGCTACGTCTAATGTCTAGGGATATGCAAGTGTGGTGTGATGGTACTTTAACAATAATACACAGCTATACAAACAAGTATTAAAGGTCTAAGATTAAAGGAAGTAACACCTAGGATAACTTTGTACAATTAATAATTTTCTGTATGATTTATTTGGTCCTGAACCTAGTATTCTTCTGGTCAGGACTTTAAAAATGAAAAGAATTCAAGATATATACAAAATATAAATTTTAGACCCACAGGGACAAGTGTCCAAACAATTACTGTTAAATTATACTAATAGTGTTACTAAACTCTGACTATAACTGGTTTCTACCACTGGATGGCTGTTTGGGATTGTTTAATCACTCCCAGTCTCTTTACCATCTAATGTCACTGTTCATTTTACTATGGAAATATTTTATTTCTTGGATACAGGGGTATGCTGCTCTTATAGCTGATGTACTGTTAGGGTACCAGATATTTCACTTATTTGGCCCACTGGAACTGTCTGAATTCTTTCTGCCTGTCATAAAATTAACCATGATACAACGTTAAAATATCTCCAATGATACAACTTAGGGATAAAAACTAATGCGTAAGCTACTAGAATACATGATCGCCCACGCCGCGGGTCATCACCCGCCATGGAAATTAAATTGTTAAACGTGAAGGCAAAACGTTACCCTTGGAACGGGATGAGAACGGAGATCAAAAGGAAAAATCTGACTGAACGCGTGCTTGAAACTAGCAAGGCTAAAAGACGCAATTGGTGGGGAAAGGAGGAAAAAGTCACGTCCCCAAGTTGACACAAGGTAAAGAAATCGACAAAAGGGACCTTAGCTATTATACGCAACAGTCATTTCTTGGACGCTTTTGCGATAACTTAGTCCGTTTATTTGAATTCAGCGGCAAACGCAGTATAGAAGATGCTAGAAATATTTCGAAAAACCAACTAACCTTGAAAAGTAACTTTTTCTTAATAATGATGTTAGGAATATAAAACCTAGCTGGCCGGATGGCCCATCTTGAGCAGTGAAATAATATGCTTTCATTTATACAGACGGATAGATAATAAGAAAGATATTGACAAAAGACTGTGTTGTTCATATCAGCGAGCATCTGCATTGAAACAAAAAATGTCCCTAATTTTCAAAAAAACTGTAGCCTTGAGACTCAAGTGCTAAAATCTAGTTGGAATGAAAGAGACGGGATGGGATGGTGAACTGTGGCTAAAAATAACTTTAAAGGCAAAATTGTGTAGGGGAAGGCGGAGTTGGTTCAAAAAACAAGTGTGTTTTTTTGTGAAACGCAAGTAGAGACAGACGGACCAACAGACAATAATGCATACTTGACTGAGGTATGACTGAAATGACTTTTTGGTAGGAGGTTTGAATTTGAAAAGAAAAAGGCGGTGATTGGCCATAGATGAATATATTATCGGCGCTCAGACGCGCATTTTTGCCATTCGTCATAAGTTGTCCTAGTAGACACAGTGAATTATTTAGTGGTGTAATTCCCAGAAGCTAATTGAAATATTTAGAGGGACGCCATACTAAAGCCAGCAGCTCAGCTGAGTTTTGCTAGCAATTAACTGTGTTCTATATTCATAATTCTGGTAAGACTGAAATTATTTCTTTGTATATTTTAATATTTGTTTAATGTTTCGAGTGATTTGATACTGCCATATCAAAATCTATCCCTTACAACAAGTAAGGATTCGCTCTAGACCCCCCGCCCCAGTTCAGGGTCTAGAGACAAATAAAATACATAAACTCCAGCAAGGATTATGAAAGACAGATCAAGTGTTGAGATCAGTGGAACATATCACCTATCCTATTCTATGGCAGGAAGCTAATGAACATATTTCAGAATATGTAGTCTGGGAGAACTTATCCTATGTGAAACCAACTTGGTAAGATGTGTTGTATGGTCAAAGAGATCTGACCCGTCTATGTGGTGTTGTTGTTGTGTGTGGTGTTGTGTCCAGAAATGGTTTAGAGGATGGAATTCTGACACATGACCAATACTTTATTGCAGAACTGTGAGTTTTTATTTGGCACCAATGTGGTGTCAAATGAGGTGTTGAATATTACAAGAGTGGACCCGTGCAGTATTATATTTTGGCAGAGCAGCCTTTTATTGCCCCCAAGCACGGAGAGGTGGGGCCACCAGACTCCTGATATTGCCCCAAGCACGGAGAGGTGGGGCCACCTGATTCCAGCACCAGATTACTCATTCAAGATACGTGAGCGTCTGGACTGCTGAATACTCACCAACTTAATTTCTAACACACCAATTATAATACCATCAATAAATGGACAATGTGTAGTCGCCATAGACAGGGAGTGATGAGGCCACCCCAACAGCACATCCATTAAACGTTCTCCCAGAAAAATTACAACCATAAACAGTAGTAATATTAACTAGTCTTGTAAAATACATATGTACACTCCTTTCATTTATTATGCCATATATTCATGCATTTCATTAATAATTGCAAAACCTTTCATATGTTCTGACCAAAATAAAACCTTGGTTCAGAACAAATAAACTTAAAGAAAATTTATTATCAAAAATTTTACACAGCTTGAGTTAGTTCAGTGTGTCATAACATTTTATTAATATTATTAGAATTGTTAAATATCTGTGTGTGTGTATGTAAACTACCACAACACATTACATATCATACCCTAGAATTTTAACGTAGCCACATTCATTAGAAAAAAAAGATAGGTGTGAGGTCGTAGTGGTAGCAAGAAGGGCCTTCTGAAAATTCACAGCTACATTTATCTCAGGAGCCTTCACAGCTGACCTCATGCATCACATTAAGTAAGATCACAATCATACAATACCAACAAAACCACTACATATATTGGGGTCTCTTGTCCCGGGATAATTAGCCTATCAATAATATTAGGATCTCCTGGGGGGAGAAATAAATTAGGGGAACACATTATAAAAATTAAAAGTGTCCCTGAAAATAAAAGTTGGTGAATCTTCACAGCCAGTGGTAGTTAATTGATTAATTAATTAATTAGAATTATTTTAGACTAGAGTAATTAGAATTACTTTAGTGGTTGGAAATTTTACTTTGCTCATTGCTAGAATTGTTTAAAAAGTATGGCGGAGCTAGCCAAATTCAGATCAGCTGCTGTGCTAACGGCAAAGGATATGGGAATGGATGGTCAGGTTTTAATTCAATATGTAACGGCTGAATGTGATAAGTATATTGAACGGGAAGAAAGAAGATTAGAAAAAGAGGCTGAAAGAAAATTAGAGTCTGAAAGGTTGGCTGAAGAGAAGAGGTTAGACGCTGAAAAAGAAATTAAGAGGCTGCAGATTGAGGCAGAAGACAAACGACAGCAAAGGGAGGCAGAAGATAGAAGGTTGCAGAGAGAGCACGAATTACGACTAAGGGAGCTGGAGCTACAAGGCCAGGCTCCTGAAAATGGTGCCAGCCCTTTTGCCTCAGATGCTACGCCCAGTCTGGGAGCCTCAACATCAGCTATGGGGTTTCATTTAGACCATTTTGTTGAAAAAGACGATGACATAGAGGGGTACCTAGGACGTTTTGAGTTATTAGCTACTACATATGTTTTAGAGAGAGAGAGGTGGAGTTTAAAGTTATCATAGGGACTGAGAGGTACTTCTTATGAAGTCTTCGCAAAAATGAACAGAGAAGACCAGGAAAATTATGACTTGTTAAAGCAGGCTTTGTTATTGAGGTACGAAAAAAATGGTGAATTTTATCGTAAGAAATTTAGAAATGCCAAACTGTTGTCTGGGGAGACATACCACCAATTCTCTGCCAGACTGGAAACCTATTTGGAGAAATGGACTGCTCTGGGGAAGACCCAAGATCTTAAAGAGATGATCATGATTGAGCAATTGAGAGAGTCCATGGCTCCAGACATGAGAAAATTTCTCATGGAACAAGGTGCAGAGAAGTTGGGGGAGGTTTTAAATGTCGCTGAGAGGTATCAGGCAGCCCAGGCAGAGGTAAGTGGTGCTAAAAAGAAGCACATAGACAATTTTAAAGCTCCACAGCAATTTAATAAATTTGATAATAGAGAGCAGGGAAATAAAGGTAGGACAAACTTTGAACGGCCAAGAAATGACTACCGAGACAGAAACTCACAGTTCAATGACCAAAAATCCAATGAAAGAAAACCGTTTAACCAAGGAAAAAGATGGTGTAAATGGTGCAAGAAAGATAACCATAACACCGAATTTTGTAGAAGGAAACCTTCAAACATTGCTGCAATGAAGTCGGGGACGCAAAGATTAAAGGTTAATCCTAATGGACAGCAGGAACCTTATCACCCCCCAGTTTGTGAGGATGTTATTTGTAATGGGGTCACCATAAGGTGCCTTTATGATACAGGTTTGGATTATGATTCAGTTGTGAAGTCTAGCCTAGTGGACCCAAGTCAGTATACCACAGAAACAGTGGAAATACAAGGGGCAACTAAGGACATACCACTCATGACACTTCCCATCGCAAGGATAACGGTGAAAACTCGCTATGTGGAAGGAGAAATCAGAGCAGCAGTGATAGATGAACCAATCTACCCTCTGATAGTGGGGTGTAGATACGTCTTCTTGGGGAATCCCGAGAGACCTGTGATCATGGCGACAGTGCAGACCAGGTCACAGAAGAAGGAGGAAGAAGGTGAACCTATAAATGCTCATCCAGAGGAGATGAGGAAGGCGCAGGCTGAGGATAGGACACTCAAGCCATGTTTTAAAAAATTGCCCAAATGCCACACACCTCCGAGCAAGGGGGAATATTTTATGAAGAACAAACTATTATACAGGAAGGCCGGAACTGGAACAAATGGTCACAACCAGCTGGTTCTTCCCACTTCATATAGGGATAAAGTGATGGAACTCGGGCATGCGATTCCCTTCAGTGGTCACATGGGGATCAGCGCCAGGACAGCGTATAGCTTGTCATTACTTCTGGCCAGGGATAACGGAGGATATAAAAAGATATGTCAAATCCTGCCCAGAATGTCAAAGGGTAGCTCCAAAGCACTGGACTGCTCCTGCAACTCTAGGGGAAATGCCCATAGTGGGAACACCTTTTGAGAGGGTTGCAGTGGATATTGTGGGACCTCTCACTCGGACCAAGAGGAGGAACAGTTACATCCTTACTCTGGTGGACACTTGTTCTATGTGGGGAGAGGCGGTAGCCCTGCCATCAATTGATTCAAAACATGTAGCAGAGGCACTACTTACAATATTTACCCGATTAGGATTCCCGCATCAAATCTTGACGGATAATGGCTCTCAGTTCAAGGGGAAACTAACGGAAGAAGTTTTTAAGCTATTTCAAGCCAGACACTTTCATTGTAGTCCGTACCATCCGCAAGGGAACGGCCAGGTAGAGAGGTTCAACGGGACTCTCATTTCTATCCTGAGAAAGCTGGCACACGAAAAACCGGATCTGTGGGATCAATTCCTGCCCGCCGCATTGTTTGCGTATCGGGAGGTACCACATAGTTCAACCGGGATGGCTCCCGCAACTCTGCTATTTGGGAGGCCAATAAAAGGTCCATTAGAAGCCCTATTAAGGACCTGGACAGATGAGAAGGCGGAAGAGACTGTTACCTCATCTTATCAATACGTGAACGAACTGACCACTCGTTTGAAAGCTGGATGGAAACTGGCAAATGATAATTTGAAACAAGCCAGGAAGAAACATGCAGCATATTTTAATAGGAAGGCAAAGGACAGAGAACTAGCTGTGGGAGAGAAGGTGCTGCTTCTACTACCCGGTAGCCAGAATAAATTACAAATTGGATGGCAAGGTCCATATACGGTTCTAGAGAAGGTGTCTAGAACAAACTATAAAATTGACAAAAAGGGGAAGGAGAAAGTTTATCATGTAAACCTGTTAAAGAAGTATCTGGACAGACCACTCCAGGAAAGCACCCCCTTACTGACCTTAGCTATCGCAACTCAAATGCAAAAGGAACCACTCACCTCACATGAATACCCATTACATCCTTGTGAAACAGCAGCACAGGTAAAAGTCAGTAAGCACCTGACTAAAAACCAGAGGGAGAGAGTTCAACAGGTTCTGGAGGAACATACAGATGTATTAACAGATAAACCAGGCCATACAAATTTGCTACAGTATGACATGAAACTGGTAGACTCAAACCCAATCTGTATGAGAGCCTATTCTATTCCGTTCGCGAAGGAGAAGGCATTGAAGGAAGAAATAGATTATTTGTTGAAGGAGGGGATTATTTCACACAGTGAATCATCTTTTAGCTCTAGTGTCGTTTTGTTGAGAAAACCGTCTGGGGAACACAGACTGTGCATAGATTACAGGAAACTGAATGCTGTCACAGAAGGACAAGTGGATCCATTACCAGACACAAAACAGTTATTTGCCAGATTGAACAAGGCAAAATACTTTTCAAAGGTGGATCTTAGTAAAGGCTATTACCAGATCCCAGTGAAGCCTGAAGTGAGACCTTATTTGGCTTTTAGCACTTCGGATGGACATTATGAATTCAACATGCTACCATTCGGACTGAAAAATGCTCCGAGTGTATTTTCAAGGATGATGCGCAAATTGTTGGATCCCCTGAATAACCCATGTATCACGAATTTCATGGATGATATTCTCGTCGCCACAGAGACATTTGAAGAACACATTGAAGCTCTAGAAATGTTATTTAATAGGCTTAGGGAGGCGAACTTAACTGCTAGGCCAACAAAATGTTGCATTGGATGCAAAGAGTTGGAATTCTTGGGACACACTGTATATCAGGGTAGCATGACCCCTGATCCCAAGAACTTGGAAAAACTGCAGAGAGCACCTAGACCACAAACAAAAAAGGACGTGCGATCATTCGTGTCGTTATGCGGATTTTATCAAAAATATATCAAAGATTTTAACTCTATTTGTGCTCCTCTGACTGATCTGACTCGCAAGGGACTTCCAGATAAAATTATTTGGACTGCGCAAAGTGAATTAGCGTTCCAAGACTTAAAGGAAAAACTCACTAGCAAGCCTATTCTCAAACTGCCTGATTTGACACAGGACTTTGTCTTAAGAACCGATGCAAGTAATGTAGGACTCGGAGCGGCTTTGTTGCAAAGATCATCTTCACCTGATGGGGAACTGAAACCAGTCGCTTATGCAAGCCGCAAATTGAATAAGGCGGAACAAGGATACTCCACAAGCGAAAAAGAATGTTTAGCGTTAATCTGGGCAATAAAGAAGTTTCAAATCTATCTGTATGGTAGGACTTTTGTGGTCGAGACGGATCATCAGCCTCTCGTATTCTTATCTCAGGCTAAGCATGAAAACGCAAGATTGCTGAGGTGGTCTTTATTGCTTCAACCTTATCAGTTTAGTATCCAATATATCCCAGGCAAATTGAATGTCGGTGCAGATTTCCTCAGTCGGCACCCCTGTGATCAAAATTAGAGTAATGGCAGGCGTGAGGAGAGATTTTATCTATGTGTATCACTGGTTTTAGAACTTGCCGTAGGCATGTTTTCAAGTGGGGAGATGTGTCATAAAATTAACCATGATACAACGTTAAAATATCTCCAATGATACAACGTAGGGATAAAAACTAATGCGTAAGCTACTAGAATACATGATCGCCCACGCCGCGGGTCATCACCCGCCATGGAAATTAAATTGTTAAACGTGAAGGCAAAACGTTACCCTTGGAACGGGATGAGAACGGAGATCAAAAGGAAAAATCTGACTGAACGCGTGCTTGAAACTAGCAAGGCTAAAAGACGCAATTGGTGGGGAAAGGAGGAAAAAGTCACGTCCCCAAGTTGACACAAGGTAAAGAAATCGACAAAAGGGACCTTAGCTATTATACGCAACAGTCATTTCTTGGACGCTTTTGCGATAACTTAGTCCGTTTATTTGAATTCAGCGGCAAACGCAGTATAGAAGATGCTAGAAATATTTCGAAAAACCAACTAACCTTGAAAAGTAACTTTTTCTTAATAATGATGTTAGGAATATAAAACCTAGCTGGCCGGATGGCCCATCTTGAGCAGTGAAATAATATGCTTTCATTTATACAGACGGATAGATAATAAGAAAGATATTGACAAAAGACTGTGTTGTTCATATCAGCGAGCATCTGCATTGAAACAAAAAATGTCCCTAATTTTCAAAAAAACTGTAGCCTTGAGACTCAAGTGCTAAAATCTAGTTGGAATGAAAGAGACGGGATGGGATGGTGAACTGTGGCTAAAAATAACTTTAAAGGCAAAATTGTGTAGGGGAAGGCGGAGTTGGTTCAAAAAACAAGTGTGTTTTTTTGTGAAACGCAAGTAGAGACAGACGGACCAACAGACAATAATGCATACTTGACTGAGGTATGACTGAAATGACTTTTTGGTAGGAGGTTTGAATTTGAAAAGAAAAAGGCGGTGATTGGCCATAGATGAATATATTATCGGCGCTCAGACGCGCATTTTTGCCATTCGTCATAAGTTGTCCTAGTAGACACAGTGAATTATTTAGTGGTGTAATTCCCAGAAGCTAATTGAAATATTTAGAGGGACGCCATACTAAAGCCAGCGGCTCAGCTGAGTTTTGCTAGCAATTAACTGTGTTCTATATTCATAATTCTGGTAAGACTGAAATTATTTCTTTGTATATTTTAATATTTGTTTAATGTTTCGAGTGATTTGATACTGCCATATCAAAATCTATCCCTTACAACAAGTAAGGATTCGCTCTAGACCCCCCGCCCCAGTTCGGGGTCTAGAGACAAATAAAATATATAAACTCCAGCAAGGATTATGAAAGACAGATCAAGTGTTGAGAACAGTGGAACATATCACCTATCCTATTCTATGGCAGGAAGCTAATGAACATATTTCAGAATATGTAGTCTGGGAGAACTTATCCTATGTGAAACCAACTTGGTAAGATGTGTTGTCTGGTCAAAGAGATCTGACCCGTCTATGTAGTGTTGTTGTTGTGTGTGGTGTTGTGTCCAGAAATGGTTTAGAGGATGGAATTCTGACACATGACCAATACTTTATTGCAGAACTGTGAGTTTTTATTTGGCACCAATGTGGTGTCAAATGAAGTGTTGAATATTACAAGAGTGGACCCGTGCAGTATTATATTTTGGCAGAGCAGCCTTTTTTTATTGCCCCCAAGCACGGAGAGGTGGGGCCACCAGACTCCTGATATTGCCCCCAAGCACGGAGAGGTGGGGCCACCTGATTCCAGCACCAGATTACTCATTCAAGATACGTGAGCGTCTGGACTGCTGAATACTCACCAACTTAATTTCTAACACACCAATTATAATACCATCAATAAATGGACAATGTGTAGTCGCCATAGACAGGGAGTGATGAGGCCACCCCAACAGCACATCCATTAAACGTTCTCCCAGAAAAATTACAACCATAAACAGTAGTAATATTAACTAGTCTTGTAAAATACATATGTACACTCCTTTCATTTATTATGCCATATATTCATGCATTTCATTAATAATTGCAAATCCTTTCATATGTTCTGACCAAAATAAAACCTTGGTTCAGAACAAATAAACTTAAAGAAAATTTATTATCAAAAATTTTACACAGCTTGAGTTAGTTCAGTGTGTCATAACATTTTATTAATATTATTAGAATTGTTAAATATCGGTGTGTGTGTATGTAAACTACCACAACACATTACATATCATAACCCTAGAATTTTAACGTAGCCACATTCATTAGAAAAAAAAGATAGGTGTGAGGTCGTAGTGGTAGCAAGAAGGGCCTTCTGAAAATTCACAGCTACATTTATCTCAGGAGCCTTCACAGCTGACCTCATGCATCACATTAAGTAAGATCACAGTCATACAATACCAACAAAACCACTACACTGCCGAATGACCACTGCTCCAAAAGTAATGGGGGGGGGGGGGGGGATACTGGCGACCCCTATCACTACTGGCCTCCAAAACTTCTCAACAGCTTTCACATAGAACTCTGGCACCGGACTAGTGCCAGATAAGACCCTGTAATAATGAATGTCTCCTGGGTGATATCTTATTTAGACTGTGTTTTATATACAAAAGAGCATACACAAGAAATAAAGAGCTGGGTCATATCCAATGGACCAATCCAGCACATCCATTCCACAGTGTACCAGTGTTGTTCACATGTCTCTCCTACAAAGGCGGCACTGCATCTGCAATAATCTTATTAATCTTTCTTTTCTACCATACAATGGGATAGGTGAGCTGTGTCCCTCTGGTCACCTAAGAAAACATTTTATTTCACAAAACATGTGCATTTACAAAACTGGCAATGTGTTTCATCTTAATTCCCCTTCAAGCCCTGCATAAATCAGCTTGGGACCTGATTACTTAGTCGTGATGGCAGCATCTCTCACTCACATTTTTTAAAACAAAATATATATGAATAATGTCGGTCTTACCAGAATTCAATGAAAAAACACACAGGTACGTTGAATAGCAGATTCCAGATGTACTGCTGGCTGGACTGTGATGCCTATACTTTCATATATATTTGCTTTTATAAGGCTAATCACTTTTCACAAAAATTCACAACGTCCTGCTCTCGGGACTATCTTCTACAAATGGCGTCAAGCCGTTGAATTTTCTTAATAATATGAAAAGGCTTTGGCCAATGACCGAACGACAATTTTGAAATTTGAAATTAAAAGCAAAACATACTTGATTTTTGGACACTACCAAGTTTTTTCCTCTCTCATTCTTAGATCTCTACTGCTAAATATATTTTGTGTTAAGCCATCCCATAATTTTTCTCCCCCTTTTCTGCCCCGTTCTACAACAGACTACTTGTAACCTTTTCCTGCCTTTTTCAAGGACGCGTCAAAAAAGTCACCGTTAGTGCTGTGGTAAAATCTGCGAGGATAATTACTCATTTCTATGGTTTTTAGTCATAAAAACAACAATAAATAAAACCAGCCCGATTGTGTCTGACGGAATTGCTCTCACACGCCCGCCACTGCCTTTTGTGCAGTGCGAAAAGCCTATAGCATATATAATATACAACGCGCTGCATTTTCGGTTTCGCCAACGTACTACCGATGTTTAAACTTGTAAGATCTGCTGCATACACGGCCGCCTAACCCGATAAAATTAATTAATTGGCGGAAGAGCGCCGCACAATACTATCTGAATTAACGTAATATTTTGTTTTTAACAGGTTAATCAGTAGTAAGTCTTACAATTTGGTAGTGAAACACGATAAAATTCAAATCATAAAACCCAACTTGTTAACCCGCCACGTCTAACACCCGATTTGCCTGCCACACTCTGCCATGCGTATCTACACGCGGCGGCAAACGCCATCGGAGGCAAACACACAGACAGTTTGTCCCCACTCGTTGTAGACGTACTGGCGTCACTAAAACAAGTAGTATTTGAATCACATAGGCTAAGCGGGAGAGGAGAAAGGAGGAAATGGTGGTCTTGTGTAAAATCTTATTTGACGAACGAACAGTGACAAAAATGAAAATCTTTATTAATAGGAAACTGAACATAAAACTTATATGATAAGATAGCTGAGACTCCCCTAAGCAAGAATATGTTTTAAATACTATGATAGCCCCAGTATTAGTGAAGTTATGAAGGAAAAATAAAATGTCCAAGACGGTAGACCAGACAGATAGTCAACCCTACTTGAATTTTTCATAACGTTAAGGGACGATCGCGTAGAAAGAGGCATTGAGGTGAATATTCAAATTCGCTTGAGTACAGAGGGTATAGGGTGAGAAGGGGGGGCGATAGGAAATTGGTTATCAACGAAACGTTTTTGTTGTATGGCAACTAACATAGGCTAGCCAATTAAATAGCAGACGCGGTGTAGTTTGGAATTGTTTTTTGTTTTTCAAAAACTGCATTTTGAAATCTGGTAGTCGCCAGCTTCTGATTGGCTAGTGGTACCCAATATTAGCAAGGGGTTTTCCTTATTCAATTGCCAGTTGTCAAAAATAACTTACATTAAACATTTTGCTGAGATTCAGCTGTGGTAAATTTAAAGTAAAATAAATATTTCCCAGCCTGAGACCAGTGCAGAGTGAAACTGCGGCCATTGCTTTGCAAGTCAGCATCATTTGTTTATATTTCTTGAATTGTGGTAAGGACGATTTATGAATTATTCTGTTTAATTCCACAGCAAACAAAATTGGGTATTGATATTGAGGAAAAATGAAGAACATGTCGGTAGTAGACATTGTTGAGTCCTCATCTTAAAATGTATCTAATTGATGTATGTTGTCATGATTATGCTGTTATATTATTATAGTAGTAAGCCTCTGTGTTCTATGAACACTATTTACATGCCTGAAGCATTTATAATATAAAAAGAAAAGAGAAAATCATACCAACGGAAATGTGGTTACCCCACATTATTGTATTGAGGAAAAAAGATGTAAAGGTACAGTGGCGTATCTGCCATAGGGACCTGAGGTGTGGTCACAGCAAGGAGGGAGTCAAACAAAGTTAGGGGCTTGTGCACATGTACGGCACGCAAGGCTGACCCCATATCCTGGTAGGAAAATATTAAATAATCTCAGTGAGTAGATGTAAAGCTAGGGTATCCTTTTGTTCCAGCGTTTTATTCCCTGTTACCGACTGGTGGCAGGAAGCCAGCTGAAAGTGAATACAGCCCTCAAGCCTCCATCCAGTCATTTCTACTATTATAAGAACACGGAGGAGCTTGAACGAGTGAAAGAGTCTGCATCTTCAGGAGAGAATTTCCTTATAAATAACCCCAGGTGATGTGCCATACATCTGGGTACATCTGACACTTTTGTAAAAAAGTAACATTCACTGAGTTTCCCAATGATATTCAGGAATTTCAAGGGGTATGATGACACAACAGCCCCTCATACACAGTGACTCTCCCTTTATAGGATTACAGTAGTAGCTGTGAACTGTTCTTCAGTGAAAAATATATCTTGACTTTATTTGTGTGGACAGAAAGTCCAGTTGTTTTATTACCCTCTTTTCTGTAAACTATCTTGTCCTTATTTTCAAGACCTGTCCAAAAGATATGACTGGACAGGCAGATTAAATTATAAATATTCAGTTCAAAAGAAAACTTAACACCTGTTTTATTAACTTTCTCATAGACAAGTAAAGTGTTTGTGTGTTGTGTACTATCATCTCATTTCTCCCCTAGACAATAGGTACATCATACACCCTACACTAGAGCCAACAGAGAGACCGTGAGAGATCTAGGGAGGTAGCGTTAGGTTCCCTGTACACAATTCATCATCATCATTTATAGAATCAGGGACCTACATTTGCTTGACCTCGCACGGTTACTGCATACACTTATTTCATTCTTTGTTAGGATACCATCATAACCTCCCCAGCAAATCATCTTATTTGCTACATAATTGGGGGCTCGTCCGGGATTGAACTTTCTACATAAATTGGGGACAGTCTAATTTTCCCAGGAAATCCCCATATAATATATTTGCCCAAGATTTTGGGAAGTCAAGAAAGTGTCAGAAACCCAGATTTAATTAAATAAATTTATAATTAGTTATATTTAGAAACTTTGTTGGTACATTTTTCAGGATGGCAGATCTGGCCAAGTTTCGCTCTGCAGCTGTGCAAGCGGCGAGAGATATGAATATGGAGGGACAAATTTTGGTTGATTATGTCACCTCAGAATGTGACAAATTTATTACTAGGGAAGAACATAGGTTAGCTGAGGAAAGGAGAGTGCAGTTAGAAGATGCTAGGGAGACTAAGAAATTAGAGGCTGATCGAGAGGCTGAGATAAAGAGGCTGCAGTTGGAGGAGAAGAAACTTGAGGCTGAGAAGGAGGCAAAGAAACTTGAACTCGAGGCTGAGAAGGAGGAAAAACGTCTACACAGGGAGGCGGAACGAGAGAAAGAAGAAAGAAGATTGGAGGCGGAAAAGGAAGATAAACGGTTACAGAGGGAACATGAGTTACGACTAAGGGAGCTAGAGCTACAAGGCCATGCTCCGGAAAATGGAACTAGCCCTTCCACTTCCGACTCCGCTGCAAGCCAGGGGGCCTCCTCATCAGCCATGGGGTTCCACTTAGATTATTTTATAGAAAAAGATGATGATATTGAGTCGTATCTAAGCAGATACGAAATATTAGCCACTACTTATGGGTTGGAAAGAGAAAAATGGGGAGTAAAGTTGTCTCAAGGACTTCGCGGTACAGCTTACGAAGTTTTTTCTAAAATGAGTAGGGGTGACCAGGACAACTATGACATGTTGAAGCAAGCTCTTCTGTTAAGATACGAAAAGAACGGAGAATTTTATAGAAAGAAATTTAGGAATGCCAGGCTACTGTCGGGTGAGACCTATCACCAGTTCTCCGCCCGGTTGGAAACGTATATGGAGAAATGGGCTTCTTTGGGGAAAACCCAAGATCTCAAAGAGATGATACTCATTGAGCAGATGAGAGAGTCCATGGCTCCAGACATGAGAAAGTTTCTCATGGAACAGGGTGCGGAGAGACTGGAGGAAATAATAAATATCGCTGAAAGGTATCATGCAGCCCAGGCAGAGGTAGCTGGTATTAAAAAGAAACCAGTAGATCAGTTTAAGGCTCCTCAAACCCATAATAAATTTGATAACAGAGGTAAGCAGAACTTCGATAGGCCTCGAAATGATTATAAAAATAAAACCGCACAATTCAAGGACAGAAGGAATGAGGAAAGAAAACCTCATCATCAAAGTAGATGGTATTGTACTTATTGTAAGAAGGAGGGACATGACATTAAGTATTGTAAAAGTAAACCTGCTGGATTTGCTGCTATGAAAAGGGGAAAACAGGAGGGAAAGGACAAACCTGCTGAACAGCAGGAACCTTATCACCCCTCAGTTTGCGAGGATGTTGTATGCAATGATGTCACCATAAGGTGCCTCTATGATACAGGTTTGGATTTTGAGGCTGTGGTGAGCTCGCACTTGGTGAACCCAGATCAGTATACCACAGAAACAGTGGAGATACAAGGGGCGACCAAGGACCTACCCCTCATGAAACTTCCCATTGCCAGGATACCAGTGAAGACTCGCTATGTGGAAGGGATAATCAGAGCAGCAGTGATAGACGCACCCATCTACCCTCTGATATTGGGGTGTCGTTATGTCTACTTGGGAAATCCAACGAGACCTGTGGTCTTGGCAGCAGTCCAGACCCGATCACAATCCAGAAAGGAAGAAGATGAACCTATAAATACTCATCCCGAAGAGATGAGAAAGGCACAGGCTGAAGATAAGTCACTGAAGCCGTGCTATAAGAAACTCCCAAAGAGCCATACTCCTCCAAATAAAGGAGAATTCTATATGAAGAATAAATTGCTATACAGGAAGGCCGGCACTGGTGCAGCTGGTCATGGTCAGCTGGTCCTTCCTAAATCATATAGAGAAAAAGTGATGGAGTTAGGTCATGCTATCCCCTTCAGTGGTCACATGGGGATTAGTGCAACAGGACAGCGTATAGCTTGTCATTATTTCTGGCCAGGGGTAACGGAAGACATAAAGAGATACGTACACTCCTGCCCCGAATGCCAGAGAGTAGCTCCAAAGCATTGGACTGCTCCCGCAACTCTTGGGGAAATGCCCATAGTGGGAACCCCTTTTGAGAGAGTTGCTGTGGATATTGTGGGACCTCTCACTCGGACCAAGAGGAGGAACAGTTACATCCTTACTCTGGTAGACACTTGTTCTATGTGGGGAGAGGCGGTAGCCCTGTCATCAATCGATTCGAAACATGTGGCAGAGGCATTACTTACGATATTCACAAGGTTAGGTTTCCCGCATCAAATCTTGACAGATAATGGCTCTCAGTTCAAGGGGAAACTAACTGAAGAGGTGTTCAGGTTGTTTCAAGCCAAGCACTTTCATTGTAGCCCGTACCATCCCCAAGGGAACGGCCAGGTAGAGAGGTTCAATGGGACTCTCATTTCTATCCTGAGAAAGCTGGCACATGAGAAACCTGACACGTGGGACCACTACTTGCCCGCCGCCCTGTTTGCGTACCGGGAAGTACCACATAATTCCACCGGAATGGCCCCCGCAACACTGTTATTTGGTAGGCCAATAAAAGGTCCGTTAGAAGCTTTGTTAAGGACCTGGACTGATGAGAAGGCAGAGGAGACTGTTACCTCATCTTATCAATACGTGAACGAACTGACCAATCGTTTACAAACCGGTTGGAAACTGGCAAATGAAAATTTGAGACAAGCCAGGAAAAAGCATGCTGCTTATTATAATCGAAAAGCGAAGGATAGGGAACTTGCTGTGGGGGAGAAGGTACTTCTTCTATTGCCCAGCAGCAATAATAAACTTCAGATCGGATGGCAAGGACCATACACAGTTTTGGAAAAGGTATCCAGAACCAATTATAAGATAGACAAAAAGGGAAAGGAAAAAGTCTATCATGTGAACCTGTTGAAGAAATATCTGGACAGACAAATCCAGGAAGGGACACACTTATTGGCCTTGTCTATTGCAACCGAAATGAAAAATGACCCTCTCTCCTCATTTGAATATCCACTGAAAACCAGTGAAACGTTTGAGCAGGTGAAAATCAGCAATCACTTGACAAAAGGGCAGAAGGAGAAGGTTCGACAGATCCTTGAGAAACATACAGATGTGTTGACAGATAAACCGGGTAACACCCATTTGTTGGAATATGATATGAAACTACTAGACCAAACACCTATCTGTATGAGGCCCTATTCTATTCCATTCGCTAAGGAGAAAGCTTTAAAAGAGGAGATAGATTATTTGTTACAAGAAGGGATTATTTCTCATAGTGAGTCTCCTTATAGTTCCTGCGTGGTTCTGTTGCGGAAACCATCGGGAGAACATAGACTGTGTATAGATTACAGGAAACTGAATGCTGTCACAGAAGGTCAGGTGGATCCATTACCTGATACTACTCAACTATTTGCCAGGCTGAACAAGGCAAAATATTTTTCTAAGGTGGATCTTAGCAAGGGCTATTACCAAATTCCAGTAAAGCCTGAGGTTCGACCTTATTTAGCATTTAGCACCTCGGAAGGTCATTATGAGTTCAACATGTTGCCGTTTGGGTTGAAAAATGCTCCGAGTGTGTTTTCAAGGATGATGCGAAAACTGCTGGATCCCCTGAAAAATCCATGTATTTCGAATTTTATGGACGATATCCTCATTGCTACGGAAACATTTGAGGAACACGTTACCTCTTTGAATATGCTGTTAGATAGACTCAGAGAGGCTAACTTAACCGCCAGGCCAACAAAATGTTGTATAGGTTGTAAAGAGTTGGAATTCTTGGGACATACTGTGCATCAGGGTAGCATGACCCCTGATCCCAAGAATCTGGAAAAATTGAAAAAAGCTCCTCGACCCCAAACAAAGAAAGACGTGCGATCTTTCGTGTCGTTGTGTGGTTTTTACCAAAAGTACATTAAAAATTTTAACTCTATATGTGCTCCGCTGACAGATTTAACTCGTAAAGGTCAACCTGATAAAATAATTTGGTCTGCTCAGTGCGAATTAGTTTACCAAGAGTTGAAGGAAAAACTTACAAGCAGGCCAGTATTGCAATTGCCTGACTTAACGCAAGAATTTATTGTGAGAAGTGACGCAAGCAATGTGGGCCTAGGTGCTACATTGTTGCAAAGGTCTTCCTCACCAGATGAGGAATTGAAACCAGTCGCTTATGCTAGCCGCAAGTTGAACAAGGCGGAAAAAAATTATTCAACAAGTGAAAAGGAATGTCTCGCTTTGATATGGTCTATAAAGAAATTTCAGATTTATTTATATGGCAGGACATTTGTGGTCCAAACGGATCATTCACCTCTTGTGTTCCTGTCACAAGCCAAGCATGAAAATTCCAGATTATTGAGATGGTCTTTATTACTGCAGCCATACTCATTCCGGATAGATTATATCCCGGGTCCGACGAATGTGGGTGCCGACTTTTTAAGCAGACATCCATGTGATGAAAATCAGAGAAACGCATAAGACTTCATTGAGCTAAGTTATCTCGCAGATAATAACCTGCATAGTGATGCATGCTTAAGAGGGGAGGTGTGTGGTAAAATCTGCGAGGATAATTACTCATTTCTATGGTTTTTAGTCATAAAAACAACAATAAATAAAACCAGCCCGATTGTGTCTGACGGAATTGCTCTCACACGCCCGCCACTGCCTTTTGTGCAGTGCGAAAAGCCTATAGCATATATAATATACAACGCGCTGCATTTTCGGTTTCGCCAACGTACTACCGATGTTTAAACTTGTAAGATCTGCTGCATACACGGCCGCCTAACCGATAAAATTAATTAATTGGCGGAAGAGCGCCGCACAATACTATCTGAATTAACGTAATATTTTGTTTTTAACAGGTTAATCAGTAGTAAGTCTTACAATTTGGTAGTGAAACACGATAAAATTCAAATCATAAAACCCAACTTGTTAACCCGCCACGTCTAACACCCGATTTGCCTGCCACACTCTGCCATGCGTATCTACACGCGGCGGCAAACGCCATCGGAGGCAAACACACAGACAGTTTGTCCCCACTCGTTGTAGACGTACTGGCGTCACTAAAACAAGTAGTATTTGAATCACATAGGCTAAGCGGGAGAGGAGAAAGGAGGAAATGGTGGTCTTGTGTAAAATCTTATTTGACGAACGAACAGTGACAAAAATGAAAATCTTTATTAATAGGAAACTGAACATAAAACTTATATGATAAGATAGCTGAGACTCCCCTAAGCAAGAATATGTTTTAAATACTATGATAGCCCCAGTATTAGTGAAGTTATGAAGGAAAAATAAAATGTCCAAGACGGTAGACCAGACAGATAGTCAACCCTACTTGAATTTTTCATAACGTTAAGGGACGATCGCGTAGAAAGAGGCATTGAGGTGAATATTCAAATTCGCTTGAGTACAGAGGGTATAGGGTGAGAAGGGGGGGCGATAGGAAATTGGTTATCAACGAAACGTTTTTGTTGTATGGCAACTAACATAGGCTAGCCAATTAAATAGCAGACGCGGTGTAGTTTGGAATTGTTTTTTGTTTTTCAAAAACTGCATTTTGAAATCTGGTAGTCGCCAGCTTCTGATTGGCTAGTGGTACCCAATATTAGCAAGGGGTTTTCCTTATTCAATTGCCAGTTGTCAAAAATAACTTACATTAAACATTTTGCTGAGATTCAGCTGTGGTAAATTTAAAGTAAAATAAATATTTCCCAGCCTGAGACCAGTGCAGAGTGAAACTGCGGCCATTGCTTTGCAAGTCAGCATCATTTGTTTATATTTCTTGAATTGTGGTAAGGACGATTTATGAATTATTCTGTTTAATTCCACAGCAAACAAAATTGGGTATTGATATTGAGGAAAAATGAAGAACATGTCGGTAGTAGACATTGTTGAGTCCTCATCTTAAAATGTATCTAATTGATGTATGTTGTCATGATTATGCTGTTATATTATTATAGTAGTAAGCCTCTGTGTTCTATGAACACTATTTACATGCCTGAAGCATTTATAATATAAAAAGAAAAGAGAAAATCATACCAACGGAAATGTGGTTACCCCACATTATTGTATTGAGGAAAAAAGATGTAAAGGTACAGTGGCGTATCTGCCATAGGGACCTGAGGTGTGGTCACAGCAAGGAGGGAGTCAAACAAAGTTAGGGGCTTGTGCACATGTACGGCACGCAAGGCTGACCCCATATCCTGGTAGGAAAATATTAAATAATCTCAGTGAGTAGATGTAAAGCTAGGGTATCCTTTTGTTCCAGCGTTTTATTCCCTGTTACCGACTGGTGGCAGGAAGCCAGCTGAAAGTGAATACAGCCCTCAAGCCTCCATCCAGTCATTTCTACTATTATAAGAACACGGAGGAGCTTGAACGAGTGAAAGAGTCTGCATCTTCAGGAGAGAATTTCCTTATAAATAACCCCAGGTGATGTGCCATACATCTGGGTACATCTGACACTTTTGTAAAAAAGTAACATTCACTGAGTTTCCCAATGATATTCAGGAATTTCAAGGGGTATGATGACACAACAGCCCCTCATACACAGTGACTCTCCCTTTGTATGATTACAGTAGTAGCTATGAACTGTTCTTCAGTGAAAAATATATCTTGACTTTATTTATGTGGACAGAAAGTCCAGTTGTTTTATTACCCTCTTTTCTGTAAACTATCTTGTCCTTATTTTCAAGACCTGTCCAAAAGATATGACTGGACAGGCAGATTAAATTATAAATATTCAGTTCAAAAGAAAACTTAACACCTGTTTTATTAACTTTCTCATAGACAAGTAAAGTGTTTGTGTGTTGTGTACTATCATCTCATTTCTCCCCTAGACAATAGGTACATCATACACCCTACACTAGAGCCAACAGAGAGACCGTGAGAGATCTAGGGAGGTAGCGTTAGGTTCCCTGTACACAATTCATCATCATCATTTATAGAATCAGGGACCTACATTTGCTTGACCTCGCACGGTTACTGCATACACTTATTTCATTCTTTGTTAGGATACCATCATAACCTCCCCAGCAAATCATCTTATTTGCTACAAGTGCAAGTCCAAACGAGCATGTGTTGGTCTGTCTGTACGAACAAATACCGTCTTTTGTCTATAACTTTATTTCTATCTGTCGGATTTTTGATTCGAAAGCATATTACCCATCATAACAAGACCCGCTCTAAGACTAGCTAACTTTTATGATCATAAACCTAGTAATAAAGAATTCAATATATTTTCCATTTTGGTGTTCGTTGTTTTCTAAGTTTCCACTACTTAAATGTTATAAAAATCGCCTCAGATCTTCCTCTTTCCCGATAGGAAGTAATTATGCGTGTGTATATATATATATATTTTTTTCCACAGTGTCTGTGGTTAGAAATGTATTGGACTAGCGGGGTATTTTTAAATTTTCAAACTTGCGACATCGTTTTCGACACAAGCTAACGGCATGTCTCGCACTGTTGGCCTGAGTAGCTAATTCAAACCTCTAACACTTGACAAGCCGGCAGCAGGTGTCCGCTCTCTCAATCTTATGCGTTTGTGTGTTTTATTCTTTCTATCTTTCCTGGCACCAATACGCTAGTAGCTTTTCCAAACTTTTATCGTTAACCCTTGACGGGCGCGTTTTAAAGGCTAATACTACCAACGCTGCGATAAGATTTCCCACTATGTTCTATCCTACCTAAATCAATGCGTTTTCTGGCGCGGTAAAGAAGACGCGTTACAACTTTACTAATTTTATTTCTTCTGCTATTATTTTAACTTTAATATATAATTAATTAATGATTTTATCGTTGCATCAATGTACTTCACCACACACAGTTAAGATAGGCTTTCTACAAACACATGTCAAGTCCTCCTGTCACGCACCATCTGCTCCAGTTCTGTCCACGCCGTCCTCTTCATTTTCACTGTTGTCTCCAGTTCTCTGTCTCTCTTTCCCTGGGATTCCAGAATAAGGATTGCCTTGCATTTCTGTCAACAGGTGTCTTCAAGGTGTGTTCTGTCCATCGCCAGCGTCTTCTTCTCGCCTCTAGTTCCACTGTTACTTGTCTGGTTCTTGTTATCAGTTCCAAACTGGTGACCTTGTCATACCATTTCCATCAGTTTGTTCTACTCAACGGCGTGATGCTAACCACATCACCCCTTGTGTGCCGATGGTCAAGAAAATACGGGCCTAACACCGTATTTCCAATATGCCTCAATAGACGTGTAACGGGATCCTTTGTTCTACTCAAACACCTATTTATGAATGACTGTAGCTCTTTGGTTTGATTTATTTTATCTCCATGTTTCAGAGCCATACTTGACTTGACTTTTGAGGTGAAGATTCAGATTTCTGTGTTGGACTTGATTTCTCTTAATCTCCATATGTTTCACAATGCAATGAAAATTCATCTTGCTCTTTGTATTCTTATTTTGATACCATATATATATATATATATATATATGTATATCAGGTCTATTCTCCTGCGGGAGCTTAAAGATAATATTGATGATGACCTCTAACAATCGGACATGACAGTCACGAAGACTTAAAACAAATAAAGAATGAGCTTTAAAAAAACTATTCTGTTTATTGTTCCGCGACAAAGAATATTCTACCAATTCTGTTTAAACAGAAATTCAGGAAACAGCAAGGGAATTTATTATTATTTTTGGATGTATTTATATATTTTTATATTTAATTATTTACTTTCTGTTGTGTGTAAGTGTGAGTAAGAAAAAGTCCAGATGTAAATTAACAAAAATTCACAGAAACGAAAGATGCACTGAAGTAAGTTCATGAACTTGACTCAGGCTAAACAAATACACTGGAAAACAAATGCTTAAAATAAAGGAGATAACTGAACCCATTTACCGCTTTGTGTGAAATGGCCACCAGGGTATCGGGGGGGGGGGAGAGGAGGAGGAGAGGGGGGGGGGGGGGAAATCTCTGCCTTTGTTTCCTTCACATGTTTACCAGAGTAGGTTGCCGTTTTGTCTTAAACCTTGGTCCGATATTTTTGCTCAAAAACCATTAACTGTATAAATATTCTTGGATGCAGTCTGGTATTAGGTTTCGAAACATTTTAAAAATGGTATGACCAAGGTCACCAATGTGGAACTTATGACAAGAACAGTGGAACAAGAGATGAGCAAACGACGCTGGCGATGGATAGGAAACATATTGAGGAAACCTGTTTATAGCATTACATGGCAGTCCGTGCCCTGGAATCCACAGTGACAGAGAGGCAGAGACTAAATAAAAAAAACGTTCGTTCTATATTTCTTCTGTCTGCTCTTTGTTCTGATCTCCTATCTGTCTGTCTCGCTGTCGGTTTGCCTGTCTGTTTGTCTTCCTGCCTGCCTACCTACCTACCTACCTACATATCTATCTATCTATCTATCTATCTATCTATCTATCTATCTATCTATCTATCTATCTATCTATCTATCTATCTATCTATCTATCTATCTATCTATTTATCTATATATCTATGTATGTATCTACCTACCTACCTACCTACCTACCTATCTATCTATCTATCTATCTATCTATCTATCTATCTATCTATCTATCTATCTATCTATCTATCAACACATCCATCCACCCAAGCATCCATCCATCCAGCCAAGCATCCATCCATCCATCCGCCCACCCACCCACCCACCTACCTACCTACCTATCTATCTATCTATCTATCTAGTCCATCTGATTCTGCTCTTGAGTTAGGGAGAGCAAAGACAGCGAGGTGGGGAACTGGAGAACCCACCTCATAGAGCTGTACCTAGTAAAGTGAAGGCTTTAACAATTCACCCATTCCGGCAGTATCTGTTATTGGACTCACTCACTCCGGCAGTATCTGTTATGGGACTCACTCACTCTGGCAGTATCTGTTATGGGACTCACTCACTCCGGCAGTATCTGTTATGGGACTCAAAGCTGCTCATCTCTGGTACAATCTTCCCCATACTCTAAAAACACACCAGGTCCTTACTCATTCAATCGCAGACTGTTCGAATATGTCATGAGTTTTTATTATATGCTACCCTAATCTGATTATGTTTCAAATCTTTTGTTTAATGTACTGTAAGGAGGGTTTGGATTTTGTTTGTTTTATTTTAAAACAAAATTTGTTGTTACCTACGTTGCGGCCACGTGCTTTCATCAGGGACAAACAAACAGAAATAGAAAGGAAAGAAAGCGAGAGTTAGCGTGAGACAAATGAAAAATAAATAAAAATACAACCAGTGTAATCGTAGCGCACTGGACGGGTGCACAGAATACGCAAAATGGCTACTGCATCCGGTCAGTAAGTTTCTTTGTCTTTAGCCCTAGTAAGACAATTTTCGTTTTTTCCTTTTAAACCCGTGGAAAAAGCAGAATACAAGGAGAAAATATAAGATGACTGAATATGACGTATAGATAGCGACGAAATAAGGACATGCGAGAGGAAGTTATAAGGAAGACGTTATTCATGTCGATTCCGGCGCTCTCATACTGGCGAGCAGATAGGCCAACTGTGCTCTACCAAGTATTTTGAAAGGAAGGAAGTGTAAGGTGCGAGGAACTCATTAAAAAAATTACAACAGAAATCACCACTAAAAGAGCTTATGTAATGCTTTGGTGCAAATATTTTCTATAGAAAAATCTCGGTCCGATGTTCCATAAGGCGCACAAAGAAAAACACAATAAAAAACGGAAGTTGGAGCTTGTTGCCTTGATCGAACTTAGTGTGCACGAGACAAGGTCTTTCAGGTGTCTGAGATCATGTGAATCTTGCCGCCCTGACCTAATTTACTGTGCACGAGACAATGTCTTTCAGAAAATTAAGATAATATGAAACCTGCAGCCCGCGTCTAATTTATTTTGCACGCGACAATGTGTTTCCGGCGTGTTAGATAATAGGAAACTTGCCTCCATGACCTAATTTAATGTGCACGAGACAATGTATTTCACACGTGTGAGATAATAGGAAACTTGCCGCCATGACCTCATTTATTGTGCAGAAGACTTATCTATCACGAAATTAAGATCATTTGAAAACTACAACCCTGACCTAATTTTGTGTGCACGGGACAAAGCGCTTCAAGCGTGTTAAACAATAGGAAACTTGCCGCCATGTCCTAATTTACTGTGCACGAGACGATGTCTTTCAGGCTGAGTTAAATATGAATCTTGCCTCCCTGATCAAATTATTGTACACGAGACAATGTCTTCCAAGTATGGGTGATAATATCATGAGACTATACCATTGTCATTCATTAGACAGAATCATTGTCGCTCACGACATAGTATCATAATCACTCATAGGATAGTATCACGCTCAGGCATGAGATAGTATCACGTTGAGAACGAGATAATATCAGGGT
>JAMPIV010009065.1:160000-206248 GCA_024509875.1 Oreohelix idahoensis
ACACACACACAGATATTTAATAAGTCTAATAATAATAATAATAAAATTTATAACACACTGAACTAACTCAGGCTGTTTTAGTTTTAAATATTAAATCTTTTGTTAAATTTATTTGTTCTGAACCAAATGTTTGTTGGTCAGAACATATGAAATATTAGGGAGTTATAAATGGAATGCATAATTATATGACATAATAAAATGGAATGTGATTACAAAGGTATGTTATAAGTCTGGTTAATATTAATTATATTAGATTGTCCCAGGAGAACTAATACTGACTGTACTGTTGGGGTGGTATCATCACGCCCAGTCCGTGTCTACCAAACATTGTCCATTGACTTATGGGATGAATACATGGTTTATTTTCCCACAATGGTATGTCTTTATTAGATGGTGAATTAGTTGGTGGATTAGTTGATAAATTAGTTGGTAAATTCGTTGGTAAATTAGTTGGTGAATTCCCAGCAGGCCAGATCTCACTTATCTCGACTGCGTCGATGTTGTACAAGAGTCTGGTGGCCCTTCCTCTCCGTGCTGGAGTACAATCTTCTGCTGCTCTGACACAATGTTAGACTGCACTGGTCCACGCTTGTGTATATCACAACAGCATTTGGCACCTCTTCGGTGCCAAACAGAAACTCACAATTCTGAAATAAAAGTTTTGTGGCATGTGTCAGAACTCTACCTACTGAGCCACTTCTGCACACAACACTACACAACAACACCACACAGACTGGGTCAGATCTCTCTGACCACACAGCACATCTTACCCAGTTGTTTTCACATAGTACTAGTTCCCCAGGACTACATTGCATCTGAGATATGTTCAATAGTTTCCTTCTATTCAATAAGATAGGTGATATGTTCCACTGATCTCAACAATAGATCCGCCTTCCATAGTTTTAGTAGGCGTCCATATATTTTGTTTGTCTCTAGACCCTGAACTTGGGCTGGGGATCTAGAGCGAGCACTTACTTGTCGTAATCATTTTATATGATATGGCAGTATCAATCACTCGAAATATTAAAATGTACAAAAGAATTGCTTTCATTCTTACCAGAATTCAGAATTGAGAACACAGTTAAATGCTAGCAAAACTCAGCTGAGCTGCTGGCTATATGATGGCGTCCCACTAAAATATGTATTATCTTCTGGAAACAACACCACAGGTACTAAACCACTGTGTCTCTGGACAGTCTTGTAACGAATGGCAAAAATGCGCATCTCTGTCCTGCCAATATGATTTCATTCATCCAATCACCGACTTCCCCCCTAACTTTCAAATCTACAACCAAAAGTCAAATTTCAGTCAGCTCTCAGTCAAGTATGTATTACTGTCTGTTGGTCCGTCTGTCTCTACTTGTTTTTTTCATAAAAAACACGCTTGGTTCTTGGACCAACGCCATGCAATACCCTACACACTTCTGCCTCCGAAGTTATTTTTAGCCACAATTCTCCCCCTTTCCCCTCTCTTTAATTACAGCTCGATTTTTGCAATTGCGTCTCAAGGACGAAAATTTTGAAACTTTAGTGACATTTTTTAACAGTGCAGTCGCTCGTCTGATATGAACAACACAGTCTTTGTCAATATCTTCCTTATTATCTATCCGTCTGTATAATTTAAAGTATATTATTTCGCTGCTCAAGATGGGCTATCAAACTAGCTAGGTTTTATATTCATAACATTATTATTAAGAAAAAATTACTTTTTCAAGGTTAGTTTTTTTCTTTTGAAATCTGTTCCAGAACCTTCTCCACGGCGTTTGCCGCTGAATTCAAATAACAATCAAGTATCGTAAAAGTCCAAGAAATGACTGTTTCTGACAAGAGCTAAAGTCGTTTTTTGTCCATTTCCTTACCTTGTGTCAACTAGTGACGTGAATTTTTTTCTCTTTTACTACCAATTGCGTCTTTTAGCCTTGCTATCTTCAAACACGTGTTCAGTCATATTTTTCCTTTTGTGTTCTCCGTTTTCTCTCCCGTCTACAAAGGGTAAACGTTTCGTCTGCACGTCTAACTCGTTAGTTTTAAATGGCAGTGGGAAAGGCTGGCATGGGCGAGCATGTCTCCTAGTATCTTACGCATTATTTTTAACCCTACATTTTATCGTTAAATTTGGAGATATTTTAACGTTGTATCATGGTAAATTCATCACACATCTCTACACCTGAGAACATGCACTACGGCAAGTACCAAAACCAGTGATACACATAGATAAAATTACTCCTCACGCCTGCCACTACTCTAATCTTGATCACAGGGGTGCCGACTGAGGAAATCTGCACCGACATTCAATGACCCTGGGATGTATTCGATAATAAACTGATAAGGTTGCAATAATAAAGACCACCTCAACAATCTTGCGTTTTCATGCTTAGCCTGAGATAAGAATACCAGGGGCTGATGATCCGTCTGGACCGCAAAAGTCCTACCATACAGATAGATTTGAAACTTTTTTATCGCCCAGATTAACGCTAAACATTCCTTTTCGCTTGTGGAATATCCTTGCTCCGCTTTATTCAATTTGCGGCTTGCATAAGCGACTGGGTTCAGTTCCCCATCGGGTGAAGATGACCTTTGCAACAAAGCCGCCCCGAGGCATACATTACTTGCATCTGTTCTCACCACGAAGTCCTGTGTCAAATCAGGCAATTTGAGAATAGGCTTGCTAGTGAGTTTATCCTTTAACTCTTGAAACGCTAATTCACATTGCGCAGTCCAAACAATTTTATCTGGATGTCCCTTGTGAGTCAGATCAGTCAGAGGAGCACAAATAGAGTTAAAATGTTTGATATATTTTTGGTAAAATCCACATAACGACACGAATGATCGCACATCCTTTTTTGTTTGTGGTATAGGTGCAGTTTTTCCAAGTTCTTGGGGTCAGGGGTCATGTTACCCTGATATACAGTGTGTCCTAAGAATTCCAACTCTTTGCATCCAATACAACATTTTGTTGGCCTAGCAGTTAAGTTCGCCTCCCTAAGCCTATCAAATAACATTTTTAGAGAGTTAATGTGTTCTTCAAATGTCTCTGTGGCGACGAGAATATCATCCATGAAATTCGTGATACATGGGTTATTCAGGGGATCCAACTCGTTAGTTTTAAATGGCAGTGGGAAAGGCTGGCATGGGCGAGCATGTCTCCTAGTATCTTACGCATTATTTTTAACCCTACATTTTATCGTTAAATTTGGAGACATTTTAACGTTGTATCATGGTAAATTCATCACAGTTATAAACAACAAACAAAGATATGAAACATAGAAAACCTAGTAAAAATGGTAAACAGAAAGAAACAAAATAATGTAAACCCAGAAGACGAAGAAAACACAGAAAGTGAAAAACACAACCAACTAAATGAGTTACTTTTTTGCAGACGATCTGCTTCTTCTTCAGCGTTCAGTTTGTAGTCATGCTAAATCTGCAGGCCTGTCGCCAGGACGAAGTCAATAGTCTTTTCCGGGTCAGCGCGACAGTCTCAAAGCTTCTGCTTGAGGTTAGCACCCCTTGGTCGGGTCAGACGTCGTGGGTCATCATGGGTTGGGCAGTTTTTGGAGAATGTGTTCGGTGGTCAGGGGTTCCACATGGACATTCATTTGTGTGGGATATCCCGAGGCGGTAGAGATGGCCCAGTAATCTACAGTGTCCAGTTCTCAGGTGGAATGTGATGGTCTGTTGGTGTCTGTTAAGTTGGTGGATTGGGTAATCTCTGCTGTATGTATCTCCTTCCTCCTTCCACTTATTTGTGTACTTGTTGTGGATGATGGCTTTAGCTTCTCGATTGGGCAATTGGTGGCTGAATTGTTACATTTTACTGCCATTTCTAGATAGAGCATCTGCTCTCTCATTTCCAGTGATTCGACAATGGGAGGATAACCACTGAAGGGCAATGGCCTTTGGATAATGTTAAGCTCAGATCTGATGCAGCCGATCAAAGTCTAATGTGTGAAGATGAGAACAAATTGTAAAAACACACAGATGCACGTAATTCAACCCGTGAAAGATAAAACTTGAAGATCAACACATCAAAGACAGAAACAATGAAGATTAGCAGATCGCCATGACCACTTAACAATACATGTCGATGACATCAGGTTTAAGCAGGTTCCAGAGTTCAAATATGAGTATCTAGGACGCATTTTTACTGAAAATGGAAGACTTGACAGAGAAATTTAAACAAGAGTGCAGAGACTTACCAACTGTCATCAGTACTTAAACATCAGTATTTCAGTATGGAAACTAAACGACAGCTGATAAACAGAATATTCTTACCAACTCTTTCCTATCAGTGTCAAACATAGTCACTAACCAAAGCACAGGAAGGCAAAGCCATATCATGTGAGATGCTATATTTAAGAAAAGCCATTAATGTTACCAGGAGAGACAGAATGAGAAAAGAACACAGCAACCACGAGTAAAAGAAAAATCAATATATATAAAATCCCAGCTTTTTCTGTCATTAACGCTAAGGGATGCAACTTTGGCTGAATGTTAGACATTAATTGTATTGTTTCCCTTACATGTAATCTCCCGAAAATAGTAACACTCGACAAAGAAAGTGCGCAAATACGGTGTGCACAAAAAATATTTACAGAACTGTGGTGATTCAAAGTGGTTTTTTTTTAATACTTTTGAGTAAGTAAAATTGCCGTTAGGGATTGGTGCTTTTAAATTTAATTTCGGTCTTATGACGGCCTTTTACATTAGTAATAATTAATTCATCATCATCATTTACCTGTTTGGTCCCTATGGATCATGGAGACATTACTGCAGATGGTCACATTGAAAGAAGCATGTACAAAGCATTGATATGCTCTTGCAGCCGTGGTTTTGGCTGTACTTAATTTTATATGGTTATGTTGCCAGCCACATGCACAAGCTCATACTAGTCGCCACGTACGACATGCTGAGAGAACAGTAGTCCCACTCTTTCTTTGTACACGCCCAGGAACTACACGGGGATTTATTTAATTAACAAAGTAAAAGACTAAAGAAGAAAGAAATATCAAAGGAAAATTAACAGCAGTAACGAAGCCCAAAAAAAAAATATATATATATATATATAATACAGCGAAAGATAATAATTTCCTAATGATGAAATATATGTCAGCGATAAATAACTGTTACATGATATATAGGTACAGGAAGTGGAGCAAAGGGTATTAAAAGCCAAAATAAAAGAAGGAACAGCTGGATTCGAAAACAAAAGAATAAAAAATGTGACCACTTGTTGCACCTCTTTTTGCACACCTCAATGGGTTCATTATATTGATACATTGCGGTGCTCAACAAGAGGGTTGCTAAGCGTAGATTGACTTATAGTGCAGTATTACGTAAAGGAGCGTACAGAGCAACGGGAGTTGTCTTTTGCTGTGTTGCCAGCCGAGTAGGCTGCGTGCTATGTGTTCTCGTGATACCGCTTTGTCCATCATTATATTTGAGTACAAGGAAAGTGTTTGTGCCTATTGACGCCAGGAGTCTCTCCTAAAAGTAGACGAGTATTCTGATAATATTGAGAAGTTAAATAATTTGTATTGCGGACCATAACTCGACGAACCTAACGGAGATGTGTTGGATGCACCATTACTATTATAGTGTAACGGACATGGAATTAAGGGCCCAGTAAAGTTGGCCCAATGGACTGTGTGTGACTATGAATTATCTTATTAATGTGGAGCTGCTTGTCTGAATGGATCGTGAATAAACCATGTGAGCTGTGTACAGCATTTATCTACACGTTATTGTTGCAGTGTTACTAGATAGCTTTGACTAACTTTATATCCTAGATTAAACTTGGTCATACTTCAACATTTGCAACATTGTCTGCAACACCACTATTGGAGGTGTAAAAGTAACGGGAAAAAATAGAAAGAAAAGAATCATTGATAAAATAATGGCCCACTAATCCAAATAACACTAAATAATAATGAAATGAACTAATAGACGTACGATGAGTTATCCAGAAAGAAGAACGGTTGCCTAAGTAAACAATTTGTTTTTGTTAAACTAAACACGATATATACTGCATTCAAACAACGCAACGGAGAACAGTGGAGGCCGAGACGCAAAGCATAAACCAGAGTTGGGACACTGCACGAAGGAAGGTCACCAACAGAGCAAAGTGGAGACTGTCTGTTGCTACCCTACAAAACGCCAATAGGCGTGATGGCCGCTGATTGCTTTGTCACGCAGCGGCCAAGGATCCAAGAAGTTCACTCATTCATTCACTAGGCTCCCATGGAGCAAACGACCTCAAACAGTTCATGTCAAACCGTTTTCTGCCATCTATTCAAAGTCTTTCTACGTCTTCCTTATTGTAGCGAGAGGAAAGATATAATGATGATGATAATATCCTGGACAAATAGATGTATCAGATGATACCAGGATAGTGCCAGATAAGAGACTGGTCTTACAAGAAATACCCCATTCTCTGAAGAGAGTAATGGTGTATCAACATCAAAGGTAAAGTCAAGCTGTATAGGTTCCTAGATGGGATGGTAATGTACTATCTTAGGTTCTTATGATGCCCCTCTCCAGACTAACTTTAGATTATGACTCTGCTAGGGGTAATTAACTAACCAACAAGAATTATGAACCAAACTTAAATACTTCAATGAAGACTGTTGGTATAATTTATAATTTATTTATGTACAGGATCTTTCTTTGTTCTGTTGGCTAATTTTCAAATAAACTCAAATTGATTCAAAATATATATATGGTTTCACTGTCAAGTATTTATATTACATTTAAAGTAAATTAAAGTTCATCTTCGTCTGTTTTCTTGACCTTTGATGAAAACTGTCTTTCTTCTGTCCTAACCTTAAACAAATGTTAATAGTACTATCACAAGTTATATTGGAATTTGCTATGTTCTTTAACACTACATACTCGTTTCATCATTTCAATGTTCACTTATAAAGAATAAACTCGTAGGGTATATGTTCCATAGTCTTTAGATTCTAATAATCTTTAGTTTTTAATTTCTTTTGTATGGTATGGTTTTTTTGTAAAGTTAAGTAGCCCCACACAAGGCTACTTATCTTCGAAAAGTTCTTCTAGGCCTGGCCCAGAAATGGAACTGGAAAGAATCCCACAACTGCGGTTCTTCCAATCTTAAAGGTGGCACTGTTGAAGACCCTCTGACATTTCACAAGGGCTCAGAACAACAAAAGCTTCCTCCAACTGACTTCGGCACGTAGAATTTAGTAAACTCTTCAAGGCAGGATATAACCTGAAATATAATATATACAACCCACGTTGTATCGCTCACTGACTCTCTATCCAGCCAGGAGGTAAGATGAGACCGATCAGACAAAATGTGGTTACTCGTGAGAATCATAACAAGTCAAAAATAACATAATTCATTTAATTAATAGCACACTATTCCAGTAACTCTCTGGTTACAGTTTGTCCATGCTTTGCTTCCTTACAATCAGATGGCCTTGTGGAAAGAGTTATGTTATAACTCTATTTGTACAGTAAATAATTTCTTTCATTCTTTCCATCTTTCCAATAAGGTGGTCCATTCCAGCAAGCTTAACATCTTCAAAATACTTTCCTAACACTAACATCACAATCTGCACGTCCATCTGCTTTCATTTCACAATTAAATTGAGCTAACACATGTTTGAATTCTCTCCAAGAATTATACAGTGATTTCACACACACTTATCCACTTCTATAAGGCACATATTAATAATATAATTATATATACAAATGTAATTACATTCTTTCTTACCCTCAAATACATGCAGACCGGCTTTTAATGGCTCTACAGACTGTGTTACCCTGCAGATGGCAATGCAGTCTGGTAGTAGACGATTTCGCTCGTGTCTGAAGTTTTGAATTGTGTGGCAAGTGTTTTACTCTTGGTACCTTCCGCCTTTTATAGGTCAAGGATTCCCGTACGAGAAAGCATCAAGGCCAAAGTATTTTGTAGACTAGAAAAAGTGAAAATCTTAGGCGTTCTGTGCTAGTATGAAAAACCTGAAATTGTTCTAGTTTCTTTATCTCTGAACGGATTTCCTTCATCTAAAGCTTATATTATTCTTAGGGCTAAGCTCTGTCTATTACAGTATCTCTCTTATGTCTAGATTAATCCGACTTTTCACTGGAGCAGCCTAAACATGGCAAAGCACAACATGGTTTATGCTTCGATGTCTTAAATACACATTTTCTCCGGTTCTACACCACTTCCAGTAAAATTTTAGATATCTGCCAATAGCTAATGATCCCTATTATCGAATTATGTTCCTCATCATTGATATATTCCGTTCATATCTGCACATTGCCTTTCGAAAAATTGTCAACATCTACACTTTCTCGTCTTCCTTCTAAAAGGCCTTACAAAACATTAGCATTGCGTGATCCGAGCTGACGTTTTGATTGGTTGTTTGGCTTCTCGGAATTTATGTACGGTGTAATGTTTTGAATGATAGCCGAGATAGGATTCAGACTCATCACACTTATTCCTTTCATGACTGTCACCATCTCTCTTCTCCTCGTGGTTTTGTTTGTTTTTTGGGCCGCTCTACCCCTTCTTAACCCTAGGATTTAAGAACAAGTACTGTCTTGTGATAGCATCAACAGATGTCCTCAATATGTGTCCTATCCATCACCAGCGTCTTCTTCTCAACTTTTATTCCACTTGTCTGGTTCTTCACTTGACTTCCACATCGGTGATCTTGTCATACCATTTCAGTCCTTCTAATCTACGCAAGCACTGATTTAAGACAGTATATAATTTCTTTTGTTTTTCTTTTCCGTACACATTTGAGTTATTAATATTTGCTTAAGTAGACAAAATATTGAGTAAATAGAATGGATATTCACTTAACACTGCGGAAGATTACATCACTAAAAAGACGTCACACACACACATACACATATACATACACACATACATACATACATATATACATATTTACATATATATTGTACTTAAATGGCAGATTCTGGCTTTCTTCCTCTACCGAAATGACTTACACTCTCGCAAGCCTCACAATCTGTATTATTATTTTATTTAATATCTGCTTCAGGCCTACATCTATACCTTGTCTTCTTTCATACAAGAGCGGAAATTTTTTAATATCCTTGACCTTAATGGAAACGGCGGCAAACACTCATCCACTGTGGTCTCGAGTTAACTAGCCGTACCACACCATTATTTTGTCTTCTAACTATATAACTATATAATGACGTTTTTAAAATTGAAATATACACTTCTGTTGGGGGGGGGGGGGGGGGGGGGGCCGCGCAATATACATATACTGTTTGTTCTGTTTAAACCCTACAGCCAAGGCACGGTAAGCCAAGTCAGATGTCTCTTTGGTTTTTTTTTAATTTTCTCACCTTTCATCTATTTCATTTTATAATTTTGTACTGTTCTTCCTATCTTTGCATTGAGTGTCAAACATGGTCCCTGAACAGAGCACGTGAGTAGAAAATCACGTAGAGTGAGATCGAATGTTTAAGAATCGGGATGCTCAACGTGGTTCCCGCGCCAAGGCTTATTTGTGTACCAGCGCGCGGATTTGCGAATGAAAGAATAAATATGTAATTTTTCTTACATTTTTAAAGAAATTACAGCTAAACCTCTACCAAAATTATTAAACATATAAGGAGGGGAAACCCGAGGCCTGTAAACAGTAAATAACCTACATTCTGTCCTTTACTTATTCTCATTCTTCTATCATTTACTAGACACAGTATTAAGGCCTTTGTCTTGTGTAATCTGGCCTATACTGTTTAATAGTGGAACTGCAGCAGTGATTGCGACTATAATTAGTCTGGGTCGTCCTATGGTACATATCCGGGTCGCGTGGGAGTTCGTGCTAGACCTCTGTCGGTGAAGCATTATTTTTGTAATGCTTAGCTGGCAGAGTGGATAGTGACGATTCGCTCCCGTGGCTAGGCGGTGGGTGCCGTTCGGAAGGTCCTGGTTCGATCCCGGTAAGCCTATCACTTCTGTTGTTTTTCTGTTGTCTGGTCTTCTACTTCTTTATTTTCCCACTGAGTGCCTGATCATACCTTTGTGTGTTGTTTGTTTATTTATTTACCTAAATTATTAGGTATTTGCGGTTTGTGGTCTCAATAAAATTTCAAAAACCTTTCCGATAGACACTCCTAACTCTGAACAGGTGTGGCCAATGACATGCAGTGCCAAAGGTCACAATAAATATTCGTTTGCATATTTTGTTTTTAAAATGAACTTTTTTTAAATGCATGAATCGCGAGATATGGTTGGTGCCCACCACCCTCTATACAAATCCAGAATCTGCCCGTGGTGCAAAAAGGGTTGAAGACCGCTTCATGATGCGTAATCATCTTGGCTGGTTCAGCATTAGTCGAGGTGTTTGCACCGTGCGGCACCCTCAACTATATTCGTAATTCAATGTACGACGCACGAATGGGATGACGCGTGAGTGGTCTCTAAGGAGAGATTCTGCTTTACGCTTCTACGGCGTATGGAGGTGCTTGGCTGTGTGGATTTGTCCACTTATGGTACATGTGGTATAACCACTAATAGAACTGTACAGAAGTAGAAGTGTAGTTGAGGGTGCCGCATGGTGCAACCACCTCGACAAAAGTTGAACCAGCCAAGATTACGCACCATGAAGCGGTCCTCAAGACGACTCTTGCTTAAGAAAAAGGTTTAATATTACGAGGACAGACAGAATAAGAAATGTTGACATCATAAAAATTGTAGGAACTACGTCCTGCATCAAATACATAGAGAGACAGAAAATAAAGTAGTTTGTCCGTCTCATGAAAATGAAGCCCGTTCAATTACAGCTGCGCGCCTACAACAGTAGAAGTTATGTTTTTAACGCACGAAAAGACCAAGAGACCACATCACAGAAATCCTACAACATCACGGGCTCACTGCAGCTGATGCGGCACTCTTGGAACATGAACGAAAACTTTAGCTCATCACAACACTTCAGGGCAAGAGTGGGGTTGAAGAAGTTTGTAAAGTAGTATAGTATATTTGCTGTGTACAGCACAGCAGCTAAAGTAAAGGCAAATCTTTTAGAATAATTACAACAATTTGAGAACTCAACGTACTAAACACCAGATCTACTAAACACCAGATCTACTAAACATCAGATCTACTAAACACCAGATCTACTAAACACCAGATCTACTAAACACCAGATCTACTAAACACCAGATCTCGAACTTAAAAACAGACGAACAAGATGAGATGGCCTGATTGTATTCTGACACTTTTAGTTGTCAGATTTATAAACTAATTCCATTTAATTTCCGGGTCTCGTTAAAAATAACTCTAGTTACCAAATCTTCAAATGTGGCCACTGTTGACGTAGTTACCGAGCTAGATCTCAGAGTACAAACATACACACGCGATACAGTGCTCTTTTAATTAAAATCACATTCTCACGAAGTTAGTATTGTGAAAAAAGATCAATGTACGAAAGAAAGAAGCAACACACTAAACCTTGCGCAGACCAGTCTCGCTGTTTTTCCCTTTTACTGATAAAAGACGGGGGGGAGGGCGAATAAAGAGATTATCGATTGAAAATCCAGAGGCTATAAAGTGCGGTGTATGTAGCATGGTAGCGTTCATAAAACTAAAGGCACCAGAAGTGCGCACCAAGTAACACCGGGGTGTGAATGCCTTAGTGCGGAGGTTTTTCCGTGCATTTGAAGTAACAGAGTTCATTACGTGCTGCCCGTGTATAAAGTTCCTAATGGTCTCTGAAGAGACAAAGACATAGCAGGACTTCGGCACCCTCAGGTATGTCGTAAAAGACGACTAATATGAGATTTGGCATAGGCCTGGCAACCTCATCACGTAAAACAAATCACCACAGAAACCTTCGCTACACGAGCATGTGGATGCTTGGTGCATGTTTTGTGCAAGAGAACCAACTACGGTAGTGGGTCCATGCTCGGTAGGGATCTCAAAAATAAATTTATGATGACACATCATGGTAAACATTTCACAGAATGAATACAGCCAGAACAGTCTTTACAAATCTTAACAACATTTGGAAGTCTTCTTAGCACAACACAAACACCAGATTAAGGTTATACGAGAGTTGCGTACTTTCTGTACTTTTGTGTGGTGTGGAGTGCTGGAGAATAACAGAAAAGGAAATGTGCAAATTATCTTCATTCCACCCAACCTTCCTAAGGAAAAATTTTTTCTAATTTTTAAGCCGAATACCATCTCCAACCAGGAACTGCTTACACGGTCGCAGTCAAAAAGGCATGGACACCATCATTGCGGGCAGACGCTGGAACTGGGTTGTACATGCCCTTAGAAGGGACCCTGACACCATCACTAGAACTGCTATGCTATGGGTCCCACAAAGACGGCGAAAGAGAGGCAGACAAAAGACTACCAGGCGGATAACAGTGGAGGCTGAAAGGCAAAGCATGAGTCAAAGTTGGAGCACGGCACGAAGGATAACCACCAACGGAGCAAAATGTGGACTGTTTGTTGCTGTCCTACACGACGCCACTAGGCGTGATGGTCACTGACTGCTTTGGCAGTAGGGACTACTGATCTAAGAAGAAGAATCATGATAAAAGAGGTTGTTGTTTTCTTGCTCTGTACCAGATCGATAAACATTTGTAAGTCCTTCTGAAATATATTTCCGAACTGGCAGTTGATATGCCTTCTCTGACTCACATTGTGCATGTTGTCCCCTCATTGTTGTGAGGTTTGTAGCTAGATAGATCATTATGAAGGGAGTTCAGTATTGTTGTTGTTGTTGATTAAGTAGGGTTTCTGAGGTTCTTGCTCTTTCGCAGTCAACGCCAAGTTGAAGAATTTGCACGTGCTCTGTAGCCGTTGCGTGATGCTGTGGTTGTGATTGTGATTGTTGGGGAGCCCGGCAATAGCTTTCATATCTCCGTGGAGAGTCCTGAGCAAGTCAGCAACACATGCTGGACTATCTCATATGGATGAGTACTGTTACGAAAATTAGGCTGATGTGTGGGTTTTAATTTGTTTAAGTGCTTGTTGAGTCGAGTGTGTTCCGTTCGTAGTTTGAAGATTGTGCTCTGCTGCACACGTCATAGGTAATTGGTGTTATTTTTGTTGGGATGGGTCATATCTTTATACAAGGCACATCAAGTAGACCCTTTTGGCCATCGGTTCAGCCATTCCTCATTGAAGTGATTTTGCAGTAATAGTTCAGCTGTCTGCATGTTGGCTAGAGTGTTTGAGTGCATGCTTGCTCCTAGTTCAGTACAGCATCCATCAGTTGCAAGATTTCACGACACAATTGTACACAATAATTCATTCAGAACATTGAAGGTCAATGAAAGAGAAATGAGAAAGTGATGAGAAAAAAATGAGCTTGTGCATTTGATTTATGAAGAACTGTCTAAAAATTCTTCTTCACAGAAAGATGTTTAGACTTTAACATGTTTCTGACTGTGGTGGGTTTTGATGTTAAAGAAAAGTAGTCAGTATATGTCGACAGAGTGAGGTCAGCTATGCAAGTCCCTGAGTCTAATAGTTGAGGATGATGTTCTCAGGGTACCTGACTGCTACCACCCTACGATCTCACTCTGCGATTTATTTTGGGTATCTAGTGTTTGGGATGTTATTTATATGGCTTGGTGTCTAGGGTAATGAAAAATTTAGTGATAATTGCGTTAAACAAATCCAATTTTAACTCACTAAAATCGAATAAAACAAGACTGGGTTTAAAGTTATGATATATAGGTATATACAATTTTAATTTCCTGTCCCTCAAATTTTTTAGGACAGGAATGTTTAAAACTTAAAAGTGAAAATATGGTTTTATACCAAATTAAATACACAAGAAGGACATCTGTCCAATATATCTTAATATGTTAATGTTTATAAACTTTTATTCCCTGTTGGAAAATACTGTTCTATGAAGAGTCAATATTGGGAAAAACTGGTTTTCGCATCATATCACAAACTGTTTCTGAATAGGGTGGAGATTTAACACATTTGAGTTTGCATATAAGCCCGCAAGATTTTTGCTTATCTGTGAGTTCTTGTTGACACTGCATGACTTGCTCGAGAAAAACTGCACACTGCTTCACTACAGTGTATACTGGAGACTGCTAATACTCTTAGGCTTCGATATAGAAACAACCGGTAGGTTGCCTCAAATTCTGCAGCTCCGGCTTCTGACCAACTTGATACTGGGTGCTGTAACCCTGAAACAAGAGGAACAAGCCTCCATACGTCTCTAGTTAATTATCTCCACCACTACCAATTTAACATCATTAAACATGTATTGTGATCAGATAAAAGAGCTAACCAAATTACCTACAGTTGTCGTAATTTTTTCTCTGAGAGAGTTCTGATGGATATTGGTCCCTTTAGAGTGTAGAATGATAGTGAAGGCTCTGTGGGAATAAGGATTTAGGAAAGTCAGGTAGTAGATTCACAAGTGCTGGGAAGAGTAAGGACAGTCTCTTATTACGACAATATTTGTCTCTCAAAAACTATTCCTACCACGCTTCTGAACAAACAATTGTTTGTCAGTTCCAGTCGCTCAGGCGCACACACCGATTTGGTGATTCTGACGCACAACGTACATGAATACAGACTACGATAACAAATATGGGGAATGTTTGATATGGGCCAGCCGACACCAATGCTAATAAAGTTTTAATACTTTTATTATCATAAAAATCAAGTCACAAATAATTATCAATTTACAGTCAGAAATCAAAGGTTACAGAATACAAATATGACAAGGGGGAGGGGGGTTTTGAGGAGAAGTACCCCATACACCTTTTCCCGCTTGTATTTACTAACAGAAAAGACCCAGTCCCAAAGACAAGGAGGGGGTGATGATGATGATCAGAGATAGGCAATTTAACCCAATGGTAAATTTATTACTCTGAGGCAAGGGGTTACAGTGATAAGGGGGTAGAGGAAAAGCTAGGGTTCTCAAATGTTTTCCTTTATCCAACAAATTTTACGGGAGGGAGAAATGAACACAGTTAAACAATCCCGCTAGGAGAAATCCCGTACAATGAATACAGAACACCTTAATACTAGGTCGAACTAATTATAAGGGTAAAAAAAGATTAAATCTCCTTTCATTCAAAAAACACGCTTGGCTGGCCAGCACACAGGCACACACACAGACTTACCAAATGGTGAATTCTGGCACTTCCTAGGAATTTTACAACAGCAGATAATACCGTAGAACAATGGAAATTGTCTTTTTATTTCTTCTGTCAGGCCCTAGATTTATCGAGGTGGGCTGGTAGCTAATAGTCTCAAAAAATCGCCAGACGGTGAAGCGTAAAGGCTACTGTTGTTTTTTTTTAAATAAAAAGTTCCTAATGAATGGCACAGGCACTTTGCTAAGTGTGAAGTATGGTGTGGTTTCTAAGATGGGCACAGCTGGTGGAGATAACTTTCTTTTGCCGTAATGTCACAACTACAAAACACTGAGATAGGTTTTTCTTCAGAGGGGGGGGGGGGGGGGGCAAAATCCACTGAATATACTTGACAGACAGTGTTCAGGTAAATCTATGTTCTTCTTCACAAAAAGAGAGCATGAGTAGAATATTGCTACTGGCGACTGTTCTGCTTCCAGTTTTAACGATTTTATGAATTAGTATTTTAAAAGTGTTTCTTGGGTGGCTTTGTTCTCAGTTAAATTCAGAGGAGCGAGACCCGCAACAGGTCGCCACAAGTTTAGCTTTAAAAAAGTTCATATGTCACTGGAGTAATCGAACTAGGTCGGCAAGGCTCTATGTATATTCTATTGCTGCGTAATGGCTGCTTAAATGCTGCCTAATTGCTGGGATGCGAGGTTCGAAAGATCACTCTGGATACAAATAGAAAAAACATGAAATGCAATGAAATCATATAAAAATCTAACGCGCGATACATTTACAGTTAGACTTTTTTCTGCGCTCGCGTCTTTAATTAATAAATCAAGAAAAAACTCTCCGTGAGGTTAATAATTTTAAAAGCACATCTATCTATACAGAACTAAACTGTATTAAAGTCACAATTCCCTTAACAGTTGCAAAATTAATTTACGCGGCTATTGTATTAGGAAATTAACCTATAGATGTAACATTTAGTTTGCACTGGAAACTTTGAAAATGGGTTTATTTAATAAGTTTAAATTTACACCACAATCCAGTGAAATAAAAAAGAAATAACTAGACCACTGATCACTCGAAGCTAAAGTATAAATTACCGTCTGCACAGAAAAGAATTCACTCCAATAGCTAACAATTTAGATGAAATCTAGCAGGAATTTAACTATATGCTAGTGAATCTTAGAATGCTGTCATAACGAATGATAAAGTTGCCCTTTTCAGATTCTGTATATATCTAACGGGAATGTAAGTTCAATGGGTCGTGTGAAAATTTCGCGCCTCTTCAGATCCCAGGGAAAGTCGAAGTTATTTAGCCGCCATGCTAACCGCGATGGCCCGACTGGCTTCCGATCTTCGTTCGTCTCAGGCTGCTCGCGCGAGGATGTGAAATTTCTGCGAGACTAGCCTCGTTCGCGGTGAGTTTTCTCATTCCTCAGATCGTATCCGCTACGCTGAGCGCCCCGTCTCTCCCGTTCCATAGTCTTTCGGGCAAGCCTGCCGGTTGCCACAGAGGTGCGAAGTCTGCAAGAAGCTTTCTTTTGACCGCTCGTGTCCATCTTGCGAACGGTTCAATGTTCGCACGGAGATGCTAAATTTCTGCTTCTCTGTTCTGGGGATCGTCTTTGACTGCTTTGATCATAGCCGCTCCTCTTCGTTGATGAATTGTTACAACAATACTGATGTTCAGGGGTTCTAATGTTATGAAAAGCTAAAGTCCCTGTAATCATCCATTAAATCAGGGAAAATTCACTTGTCAAACTAGACGTACGTCACAACAGTCTTTAACTTTACTGTGACTTCTTCATAAACAGTGGATATCTTCTTTCCCACATAGTCTCAACGCCCCTGTCACTATACATCATCTTCATCTTCAGCTGAAATAGAATCTTTTCTTTCTCTCCAGAGTTAATATACCAATAGGCCTGCCAGTGACTTTCTGGTCTTACAATCCAAATAATGTATGATATTATTCAACTCATGTTTATTTTGATTTGCTTAGACATGCCTGTGCTCCTAGTATGTCGCAATCTTCCACAAAGGCAAATGTCATACACACACAATGTTATGGCGCCCTATCTTGGTTGGCCTCTACATCTAATAATGTATTAAAAAGGGTTATTCATCTTACCGCAATCAATGAAATAAATCACACAATTTGTTAAAGGTTAACAGGCTATCAATGGGTCAACTTTAGATAGCTGCTGCTTCAGACGCAAAGGCAAATTCGGTCACTAATTGCCTTGCCTTGAACCTTTCTTGTAGGAAATCTTTGTCAAGTGGCACCCTGCGTCTCAGAAGCGTTAGTTTTATTCCCTCTATGTCTATACTAACATTAGCCAATCAGTTTAAACTACGCCGATTTGACTCTTTTTTGAAAATCCCAAACATTTATGTACGTTTATCAATAAGTTCGTCAGTCTGATTCTATTATTACTATTTAGACTATGTGTCGCTTTAGGCTGGCAAAACTTCAAAGTTACCCCTCCCTTCCTCACTAGTAGGGCCTATCAAAATGAGGCAAGCCAATTTGACTTGTTTCCAACCAACGCGACTAGAAAAATGTAACTTTTAAATTGAGCTGAGATATCAGTGTGTCCGTCTATCTGTTGTCAATTTTTTTTAAATACAATAACTCAGTCAGTTTTGACGCGATTTAAAAGATGAAAAGTGATTATTAATCAGGCTAGTGCCGTTTATCTAGCCAGTATATTTTCATCTACGTCTTTATCTAAGTTTTTCTTTTGCCCCTATTCTCTACCCTGCACTCATTTGTTTCAGTTTGACAATACCCAAGTGGGTTTAGACTTTTTCCATACTAACCCCTCTCTCTCTCTCTCTCTCTCTCTCTCTCTCTCTCTCTCTATCTCCCGTCTTTTTTGAAGACGAAACACGTGTTGGCCGACTGCCAAAACTGTTTTATGTTATATTTAAAAATTAGTACGGAGTAACGAAAAAGCCTTTGGTAATAGGGATGGGTACTATCGCGTGACGTTAATACAAGGTAGATTTAAAACGCAAGCCGCTCGCTGGCGTTTTTTTGAAAATGCGACGTCTAACGACAACTGTCACATGTTGTAACTAATAATAGATTCTTAGAATACGTTAGTTTAAAAAAAATTCAAGTAGTGTCCAATATTTTGCATTAGATTTTATCGACCTTGACAATTTTCAAATTTTTATAGTAGCGGGTTATAAACGGTAACTTTACGTCACTAGAATTGGACTTTTGAGAAAATATGAGCAGGGTAGGGCAATGGTGGCGGGAGGTGTATAGAATCTATCTTGGCGTATTGAGGCAAAATTCAAATACAGTATTATCATTATAATTTGAGCTGGAGGGTTAAAACGGTGCATTTTACCACACTGACATTACCCGCGGTCAAGGCGACTACCATGAGTTTGTGCATGGGGATAGCAATCTCACCATGTCTAACAAATCACCACAGAAACCACCACCTCAAGATCATTGCATGCTTGGTGCAGACTTATGCAAGGGGATCAGCTTCAGTCGCTGCTCCATGCTCCGTATGGAGCGCGAGGGAAAATGATGATGGTTTTGATGATGTCTCCGTTACCAGTGTGGAACTTGAAGAAATAAACTGATGCCGGTTGATAGCAATACAAGATAGTCCCTGTTCTGGGCCCCAGCCTAAGAGAGATAGAGGAAAACCTAAAACGCATGGAAAATGGTACAGGAGATTGACTTACAAATGGAATAATAGTGACATGGAAAGACCGTGAAATGATGGCACAGGAAAGTACACCTTGGCGTGAACAAGGTGACGGTCTATATGGAGCTGAATGACATTAATGATGATGATTATGATGATGAGGGTGATGATGATGATATTTCTGCCAGCGAGTTCATAAAGGGCGAACAAGTTCAGCAAAGATCAATAAAACAAGATACAATCAGTCCTACAAAACCGTCAGATATTGAAAAATATGAAATTGTTGTTATCATGAACAGAATCGACATCATTGCACTCCTGGCAAACCCATAGGTGCTCAGTATTTCACAATATATGCCGAAGAGTGTGAATGCTAACTGTTCTTGTCGCTCGCTGGTTATAAACACGACGGATGCAACCTCTCATACGTCCATCTCTGCTTGCCATATATTCGATGTCAAATTCCAGAGTCTAAACCTTGATGATTCATCTTTTGCAGTGTCAATCTCTAACAGGTGATCATTAATTGTTATCAGTACCTCTAACTTATCCATATCCAGTGTTTCCACTATTGGTTCTCTTGATGCTAGTCTGTGAGCTCTCTCATTACCGCGTACCCCTGCATGACCAGGACAGTAGATACACACCAGCTCCCGCAGATTCGAAGCTTCTGGAGGTTTTCCATTCATGTCGTACCCAACCATTCTGAACCTTTGGAAGCATGGACTGAACGTCTGACACAATGACTGCCTTTGTTACTGAAGTTTCATTTAGCCACCTTATGTCTGCATTAGCTGCCTCTACCTCGATTCTCATGCTGGAAATTGTTACCTTGTACGCCCCACTATGTTCGGCGACGATTCTACTCTTTACCCTAGCAGAGAAGCCCCAACCTGATTTTTTATCACGGATCACAGACCCATCAGTATACACAGTGGCATCCTTATTCCCGGCGTGATCAAGTATCAGTTGATTAATTTCCAGTTCCGCTTTCCCATTGCCCCAAGTTTTACACTCTGTGCCAAGGCTGGCGATTACTTGTTGGCAGTTAATCTGTTCTCATCTGACTTACTCCATTCTTCGCCTTTGAATGTATTTTCAACTGTGGTCACCTGCTTGATCGCTGTTTCTTCCTGTGACATCCCATGGCATCCCCCTGTTTATTCTTGCTCCCTTGATGTCAGCTATGTTTCTATGCAGGGGGTGCCGTTTGTATGTGGTTACTCGCATATCTGGATCTAATGGACAGCACTTGAAGCATGTACCTCATTGTCACAATGGGGGGTATCTCGTGTACAGCCCAAGACTATACGCATCCCTTCATTTTGAATATGTTCTAGTCGTTCACATCTTGTTACTGACAGCGTTAGTATTCCCAGCCCATGCTCAATAACTGATATGACGAGCTGATGATAAAGAAAAAATGTGAAATGTAAGGCACGAAAGAATTATGCGCCGGCAAGATGGTTTATATGAAACTTAAATGTACCCAATCTCAGCGCAATAGTGTAAGAGATAATTAATAATGCATTTAAAGTTTGCCACGAGCTGTCTAATGCAAATTAAACTATTTAATTTGGCTTTTAAACTTGTTATACATTTCCAGGATTCAGGAATGCACACAAAACATGAAGTCTTTCATTTGTTGAGGTTTTTAGTTTGTAAAGGACTCCTCGATTAAAAAACAAAAAACGTGCCCTTTTGAATGAGCCGAAACAAAAACGAGCTTAGTCATTGCTGGCATGCAAGTTGTAGTTTGCATAACATTAATTAAGAAGACGCATTTGCTTGTCTTGTGGAATTACTTTCCAAGTGAGATTGGCTGACAAGTAAGATTTTATTATTTTTCTTCTGTTTGCTTGTATATATTTAGCGAGCCTGTATTTTTGTTACTTGACTGGGTTTTTTTTTTTTTAATGTACAGGCAAAGTAACATCTAATTACACTAGAGTTTTCTCTCTTTCTATCTCTGTCTCACCATTTTCCAGAAGCTGCAGTATGTTGTTAGAGCAGCCAGTGCACGGTTTAGTTTCTTTTGCAGTTGCAAGTGGGACTTCCCTTCTGCCCAAAAGACTAGGTCATCAGCAAACAAGGCGCTGGGTAATTCAAGGTAGTCTGCCAGATCGTTTATGTATATGAGGAAGAGGGTGCAGCTTAGGGCCGAGCCTCGTGGGAGGCCTTCTTGGATGGTTCTTTTCCCTGATGTTGCTCCGTTGACCGTTGTGGAGATGGTTCTATTTGTGAGGAAATCTTTTATCCAACGAAACATTCTTCCTTCTATGCCCATCTTCTGCATCTTGAAAAATAGACCGTCTCTCCATACTCTGTCATATGCCTGCTTGAGGTCTACGAAAACTGCGGCCACATGATTTTTATCCTGGAAAGCATCGGCAATATGTTGTACCAATCGGATTACCTGGTCAACAGTCTGTCTTCCTCTTCTAAATGGTGATCAACACGAGTAAGACAGTCTACACTATATTCACACTCAGCCACAAAACAGTAAAGAAAGAACTGGATTAAAAACTTGATGATGCAAAGCTAGCTAAAGAGAACAATCCGACTTATCTAGGGATACAGCTAGATACCAGACTCACATACAAAACACATGTTGAGTCCCTAACTGCTAAGGCCTCTAGAAGGCTAAACCTCATAAAGCGTTTGGCAAGCACTGATTGGGGATCTAATCAGAGCACCCTACGACAACTGTACTTGGGATATGTGCGCTCAGTTATGGATTACTCTCTACCCCTGCAAGCCACTATTAGCCCAACACTCAGACTGAAACTAGATCGCATACAAAACCAGGCACTCAGATTCATCTGTGGAGGCTTGCGAACTACTCCGACCAGCGCATGTGAGATTTCCGCCAATGTGGAACCCCTAGAACTAAGGAGAGAGAAATCAGTCATTATCACGGCAGAAAGATTCTTGCGAGCTGACAAAGATGACCCCTGCAAACACGTTATCGGTGACCACAACTCCAAGTACCGAATTAAAACGACATCTTTCACTAGAAGGTACCAAAAGCTTTCAGGGAAGCACTACATACCAGAGACTAGACTACCTACTCAAGCTGTACCTGACCTACCACCTCACGTAGAACTAAAAAGACCAATAATACGTACAAACCTTCTACAACCCGCAAATAAAAGCCTCATACCTACGCTGCTGAAAACACTTGCCATGGAAACCATCTGTCAGTACAGATGAAGACATTATCCATGCCTATACAGACGGGTCAGCTTTCAAAGCAGTCATAAATGCTGGATACGGGGCCATAATCATCCCACCCAGTACTGAAGAACCCGTCAAAATTGCAGGTCCCTGTGGTATCTGGTGCAAAAACTACGAAGCCGAAGTAGTCGCCATCCAGAAAACCCTAACTAGAGTTTTTGAACTCTTTGAATCAGACGAAATGGAACCAAATGATGTTGTAGTATTCTCAGACTCGCAGGCTGCCCTCTTGGCAATAGGAAACTGGAAAACCAACTCGATCAGTACTATCCAGAAGGTTCAAGAAACATGCCACAAAATTATGAACTTGTACGGAACAGAAATATACATGCAATGGATACCTGGCCACATAAACATCACATTAAATGAAGTTGCTGATAGATTGGCAAAGAAGGGAGCAAAAATTCCACAGATTGATCAACCACTGAGTATGTTAACAGTTAAACAAATAGTCAAAAACAACTGTAAAGAAGTTTGGCTGAACACGTGGGCACAGGCTAAAACAGGAAGAAGACTCTTCATTCACCAAACAGCCCCAAATAAGAAAGATGCTATGAACGATATCGAACGAAGGTACCAAACCAAAATCTTCAGATTGAGAACAGGCCACTCTACACTAAATGGCCACAGAAACAGACTAAGTTCACAAAATATAGCAAAATGTAGACACTGCCCTAACCCGTTGGAGACAGTAGAACACCACCTACTACAGTGCCCTGCACTTCAGGGACTGAGACAACAACTGCTACCACACAACCCATCCATAGACAATACACTGTATGGCAGCTCAGAACAGCTTATACGAACTGCGCAGTACCATATAATGGCATCAAGGTCACCAAGAGCTGACGCTCAGTGACAGTGGATCAAAGAAGAAGAAGAAGAAGAATCTGTCTCTGTGTATGGGTGTGTGTCTGTGTTTCTCTCTATTTTTTTCCTTTTAAATTTAAGATAAATATCAATTTCAACCTTTGATAGATAATAATTAGAATGTATACCTATAGTACCTCTAATTTCAGATCTTCTTCTTCAAGTACCATACCTTCCTGTCTCCAGTACAATTTATAACTCCTGCTGTTGACTTCTGTCAATGCCATGATGTCAAAAAGCTCACTATTTGCTCTCTTTGTTTTCTCCTTTCTCTTGTTTCCTCAATCTTACCTGTTGTTATGATATATTTCAGCTCCCCTCTTCGTATAACATGCCCAAAAAAGTGAATTGCTTCTTTCTAACTTGTGAAATAAGTTTCCTTTGCGCATTGGCCTCTTTCAGGACATCCTCATTACTCTTTTTGGCTGTCCATGGTATTTTTACATTCTGCTGTAAAACCACATTTCTTTTTTCAGATAATGTGTTCAATTAACAATAACCTGATCGTTGCATCCCCCCCCCCCCCTTTTTCCCCCCCCCCCCCCCTCCCGGGCCATTCATCATAAAATGAGTAAATTAATATTTCCAAATTATGTGCATGTTTATGTATGTGAATGTGCGTGTGTTCTTCTTCCTCTTGCCATAAAATGGTAGATTTCTCCTACTAGTTTTTGGTGTTAAAGAAAAAAAAAGTGAAATGGGGGGGGGGGGGGGGGGGGGGAGAAGAATAATGTGAAAGCAATAGGTATTTGTGGTGGTATTTAATTAACTTGTTATTCGTCATTTGTGATATGTATTAAGTGGCCTCACAATAAGTCTAAAGAAAACGAATGTGCTGAGTCAGGATGTGGGTGCTGCACCAGTTATCACTATCGATAACTATGAATTGGCAGTGGTGCACCACTTCACATACCTAGGGTCTACCATCAATGACAAACTCTCACTGGATACAGAAATCGACAGCCGCATTGGCAAAGCTGCAGCTACCTTTGACGCCTCACATCGCGTGTTTGGGGAAACTCTAAACTCACAATGAAGACCAAAGCTGCGGTATATAATGCCTGCGTCACCAGCACACTCCTATATGGCAGCGAGACCTGGACGACCTATGCTAAGCAAAAAAGAAGGCTCAATACCTTCCATTTGCGGTGTCTACGCCGCATCCTCGGCATCTCGTGGAAAGATAAAGTGACAAATGTCGAGGTGTTGTCACGTGCTGGCCTTCAAAGTATGTATACGCTGCTTAGACAGCGCAGACTTCGCTGGCTTGGCCATGTTCGCCGCATGGAAGATGGTCGCATCCCAAAAGATATCTTCTACGGACAATTAGCAGATGGCAAGAGAACAGTTGGGCGACCACAGCTGAGGTTCAAAGATGTGTGCAAGAGAGATATGAGGGCACTGGACATGGATCCAGCAACATGGGAGGATGAAGCTGCTGATCGCACTAAGTGGCGATGCTATTTACGGCACCACCTCAGATTGGGCGAAGAGAGGCTCACACAAGAAGCAGAGGTGAGGAGAAAACGTCGAAAGGAGCACCAGGAAAATAAGCAGCTGAGGGCTGCCACCTCAGGGGCGCATTCCCATAGTCAGTTATGACTGAAGGGGCTATTATTATTATTATTATTATGATATGTATTACTAAAACCTTACCAAACATTTACTTTCCAGCCATCTGCCAGATTCTGTTCGAAGCTGCACCAACTTAGTTCATGACTCTTGTCCCAGATCAAATCAAACGACAAAGGTGTGCGTTATATAATAGTTCTATACCTGTACTTCAATACGTTCGGGTGTTTTGTTCACGGTTAATGTTCGGTGTCCTTCCCGTGGGTCTGTGAGGAGAGAAAGAAAGAATAGAACTAACCTGAGGTGGTCCAACTTATTCTACCCCGAGGGCCACATAAAACAAAAATTTAAAGTTCGCGGGCCATTCATGATAAACAATTATTTAAAATAAAAGCACAGTGAAAAATGGATGAAAATCAAAGAGTGCTAAGTTTTAAAACAAAAAAATACAATAAAAAAATTACAACAAACATTGAATTTCTCTTGAAATTTTTAAAAAAAAAAATAAAATTTTGCCTCGTTAGTTTTATTCTTACCTCCTAATAGGAAGTTTGGCGAGGTGGGGGTGTGGATTTTATGTAACCAGAGTCCCGATATCAACGTCAATCGAACACTGTCGGATGATGACTGCAGGCAGGAAAACATTGCTTTGCAGCGGACGTTTTGAGTCTCATCTCAAAATTATTAAGTATACCATATAATTAAAGAAACTTTTTTTTTGCATTAGCGCGGGCCACAAAATAATTTTACGCGGGCAACATTTGGCCCGCGGCACTGCAGTTGGACCACGCTGAACTAACTGCATCCTCAGACAGGTCGTCAGAGGCTACTAATAAGAGGTTATTATGATGCTGACAACGACGTTATCATGTGAGAAAGAAATTTGCTACAGATGCCATATATTCAAGAACACGGATGGGGGGGGGGGGGGGGTTGACGTTGTCACATGATGATGATCATCATCATTTTCCTTTACACCCACCCAGGAGCATGGAACTACCACTGTAACTGCCTCCCCTCCCCGCAGGAAGCCCACACCAAGAACTAACCTTGCAGTGGTGGTCTCTGCGGCAAGTTTTTCTGCGTGATGGGGCTGTTAACCCCATGCACAACCACATATTAGTAGCCTTGTACGACATGCTTAAAGGTGCAGTAGACCTACTCTTTCCTTGTCTCGTCACAGAGACCCTGCCACATACATATTGGGTCGATCTCTTTTCCTCTCCGGCAGTGGTTTGTTACATGTTTTTGGTGGACTAAATTACGTGCTTTGCTGTTGTCGGCACATTTTCTTTCCCTGCTATCAAGCAGATATTTAGTACTTTCAAATCACCTTACACTCCTCTCAGTGATAAGTCGTCATGTCTGTTTGTTTACTCGTCCATCCCTGCTGGAAACGGAGACTGATGAGATAATATTAACCAACAATCGTGTTGGAAAATTTCGGGTGTGCCCGACATCAGTTTACGGATTAGCACTAAAATCGCCCATCGAATCTGTTTAATCGCCGATAAGGCTGATGTGCCTTCCTCGACCAGATGGGTAAACGAAGAATTTTGTTTGCGTAAGCGACGGGTAGTTAGATTACTCGCCTGTGCGACACATTTCTGGACAGACAAGAATGACATAATCGTTTCCGGTACACCTTGTTACAAAGATATTACTATTAATGAAAGTAAGATGTTTTTGAGAAAACATTGCCCAGAGAGAATCGGATGTCTTCATTCCAAAATTTGGAACCACGATGAACTAATTGCATCCTCAGGCAGGTCGTCAGAAGCTTTGCTGTAACGCGCAGAAATTTCCATGTGGAAATAATTTGAATTACCCCACAAAACACGCATGTTTGAAACGATAGGCAGACATTCGGACTGAAGGCACAACACACCTTCCGACTGGAGCCCTTCTTAGCATCGTAACAAACAAATGCGGGGGAAAACATGCAATATAATCTGACACTTTAGCCAGGTTAGAACACTGTGAAAATTCACCTCGCACCAAAAAGACAACCAGACCTTGCCGGAGTTAAGAATAGCAGCAGATTTCATTTATCGGACCGGACGTTTGAAATTCTTGAGGACTTAAGAGCCCAGGAAAACACTACAATTTTACCGAGGAAAACTGGAATCTGAGGAAACTGTAACACAGAGTCAACAGTGGGCACTTATTGCTAAAATAACAAAACCCCAGACCACGTGTGAAAGGCATTGTCAAGCTGCTTTAAACTATTTCTCTGAGCCAGCAGTCTGTGAGCTTAAAGATTGGCGTAAGTTGTACATTTTAAATGCTATATTTTTGCATTATTAACATGCGAACTAATACGTATATATTGACATGTGAATATTAATAAGTGAAAATTGCTAGTGGATGTCCAACAGTTGGAAAAAAAAACACACACACACACACACCCACACAAATAGTGGATGTCCAAATCATTTGAGGCTGGCAACCTCAGTATATAGAATGATGATATCATGAACCACCACTGCCAGGGCTGGTGACTGCTTTATTGCGAGTTTCTTATAAAGAACCAAGAGCAGAGGTAGTCCCAAGTTCCATAGGGAGCAGGGAGGGAATGACGAAAGAAATTATGTACATAATTTTTAATATTATTAAACCTTTTCAACCAGTGTAAATGTAAAACATACTCACTCTAAATGTAGTGAAAGTTTCGACCTTATCAACCAGTGTAAATATAAAACATATTCACTCTAAATGTAATGAAAGTTTCAACCTTTTCAAACAGTGTAAATGTAAAACATGTTCACTGTAACTGTAATGAAAGTTTACAACCTTTTCATCCGATGTAAATGTAAACATATTCAAACTTTATTGTTAACATTTTCAACTAAAGTTTAATATAAAACTATTCATTTTAAATGTAAAGATAGTTTTTCGCTCACTGGGATTAAGATTAATTCTAAGAGAGGGTAAAAGTTCTGAGATAGATGGGATGGTGGAATGAAATGAGGGGGGCACATAAGTATGTGTCGGGAAACTCAATACTCAGAGGGTATTTGTTTCTCTTCTTTTGCCATACTAGTTGGTGGTACCAGTTGAGGGTACTATATCTGGAACAAGTGAGGGTATGTGGCCTGAAGTCGAAACTAGACACCATCATCAGACGGGTTTTAGAGACGCGGAACCAGCTTTACAGTTACTCCATGATTCTACTTGGAACGTGCTGCAACTCTTAAACCTTGACCAGGGATACGAGCGCTGCTGTCATCTATCTGCAAAGTCCCAAACATCAGCGGGAGGAGAAACAACTATTGGCAGCTACGTAAAACTTCAAAGCTGCCAAGTGAACTGTCCATTTTCGAAAACCATAACATCACACTGTGACGAATACTTTTTTCTCAACAATTATTCAATTTTTATAACTGTTAAACACAATTGATTATTAAATGTGTTAATTGTATAAAGACAAATCTAAAGTAGATTTAATAATTTTGAATGTACTATATCCGTATGTCTTAGACATTTTCTTTAATACACTCAGAGCTATAAATAATAATAAGAGGAAATAATCTGAATTAACTCAGCTGGGGGCTTGTACGAGCTAAAATTATATTACATAATCCTTCACAAAAGTTGAGAGCAGATACTAGAGTTAACGTGCTCAGCCAATGCAGCATTGCTCTCGCTTTGTGAATATCTTGTGGAAACTCCTTTGAGGTAGAAGCATCATTATCCTTCTATCTACTACTCTGCCAAGTGTAATCTTGTGCGAAGGTAGACACTGAGGACCCACATTAGTACTCTTGAGTTTTGACCACTGTTGGACCACTACTGCAGAGCTAAGGGGAGACGACCTCGCTAACTTGGCTTCCTCTCCCACCATAATTCTCCAGATTCCCCTTGGTCTCTCACCTCGTCTTTTCCCCTGTGAGTATCACTCACGATCATGTCTGGTTATGCTATTAAGTTGTTTCCTAAAATGTTTATCTTATTCTTTGAATAGGTGTATCTTTGTAATGATAGCATTACTAAAAAGTCATTGTTCTGGTATTCACAAGGTAAGAGAAAAAGACGTACATTGAAAAAACACATAGAGATGAGAATCGAAGACAAAAAAGGAAATGATGACAAAAACGTGGAAAGATCTCGAGCTGATGATGACACGTGATAGAAAGACTTAGCAAACGTTAGTTGAAGTCCTTTAATCCTAAGGGAGCTGAATGGTTTTGAAAGAAAATATCTTGATCATTTCAACTTATTATTTTATTTCATTTATTCGCCAACCTCATTTATTATTTTTTTTTAGATCTTGTACAATAAATCACCATCATCAACGTCATTATCATCATCATCAACGTCATTATCATCATCATTATCATCGTTTTCCTTTGCGGAGCGCATATGTTCGGAGCATTGAGCCACCACAGCAGCTGCTCCTCATACAAGAAACCTTCACCAATAATTCCCATGCTGTTGCAGAGGTTGTTTCTGTGGCAATTTCTATTACATTATGAAGTTGTCAGTGCCATGACCAACCTCACATTAGTCGCCTTGTACGACATGCCTGAGGGTGTAGTCGGCCTATTCTTTATTTGTCTCTTCACATACCCCCAGGAACTACACATGTCTCTTGTGCTATGCAGTTATTCTTTATTTGTCTCTTCACATACCCCCAGGAACTATACATGTCTCTTGTGCTATACAGTTATTCTTTATTTGTTTCTTCACATACCCCCAGGAACTATACCTGTCTCTTGTGCTATACAGTTATTCTTTATTTGTCTCTTCACATACCCCCAGGAACTATACATGTCTCTTGTGCTATACAGTTATTCTTTATTTGTCTCTTCACATACCCCCAGGAACTACACATGTCTCTTGTGCTATGCAGTTATTCTTTATTTGTCTCTTCACATACCCCCAGGAACTATACATGTCTCTTGTGCTATACAGTTATTCTTTATTTGTCTCTTCACATACCCCCAGGAACTATACATGTCTCTTGTGCTATACAGTTATTCTTTATTTGTCTCTTCACATACCCCCAGGAACTATACATGTCTCTTGTGCTATACAGTTATTCTTTATTTGTCTCTTCACATACCCCCAGGAACTATACATGGCTCTTGTGCTATACAGTTATTCTTTATTTGTCTCTTCACAGAACCCCGGGAACTATACATGTCTCTTGTGCAATACCGCAATTCTTTAGTACTACAGTAAAAGCCCCTCATATGACGGAAACTAAATTCGAAAGCACCAAAACTTAACGACAATTTTGTTTATTCAAATACTTGTTGAAAAATAATGTTAGGTGTGAACATCCGATTGTTCATCAGAAGAGCACCTTGGTTTTCTGTTGTTTTAATCGGCCGGATAGTTCATAACATCACTGGGAACTTCAGAAACTATTTGATTGGAACTATAGTAAATAAATAAATAAAGGTAATTAACAGTTACTCGTTGGACATAAAGGATGGCCCTAGACAACAGAAACGAAAATATAAGTGATAGGCTTACCGGGAATCGAACCTAGGACCAACCATACGGCGCCATCGCCTTGCTGTGAATGGACTTGCTGTACATCGTGAATGGACGCTCAGCCAATTTTGCACACACACAAAAAAAGTGCATTAGTGGCTGAGGTCATTCTCATGACACTCACACCACTATGGTATAGGACCCGTGGACGACCCAGACAGTTTAAAGACGCAGTCACTAATATAACTTTCCTATCAGCAAGTATAGACCAAATAAAGGCCGAAATACTTCTGTCCAGGAATGTTTAGTGAAAGACGAATAACACAGATTGGAACTATAGTAGATCTTTAGCTCACCCGGAAATGTTATTATAATTTCTCTATTCAGATCTAAAGCCTTCGTATTCTTGATGCACAAAATTACTCGATGGAGGAAATAAACGTCCGTAAACACTAAGTGTGGGTATTTATACATCTCTAAACACGTGTATACGAAAATGCATATTTAAACAATTTCGCTGCAATTGTCTCTTCATCAGATACAGTTCACTTAGGTGGTGACAGTTAGAATAGTTATCAACATTGTCTTCCTTTTGTCTTTTTAATTCCCGTTTTAAAAACCAACATATTTGTTTTACATCCGATGTTAAACAAAGTCTGAACATGCACGCCGTTCACATGGCGCATAAACCACAAACCGTTGCGCACTTTTCTTTGGCGAGTGTTACTACGAGGTATTTTTGGAAGCGTAACAAACGGAAAGAATGAGCAGAAAACTATATATATGAAATTCTGATATGAGCTATAAAACACGCTGGATTTTCAGGATCATTCCTCATACGTTCCTTTGAAGTTTGAATACCCTTCATTTGATGGTTCTCACAATTATTTGAGATGCATAATGCCTTGAATGAGATTTATTACCCTTCAAACTCTACAGGATATGCGCTTTAGCAGTGACAAAGAAATCTATTGCAGTGACTGAGTGGGGGTTCAATATAAACTGTTTTTAGTGTCTCATATTAGCCAAACCCTGTGTCTTTGAAGTAAGAATAGCAAAGAGTTTTCTCAGTATGTGCAGAATTTATAGCCGTTTATTCTCTCATTTGGAAATTTGTGTTTTATGGTGGGTAATAAAGTATGTACTATTTGATATTGACACATCTCTCTGGGTTTCTTTTCCAAATGATCTTTTTTTCCCTCAATATGCGAAAGCAGGGTTTCTCAACCGGGGTTCTTTTTTTTTAACTTTGCGCCACGGGCAATTTTAGCACTCGCAGTGGTGGATAGTGATCGAGCAGCCCTGTATGGATGTGTGCAATAGGACCGTGTTCGCTTTTGCACATACCATATTTCATTAGTATCCTGTAGAATGATAAGACTTTTAGACCTACTTGGATAAGGTAAAAAAAAATTAAGTAGAAAATTTAAAACATGAACAACTGAAGTGTCTTTTGTCTACACTGACTATCATTAGAGTTTAAATGATTTGTGGACACAGAAAGGGTAAGCTAATAAGTTGGCCACAGTAAACAGATCCACAGAAGAAAAATCATTCTCTACTCAAAAGAGCGTTGGCAATTATTATTGGATTATTATATTTACAACTTACTGATCACGCTTGTGTACCCTGATTACCCCCAGAGCTATGCCAGTGGGAGTTTTACTCCTGGAAGGTTCTACCAAGCTGGACAGGTTTGCGCGGGCAGGGGTCAGACGAAAGCAGACACCCTGGTCCTCCAGGTTGGGGGTTTTAGCATAGGGCTGACACCCCTGTCTAGTTAAAAAAAATTGAAGTTACGGAAACAACAACGAATAAACAAACTTTGCTGCGGGACGGACATCCGGAGTCTAAGGCTCGTATGACTGTCAGTGGTGAAAGCCGAAAGGAAGCCACTGACATGAGAACGGACGTCCTGACCGCAAAACACGGTACAAGAATTCGATTTTGGAATGTCAGGACAATGAATGAGACGGGTAAACTAAAACAGGTCACGGCAGAAATGAGAAACTATAGGTTACACATTCTAGGAATAAGCGAGAGCAGATGGACAGGGGCAGGAAAAGTTAAAACAGCAACAGGAGAAACAGTACTTCACTCTGGAAGAGAGGATGGACAGCACAATGAAGGTGTAGCCATTATTCTACAGAAAGGAATAGAAAGGACATTACTGGAATGGAAACCCATCAACAACAGACTGATAAGATTAAGATTGAGAGGTAGATTCACCAATAATAGAATGCTACGCACCAACGAATGACAGCGATGAAGAGGTCAAGGATGAATTCTATCAACAACTGTAGAAAGAAATGGAAGACACACCTAGATATGATCTTATTATAGTAATGGGAGACCTCAATGCGAAAGTTGGTACACACAATACACATAATGAAAGAGTAATGGGGAAATGCGGCAGCGGAACATCATACGAAAATGGGGATAAATTAATAAGTTTCTGTAGTATTAACAACCTGGTCATTGGAGGAACACTTTTCCCACATAAAGAAATTCACAAATTAACATGGGAATCACCAAATGGTCGGGACAGAAACCAGATAGACCACATCATGATTAACGGTAGATGGAGACATGCATTACAAGATGTGAAGGTAAGAAGAGGTGCAGATGTGGGAAGTGATCACCATTTAGTAGTAGCAAAACTGAAAGTGAAACTAAGAAGGGCTGGACCAACTGTAACTACACAGAAAAGGTTTGACATCAGCAAATTGAAGGACTCCCTTACCAGAAAAGCTTTTGCGGCTGACATAAAGAAACGATATCAATTTGCCAAAAGTCAGGAAAAGACATTGACTGATGATATAGACCAGAAATTCAACACCATTTCAACAATATATAAGGAAAGCAGCAAATCATGCTTGGGATTCCAGGAAAGGAAGAAGCAAGACTGGATAACAATAGAAACATTAAACACCATAAAACTGAGAAAGGAAATGAAAAGAAAGAAAACAGAAGTGAAGTCCTCCAGATTAAAGCAACTATATAGCGAACAGTACAGTCAGCTGGACAAGGAAGTTAAACGCCAAACCCGAGCCAACAAAAGGAATTTCCTAGACGATCTTGCAAGACAGGCAGAAGAGGCTGCACTGAGAAATCAACAAAGCACAGTATACATAATAACTAAATTCATCAGCGGAAAACGAGGTGCAAACAATATTACATTAGTAAGAGATAAGCAAGGTAATCTCATCACGACAGCAGAGGGACAGGAAACAAGATGGGCAGAGCACTTCAGAGAAACTCTGAACAAGGAACCACCAGAGACACAATTGAATGTTCCTGAGGCTGAAAACGATCTAGATGTAAATACAGACATTCCACGAAAAGAAGAAATCATCACAGCAATCAAAGGGTTAAAGAACGGAAAAGCTCCTGGCCATGATAACTTAAATGCAGAGCTATTTAAGACAGACCCTGAGCTAGCAGCAGAACTATTAGAACCACTATTTGCACAAGTCTGGAAAACGGGGACAACACCATCAGAGTGGAACAAAGGAATAATTGTCAAATTGCCCAGAAAGGGAGATCTTGCAGACTGCAATAATTGGAGAGGAATCACTCTTCTCTCAGTTCTCAGTAAAATACTAGGCAGGATAATTATAGAGAATTTCGAAAACAGTAGACCACAAACTGAGGAAAGAACAAGCAGGATTTAGAAAGAACAGAAGATGTGTAGATCATATATTAACTCTCAGGAACATTATACAGCAGTGCTCAGAATGGCAAAGACAGCTGTACATTAATTTCGTTGATTTTGAAAAGGCTTTTGACAGCATACATAGGGGCAGTTTATGGAAAATACTGAGGGCTTATGGAATTCCAAGCTGCATAGTGTCAATCATAAAAAGCCTCTATGCCAACTTTACGTGTAGTGTTGGGCAGAGCAACCTAACCTTTGAGGTGAAGACAGGAGTACGACAGGGATGCCCCTTATCAACCACTCTATTTTTAACAGTCATAGACTGGGTGATGCGCCAGACAACAGAGGGCAGTCCAAGAGGAATAAGATGGACTACATTTTCTACATTGGAAGATCTGGAATATGCAGATGACATTGCACTACTAGCACATTCACATCAACACATCCAGGAAAAAACGGATAGACTTAATAAGTTTAGCCAGCAGGTGGGCTTGAACATCAATTTAAAGAAGTCAGAGGTCATGACGCTCAATGTGAGCAACCCTGAGCCCATATCAGTAAGGAATCAGCAACTGGTACAGACAGACACCTTCACATACCTAGGATGCATAGTAACACCAGACGGCGGGGCAGGCAAAGACATCAACATCAGAATGAATAAGGCAAGAACAGCCTTTTTTAGCCTAAACAACATCTGGAAGTCCTCTCAATACAGCACAAGCACAAAATTAAGATTATATCAGAGCTGTGTGCTTTCTGTGCTTCTCTATGGTGCGGAATGCTGGAGAGTTACAGAGAAGGAAATGTCGAAATTGTCCTCTTTTCACACAACATGCCTAAGAAAAATTCACCGAATCTTTTGGCCGAATACCATCACCAACCAAGATCTGCTTACTCGGAGCAAGCAAGAGGACATGCACACCATCATAGCTGGCAGACGCTGGAGCTGGGTTGGCCATGTCCTCAGAAGAGACCCCGATGCCATCACAAGAACAGCTATGCTTTGGACCCCTGAAGGAAAACGAAAGAGAGGCCGACCAAAAACAACTTGGCGGAGGACTGTGGAGGCTGAGATGCAAAGAATGAACCAGAGTTGGGGTACTGCACGAAGGATGGCTGCCGACCGAGCAAAGTGGAATCAATTTGTTGTTGCCCTACAAGACGCCACCAGGCGTGATGGCCACTGACTGCTTTGACGGTCGGCAGCTAAGGATCAAAGAAGATCACGCTAAGATACCATGAGCTGTAGATAAAATAATTTTTATGCACGAGTTTCCAGAGACCTGAGAATTATTTCAAGGGTTCCTGCAGGATAAAAAGGTTGAGAATGGCTGGCGTAAAGAATAAGAAGGCCGCTATAAAACTGGAGATTGAGCAAAATAAAAATTACAAACATATAACGAAAGGTATATCCCGACATTTCCCATGTTTTTATTGTTTCGTACAAATCTTGGTGGCGTCACGCTCCAGTCTACTCAGCTGTAAGCGTGTACCTGACTCCGCTCGTGAGTTAGGGAAGGAAAAGTCAGTGAAGAAGAGAATTGGTAACTCCACCTCTCGAAGCTGGACATAATATGCTTCACTCTCCAACGGCAGTATCTGCTATGGGACTACCTTTGTTATTGTTAATCAGAATCGACCTCACTGCACTCCAGGCAAACCCATAGGTGTTTAGTCTCCCTCAGCAAATGTCGAAGAGTATGAATGCTAATTGTACCTGTAGCACGCTGGTTGTACATACGACGGATGCATCCTCTCTCACGTCCATTTCTGCTAGTGCCACGTTTGATGCCAAACAACTCCAACAGTCCCAGCCTTGTTGATTCATCCATTGCAGTGTCATTTTCCAGCAGGCAATCATTAATTGGCCTTAGTATCTCTCCCTTATCCATGTTGTCGCGAGAGGGTAGATTGTTATAGAATTTAATATGATATCCTGGACACAAAGGTGTACCAGATGATACCAAGATAGTGCCAGATAAGAGTCTGGTCTTATCAGTAATACCCGTTCTCTGAAAAGAGTAAGGGTGTATAGATAACAAAGGTAGGGTCAAGCTGTATTATAAGTTCCCAGAAAAGATGGTAATGTATTACTCTGAGTCCTTATTTACTACCTCTCCAGATCCTCCTCTGTTAATATGGTAGTTATATTGTTATTAACTCTGCTAGGGGTAATTAATTAATTTAATTCACCAACAAGGACTGTAACTTAACTTAAAGAATTTAAGTAAGTCTGCTGGTAAATATTTACAATTTATTGATACATTTACTCTTTTCTATTTCAAAAATTTTAAAAGAAATCATATTACAACATTAAATAAATAATAAAATGTTCAACAAAGTCTTTCACTGAATTAAAATGTCTATCACTATGGAGAAAGTCTTGCTTGGTTGGTCTCTCTCTCTGATTAAGTAATATTTGTTAATTTCACAGTTCTGATTGAAGATCTACACTGCTATAGTTATCACAAAATGCTTTATTTTATGTTTGGTGAACTGGGATATGCTGTACAGTTGCCTTTGTGGGCTACTTATCTGAGTCACTGAAGATGGCTCCCTCTGATACTGGATAGAATTTATTGCTGAAATTCTTCCAAGGGGTATACAAGAGATGTCTGGCTGTCGTAATTTTTATCTGAGAGGGTGCTGATGAATATTGGTCCCTTTAGAGTGTAAAGTGATATTGAAGGCTCTGTGAGAATAAGGATTTAGGTGAATGAGGTAGTAGATTCACAAGCGCTGGGAAGGAGCAAGGACAGTCTCTTATTACGACAATATCTGTTTTCTCACAGACTACTCCTATCTCTCTTCTGCACAAACAATTGTGTCAGTTCCAGTCGCTCAGGCGCGCTCACCGATTTGGTGATTCTGTCGCTCAACGTACATGAATACAAACTACACAGATGGAAATGTTTGGAGTTTTAGGCCAACCGACAACCAACACAAATAAATATTCATACCTTTATTATCATAAAGGACTCACACATAATTGTACATTTACAGTCAAAAATCAAAAAGTTACAGAATACAAATATAACTAGGGAAGAGGGGTTTTTGAGGAGAAATATCCCATCCACCGTTTCCCGTTTATATCTACTAACAGACAAAACCCGGTCCCAAAGACAAGAAGGGGGGGGGGGGGGTGATCAGAGATAGGCAATTTAACCCACTGGTAAATTTATTACTCTGAGGCAAGGGGTTACAGAAAAGGGGGGGGGGTGTGTAGAGGAAAGCTAGGGTTCTCAATTGTCTCCCTTTAAATCAACAAATTTTACGGGAGGGGGAATGAACACAGTTACCCAATCCCGCTAGGAGAGATCCCGTACAAGGAATATAATGCACCTTAGTATAAGGTCGAACTAATTAAAAGGGTAAAGAAAAGATAAATCTCCTTTCATTCAAAAAAACACACTAGGGCTGGCCATCCCAACAAACACACACGCAGACTTACCGAAAGGTGAATTCTGGCACTTCATAGGAAATACATAAAAAAAACAGCACTAAACCTTGGCTTAGGTAAAAGTAATTTCTTCCGTGTACAGCCCCAGATTTTGCGGGTTGTTTAAGTTAACAAAGTGTCCCGAAATCGCTGGACGTTGAAGTTTAACGGTACTGTTTGTTTATTAGATAAAGTTCCTAAAGAAAGGCACAGGCACTTGGCTAAGCGTGAGGTATGGTGTGGTTCCTAAAATTGGCACAGCTGGTGGAGATAACTTCCTTTTTCCGTAATGTCACAAGTTAAGAAAAACACTGAGGTAAGTTCTTCTTCGGGGGGGGGGGGGGGGGGGGTAAAATCCACTGAATATGCGTGACAGACAGTGTTCAGGTATCGATGCTTTTTCTTCACAAATAGGGGCAGTGAATAAAATATGTTCTGCTTCCAGTTTCCTTTAAGGACTCTATATGAACTAGTATTTTTAAAGTGTTTCTTGAATGGCTTTTTTCTCAGTTACGTTCAGAGGAGCGGGGCCCATTACAGGTCGCCACAAGTTTAGCTTTAAAAAAGTTCATATGTTACTGGAGTTATCAAATTGAGTTTGGCAGAACTCTGTATATAGTTAATAATTGCTGGGATGCAGGTTGAATGATCGTTCTGAATGAAAGATAATCAAAACAAGAAATGCATTACAAATCATATTATAATCTGACGCGATAAATTACAGTTAGCCTATTTACTTATTAGCGTCGTCAATTAACAAATCAGGAAAACTTCCCGTGAGTTAAAAATAATTAAAAGCACATCTATCTATACAGAACTAAACTGTATTAAAGTTATAATTCTCTTTAACGTCTGCAAAATAAATTTACGCGTCAATTGTATTAGGAAATACTTTTAGCTGTAACATTAGTTTGCACTAGAACTTTGAAAATGGGTTTATTTAATAAGGTTAAATTTACACCACAATCCATTGAAATCAATAGAAATAACTCGACCAATGATCACTCGAAGCTAATGTATAAATTACCGTCTGCACAGAAAGAATACACTCCAATAGTCACGAAGGTAGATGAAATCCAGCAGGAATCCGACTATGCTAGTGCAACTAGGATTCTGTCAGAGCGAACGATAAAATGCAGTTTATCGGAGTTCTCTATTTATACTTCTCGAATGTAACTTGAATGGGGCGTGTTAAATTTTCGCACCTTTCTTGATCTTGAGCAAAATTCGGGGTACCTCGCCGATGTGTTAAACGTTGCGATTCCTACGTTTTCCCCGGTCTACCGATTTTCTTCCGTCTCAGGCTGCTCGCATAAGAGTGCGAAAATTTCCCGAGAAGCTAACTCTGTGAGCTGCAAGTCCCTGATTCTTTAGATCGCGGCCGCTCCACGTTGAATTCTGAAGATCAGCCTGTTCTTTGATGGTACCGCTGCATGCCGGTAAAAGTTACAACAGATGATCAGGGGTTCTAAAGTTATGAGAGGCCAATATTCTGTTATCATCCATCGAGTCAGGGAAATTCATTTGTCATACTTAGACGTACGTCACAATCGTCCCCACTTTTGAGACATGGAAACTCGTTTTCATGTTTAATTTATGACAATGAAGCTGCCCTGATCGGTAGTTTTAGGGTGATTGGCATCGTCGATTTTCTCCTCTTCCTCCGTGGTCCAGTTTCTACTCAAGAAGTCAGCTCCGACATTCTGTTTTCCTGGAATATATTCCACTTTGAAGGAATAAACACTCAATAGCAAGGCCCAACGCATTATCCTTGCGTTGAATTCCTTCTTGGCACCCAGGAAAGCTAGTGGAGCATGGTCTGTTTGCACCGTGAAAGAAGTACCATACAGAAACTCATGATGGCGTCTGATGCCATGAATCAGAGCGAGACATTCTCTTTCAACGACACTGTAGTTGCGTTCCGCTTTATTCAGTTTCCGACTGCCATAGGCAACTGGAAATAGCATGTTCAGGTCACTGTCATCGGCTTGCAGCAATGTTGACCCGATGCCCTGACCTGACGCGTCAACTCTCAGTATGAAAGGTTTCTTAAGGTCAGGTAACCTTAGGATGGGGTATGCCGACAACTGTCCTTTCAAAGTGCTATACGCGTGTTCGCACTTTTGATCCCATATGACCTTATCAGGACAACCTTTCTTGGTGAGGTCAGTCAGAGGTGCTGTCAGTCCGTTGAAGTTCTGGATGTATTTCTGATAGTATGCACATAGCGATATGAAGGAACGTACGTCTTTCTTCGTTCGGGGTCTTTTTGCTGCCACAATTTTCTCCACGTTCTTCTTAATAGGCCAACTGCATCCGTGAGAAATAGTATGCCCCAGGAAGTCTAACTGTTCAAACCCGATGAGACATTTGCTAGGTCTGGCTGTGAGACCCGTTTCCTGTAGTCTCCTGAGGAGCATAGCAACCGTAGCAATATGTTCTTCATAGGTTTCCGATGCAATTAATATGTCATCCATGAAATTATGGATATGGGGACTTTGCAAAGGCTCTAGAAGCTTCCTCATCATCCTGGTGAACACTCCTGGTGCGTTATGCAAACCGAACGGCATCACATTAAATGTGTAATGTCCTTCGCTAGTGCTGAAAGCTAACAAAGGTTTAATTTCCTCCTTGACTGGTATTTGATAATAACCTTTACTGAGGTCAATCTTGGAGAAGATCTTTGCTTTGCTGAGCTTGGTGAACAACTCAGAAACAGTTTGGAGAGGTTCGGGCTGGAATTCCGTTACAGCGTTTAGCAACCTGTAATCAATGCACAGCCGAACTTCCTTATTGGGCTTCTGCAACAGCACTACACTCGAGCTGTAAGGAGATGTAGACTCACTGATAATTCCTGCCTGACGCAGCTTGTCTATTTCTCCGCGAAGTGCATCCGCTTTAGCGTACGGGATGGGGTAAACTCTGGTTTGAACAGGGGTCTCGTTTGTTAATTTCATATCAAATTCAATGAGATTTGTTCGACCAGGTACATCCGTTAAGACTGCACTGTACTGTTTTAGTAGAGCCCTGGTTTCTGTTTGTTGTTCTGGTGAGAGATTGTCGCCGAACTTGACATCTTTAAAGGATTCTGTGGGTTGCAGTGGATACTCCATGCAACCATCATCATCTTCCTCGTCTTCCGTTGCTATGGCGACAGCCAGGAGATGCTCGGAGGATGGCACCGGTCTTTCCAAATATTTCTTTAGCAGATTTATGTGGAAGACCTTCTCCTTTCCTTTGATGGAGATCTTGTAATTGGTACGTGAGATCTTTTTAAGGACGGTAAACGGCCCTTGCCATCCGATGCGAAGTTTATTGCTTCCGGTTGGGAGTAGCAACAAAACTTTCTCCCCTGGTTGGAGCTCTCTCTCTTTTGCAGCTTTGTTGTATCTTTTAGCGTGTTTAGCGCGGGCTTTCGTAAGGTTGGTTGTAGCTAGATCCCATCCTAGCTTTAGCCTTTCCTTGAGCTCAGATACATACTTGCTTGCAGAGACGACTGTCTCGTCAGCCTTTTGGTCTGTCAGGGACCGAAGTAAGGCTTCTAATGGCCCCTTTATAGGTCTGCCAAATAAAAGTGTAGCAGGCGGGAATCCCGTAGACGCTTGGGGAACCTCTCGGTAGGCGAATAAGGCAGCCGATATATATAGGTCCCAGTCTTCCGGTTTCTCCTGACCCAGCTTACGTAACATGGTGGTGAGGCTGCCATTAAAACGTTCCACGAGCCCATTTCCGGCCGGATGGTAGGGACTTGTGTGGATATGTTTGGCCCTCAAGATCTTAAAGATCTCCTCCATTAACAGGCTACGGAATTGGGATCCATTGTCCGTCAAAACTTGTTGAGGGAATCCCAACCGTGTAAAAATTTGCACAAGGGCTTCTGCGACATGCTTGGAATCTATGCATGTTAGCGGTACAGCTTCGGCCCACATAGTGCAAGTGTCAACTAAGGTCAGGATGAACCTGTTCCTTCTTTTGGTCTTTTCCAGAGGACCAATAATGTCGACAGCAACCCGTTCAAATGGAGTCCCTACTATTGGCATTTGCCCCATAGGTACTGGGGGTGTCAAGTGCTTGGGTGCTACCCGTTGGCACTGGGCGCAGGATTTCACATACCTGACAATGTCAGAGTTCATTCCTGGCCACCAATAGTGGGTTTTTATTCGCTGAATAGTGGCGTTTTGTCCCATATGTCCGCTAAAGGGAAGAGAGTGCCCCATCTCTAAGATCTGGCTTCGGTACTGCGTCGGAACTAGGAGCTGGTTATTCCCCGTGTCCGGGTTTCCCGTTCTACGATACAATACGCCATCCTTAGAAAAGATGTCTCCGTTGTGTCTGGGGTCCTTAGCCATGGGCAGTTTTTTAAAGCAGAGCTCCAGAGTAGGGTCCTTTTGTTGCGCCTCCTTCAGTTCGTTCGGCAACAAATTTGGCGCAGGCTCCCTCTCCTTCTTGGCTTGCCCTCTTGTGGTTACCGCTGCCACAATCGGCTCCTTTGGTCTCCCAATAAACACATATCTACATCCCAGGATAACTGGGTAGATAGGATCATCCATAATGGCCGCTTTTATAACTCCTCTGACAAAATCAGAGTGTATTTCTACCAGTGCGATAGGCAGCGTCCTGGGCGCATCACTCTTAAACACTCCACTAAGTTTGACGGTTTCCTCTGTCTCCTGACCTGGTTTGACTAGGTGTCTAGCAACAATACAACTAAAACTTAATCCAGTGTCAAAGAGACAAGTGGTTGAGGTACCATTCAAAATTACAGTTCCTCGAGTTGAGGGTCGGTCCCCCTCAGGTTGAGAATCACTGACATTGACTCTACCTTTCGAGGCTGTATGCAAACATCCAACGCGGTTTGGACCGGTTTGTTTGCCCTGATCAGACGTTCCTGGTGTAGGGGTCTTTCCTTTTCCTTGACCTTGGTGGCCGCGCTGCCACGTAGGCTTGGTGGGTTGATCAGAATTGTTGTTGGGGGGGTATCGGGTTTTGTAGAATTTCGATTTTTCCTGGGGAGGTCTCTGGGTATTATTTTCTCGTTGGTTATAATTCTGAGAGGAATTAGAGGAATAGGATGACTGCTCTAGATTTTGTTTACGAGATGGCTCATCTGTGGGTTTACGTTTAGTGCTGGGAAGTTCGGCCATTGCATTGGTATAGCGTTCGGCCTTATTGAGTATGTCCTCAAGCCTGACTGCGCCCTGTTCAGCCAAAAATCTACGGGTTTCGTTTGACATAGTTGCCTTTATCTGTTCCACAAGAACAAGTTCAAGTAGTCCCTCATATGTAAGAGGTAGGTCAGATAATTCAATGCACTTTGTCAGATAACCCGTGAGACGTGAAGAGAACTGGGGAAATGTTTCCGTGCTCTCTTTTCGGCTGTTTCTGAACAACTGCAGAAACTTTCGGGCAGTCATCTCAAACTGCTGTAGTAAGGCCTTCTTCAACATGTCGTAATCATGTTGATTCGGTCCCAGCTTTGTGTACACGTCATAAGCATTGCCTTTCAGTGACGTTGAAAGTTTGAGCGCCCAGCGGGTACTCTCTAACCCATAAAGATTCGCGAGTCTCTCGAATTTTTCTAGGTAGCTGTCAATTTTTTCGTTAGGGCTAGGAAAAGACTCTAAAGCGAAAGACATCGCAGTTAATTGGGCAGACTGAGTGCTGGAGAGATCCATTGTTTGAGACTGGGGCGAAGACGGCTCTCCATTATTTGAAGTAGAGGCACTCCGACTCTCTAAAGCCTTGAGCGCTAATTCATGTTGTCTTTCCCTCTCTCTTTCTCTCTCTCTGCGGGCTTCCATTTCTGCCTCAATTTTCTTCTGTTCCAATTGACGATCGTCCGCTTCTTTCTTCCTAGCTTCTGCCCTCTCTTCTCTCTCTTTTTCTTCCTTCCTCTCAGCTTCTGCCCTTTGTTTCTCTTCCTTCCTCTCTGCTTCTGCTCTTTGTTGCTCCGCGTCATATATTTGCAGTTCCTGGGTGATAAACAGATTCGCGGCTTCTGTGTCTAATCCTGAGTCTTTCGCTTCCTGTCTCAAAATGGATCTTATCCTAATTCTCTCAGCCATTGTCAAAGAACTGGATGCTTCTAAGACTAGAGAATAGTAAGATGGAACAAGAAGGGGAAAAACTCAAAGCCGCTACGAGAAAAACAAAGTAAAAAATTTACTGAATGACCTCGTGTGTTAACTTATCGCCGCTATTATTGTCACTTAAGACTCGTAACGCAAGCAACTATGCCAATTAAATGGTAAGTTACACTAGAAAAGAATCTACTCTTACTAACAGTAGAGAAAAATTTATATTAAACAATTTAAAAGGAAAAAAAAAATTTCCCAGAAAATGTTAATTCTCTAACAACAAACTCCGTCCCTGAAGACAATTTTTGAGATGAGACGTAGTTAACTTAATTTTAAAAAATCAGAACAATCCGTCTTTAGCTTAGCTCAACTCAAACGCTTCATAACCTTTAGTGATTGTAAAACAATCACGCAGTCCCAGCAATTATATAACCAAAAATTTTCAATTCCCTCTGCCAGAGAATACAAATGTGACAATCTTTTATTATCACTAACTGCCTGTTCCTGTGGAAAAACAAACCTGTCTTAATTATTGTGTGGTTGGCCCAAAATACTGAACGGCTTGGTCTAGGGGAAGTAATACTTTTAAAGATTATACCCTACTTCACAAAGACAATCAACCACACTCTATTTTAACTAAGTTCAGAATCTCGAACGAGCTAACCATATATTGTCGTAATTTTTATCTGAGAGGGTGCTGATGAATATTGGTCCCTTTAGAGTGTAAAGTGATATTGAAGGCTCTGTGAGAATAAGGATTTAGGTGAATGAGGTAGTAGATTCACAAGCGCTGGGAAGGAGCAAGGACAGTCTCTTATTACGACAATATCTGTTTTCTCACAGACTACTCCTATCTCTCTTCTGCACAAACAATTGTGTCAGTTCCAGTCGCTCAGGCGCGCTCACCGATTTGGTGATTCTGTCGCTCAACGTACATGAATACAAACTACACAGATGGAAATGTTTGGAGTTTTAGGCCAACCGACAACCAACACAAATAAATATTCATACCTTTATTATCATAAAGGACTCACACATAATTGTACATTTACAGTCAAAAATCAAAGGTTACAGAATACAAATATAACTAGGGAAGAGGGGTTTTTGAGGAGAAATATCCCATCCACCGTTTCCCGTTTATATTACTAACAGACAAAACCCGGTCCCAAAGACAAGAAGGGGGGGGGGGGGTGATCAGAGATAGGCAATTTAACCCACTGGTAAATTTATTACTCTGAGGCAAGGGGTTACAGAAAAAGGGGGGGGGGTGTAGAGGAAAGCTAGGGTTCTCAATTGTCTCCCTTTAAATCAACAAATTTTACGGGAGGGGGGAATGAACACAGTTACCCAATCCCACTAGGAGAGATCCCGTACAAGGAATATAATGCACCTTAGTATAAGGTCGAACTAATTAAAAGGGTAAAGAAAAGATAAATCTCCTTTCATTCAAAAAAACACACTAGGGCTGGCCATCCCAACAAACACACACGCAGACTTACCGAAAGGTGAATTCTGGCACTTCATAGGAAATACATCAAAAAAACAGCACTAAACCTTGACTTAGGTAAAAGTAATTTCTTCCGTGTACAGCCCCAGACAAAGTGTCCCGAAATCGCTGGACGTTGAAGTTTAACGGTACTGTTTGTTTATTAGATAAAGTTCCTAAAGAAAGGCACAGGCACTTGGCTAAGCGTGAGGTATGGTGTGGTTCCTAAAATTGGCACAGCTGGTGGAGATAACTTCCTTTTTCCGTAATGTCACAAGTTAAGAAAACACTGAGGTAAGTTCTTCTTCGGGGGGAGAGGAAAATCCACTGAATATGCGTGACAGACAGTGTTCAGGTATCGATGCTTTTTCTTCACAAATAGGGGCAGTGAATAAAATATGTTCTGCTTCCAGTTTCCTTTAAGGACTCTATATGAACTAGTATTTTTAAAGTGTTTCTTGAATGGCTTTTTTCTCAGTTACGTTCAGAGGAGCGGGGCCCATTACAGGTCGCCACAAGTTTAGCTTTAAAAAAGTTCATATGTTACTGGAGTTATCAAATTGAGTTTGGCAGAACTCTGTATATAGTTAATAATTGCTGGGATGCAGGTTGAATGATCGTTCTGAATGAAAGATAATCAAAACAAGAAATGCATTACAAATCATATTATAATCTGACGCGATAAATTACAGTTAGCCTATTTACTTATTAGCGTCGTCAATTAACAAATCAGGAAAACTTCCCGTGAGTTAAAAATAATTAAAAGCACATCTATCTATACAGAACTAAACTGTATTAAAGTTATAATTCTCTTTAACGTCTGCAAAATAAATTTACGCGTCAATTGTATTAGGAAATACTTTTAGCTGTAACATTAGTTTGCACTAGAACTTTGAAAATGGGTTTATTTAATAAGGTTAAATTTACACCACAATCCATTGAAATCAATAGAAATAACTCGACCAATGATCACTCGAAGCTAATGTATAAATTACCGTCTGCACAGAAAGAATACACTCCAATAGTCACGAAGGTAGATGAAATCCAGCAGGAATCCGACTATGCTAGTGCAACTAGGATTCTGTCAGAGCGAACGATAAAATGCAGTTTATCGGAGTTCTCTATTTATACTTCTCGAATGTAACTTGAATGGGGCGTGTTAAATTTTCGCACCTTTCTTGATCTTGAGCAAAATTCGGGGTACCTCGCCGATGTGTTAAACGTTGCGATTCCTACGTTTTCCCCGGTCTACCGATTTTCTTCCGTCTCAGGCTGCTCGCATAAGAGTGCGAAAATTTCCCGAGAAGCTAACTCTGTGAGCTGCAAGTCCCTGATTCTTTAGATCGCGGCCGCTCCACGTTGAATTCTGAAGATCAGCCTGTTCTTTGATGGTACCGCTGCATGCCGGTAAAAGCTACAACAGATGATCAGGGGTTCTAAAGTTATGAGAGGCCAATATTCTGTTATCATCCATCGAGTCAGGGAAATTCATTTGTCATACTTAGACGTACGTCACACTGGCCCTCTGATATAGACCGGCACTGCATTCGTCGTAACCTCAGTAAGAGATGCCTCTTGTATATTTGTTAGGTTTACAGGATAAAACCTGAAACGAAGTTAAATGCAATCCCTGTACTTTTCTATCAGTATCCCTCTATGACACAGATGGGGATGATAGACAGTTTCAGACAGAGTACTAGCAG
>JAMPIV010009066.1:0-17611 GCA_024509875.1 Oreohelix idahoensis
CGATGACTGTATTTTGTTATCAGTAGTTGAACTCTGAACCTAGGGGTTGTAGCAGTAGTAAATCAGCTGCCCCTGTATTATGGTTATAAGTTGTTCGATCTACGAGAATGAGAACGATGACGAGAATAATTAGATGAATTAGATCCCGTTGTCCTCTATTGTAACTGTTATCCTCGATGTCTCGAGTTATAATTATCGCTATTGTAGTTTCCACTTGTAATCATTATTATAGTATTATATGATCGATTATAACTTGAGTTACGTGATTACTGTTATTTCTTGACTGAGGTGAATAGTTTCTGGTTTGTTGTCGTCCCTCTATTAAATTTATGTTAAAGTTATTCTGTCCCTTATGAAAATTAATGTCATAGTTTCCTTTGAACCTACCCCTGTCTACACTGTGTGTGTTCTAGGTTTGTTATGATTATGATATGCCAAATTGAGGCTACAGAAGTGGTTCCTCTTATCAATGTGCCAAAAATATTAGCATTCTTTGATGATCTGTGCATAATTAAAGAAATTTTTTCTAACTCATCATAGATTCTGGTTTTCTTTCTTGCAGATAAGCAAAGAATGGGTGGGCTTGACAGGACGATAATACTTTATCCCTCAATAACAAATCGACTAACTTGTCGTAGGATTTGTTGACACCTGCCAGTTCAACCCATCTGTTAAAAGTATTGCGTATGTTAGCAATAAAACCTGTGAAATCTCTATTGTTATCTGGCAACAAACATTTTTTTAAAACGCAATCTACATGCACCTCTTCGTTCAAGTGGAAACGACGTAGTAACAACGTCTTAATGGCCTCATAGTCTGTTGATAGTGTTGATCTAAATATTTTTGCTGCAACTTGCAGGTTCGCCATCTAGAAATTCCTTAAGTTTCAGTGCCCATGCCCTTTTGTCAAGGTTATTCACCTTACATATGTCCTCAAAGCGCGCGAGCCACGATGAAAGGTCATCTACTGTGTAACTTGAATGGAGGCAGCCTTAAAGTAATAATTACCTTTAAGTCGTGTGGATGAAGATACCAGATTGAGCAGTATCATTTTTGGTTGCTGCAGCGCCCTGTGAAATTAAGTTTTTGCTGTCTTCTAATTTAAGTCGTTGCAATTCCATTTCTTGCTGCAGTATGATTTCTTGTCGTATTCAATTTATTCTCCTTCTTCAATCCGTAGGAATTCATCTCTTGCTATCTTTCTTTCTTCTTCATTGTCTTAATTCTGCTTCTTTTCCGCCTGTTTTTTCTTTAACAAGTTCTTCCATCTCTGCTTTAGCAATGCTTTCTTTTCCTCCTCTTAGTTCTGCCTTATATTTTGCAAATTCAGACCAATAGACGTGCAATAAGCCTCGAGAAGAAGTTCTCCTGTACCTTTTTTTTCCCAAAATCTTTACCATTTTTTTAATAAAATAGTTCTAAGTTAAGTACATCTTGACGTTAATATTGTACGTTTAATGGTTATGTAATAATCACCAATAATTTTAAGTAATTATTTATACTTATTCAATTTATGAATAGTCGATATAAACCAATCATAATATTTATTGAACTTAATCGGGGAATGTTCAATTTAATTAATTGTAATATTAAGCTAACTATTATTTTTTGTAGATTCCATACATAGACATACTATGTTGGGAAAATATTACATATATACTCGTAATAATCATAAATAGTTATGAAATTTATCTATTTCGGGTGCTGAATTACTATCATGCACCTATAATAAATAGTATTATTCCTCAAGTATTATATCATTCAGTCAGTGATATGTGCTAAGTAAATCATTTAGTAATGGAAAAAATGTACCAAATAATATACACTATGTCCTTTATATGCAGGACAGACTAAAAAGTCAAATTATTTTATAAATATATATTATTATTATATTATGCCTTAATCATGAGCTATAAAGTGCATCGCCCATTTCTTGGACTACATACCACTGCAAATTGGTGCAAAGTCCCTAATTCTCCTTAAAAGTCATTAAATTTTAATTATTTCATATACACTCTTATTAAGCAAGGAAATTATATTATTAGTGTTAAATCATGAACAGATGAAATTAGGACAACGATACGATGGGTAAACCAAACATAAACAAACCATATTATCACGAAACAAGACGTTTCTACAATAAAAATTGATAGTATGAAACCAAATCTGCAAACCGGAAAGATAGAGGAGGGAGAAGTTTAACAGAATATAGAGTTAAATCTGCGTACAGAAAAATGAATGACGCAAACATGGACTCATTGACGGTTATACAAAAAAAAAATGAACTGAATAATAGCAAGATCAGAAAGAACAAGATAGATTACTAACATTGTTACCAAACTAAATAGAATTTAAACTGAATACGATAAAATACACCGATTATTTCACCAAACTAGACATCTAACATATACTGTGAATTAAATGCAGTCCCGAACGAAACAAGCCCCGGAAATGTCATCGACGCGTCCTCCGCGAAATGCGATTTAATTCACTACCCTAAAGACCGTTCAGAATGAATATCGGCAATCCGTAGAGCCATAATTTATTCATTCTGAATCTCCACTCCAACCTCCCACAAATTAGGCACAGCACAAACAATGAAAACAAATATAACGTGCATATAAAATATATAGAACGGACATGCCTGCAAAATGTGAATTAGACTCAGTGATGTTTCTTATGAATGACAACAGTCACGAACTGAGACTTATCTTTTAACCCGTCGTCCGATGCGATCTTCACCAACGGCCTAGACTAGAGGATAGGACTGTTTGCTCCTTGTTGGTAAATAATGTCTTTTCAATCCTATGATCTACTGAGAAGTTGTATTCTTGAATGAAACATTAGGTGATCTGGCATCGTCCTTCGATCGTGGGCTTGTACACGGAATATTGTTACTTCGCTGAGTTTTTCATTGTTACACAAGCCACGTCATGTTCGGAATCATGTGACTTGAACGTTTTCTTGTAATCGTAAACAGTCCGTGAAAGTATGTAAACAAGAAAAATTTCTTTCTTCCTTCGTTCCCCAGCAATGGCAACCACTTTGTTGCGGGGCTTTATACGATTCACTTCTTTTATTGTTGTTGCGGCCCCCGTCTTCTATTTCAGTGGTCGTTGTGGAAAGCCACCGTTCTCATTGATTCAATAAGCTTCTTAGTTCTGGTCATTTGATTCATTAATTCTTGATCGTGCTATTGTTGGAATAGTTACGCGAATGTGAGTTAATACTTTCTGTCTGTCACAAGGTTTGAACTCAGTATCATAATTGTTGAATTTGTAACTTCAATGAACGTGATAAGTCTCTTCTCGAGTCCACACAATTTTTAATATACATTTCAAACAGTAGACAGTCCATGGAGGTTGATTATGAAAACATTATATATTAGAATTGAATCATACATCATAAATGCTATCCATGCATTATAGTCCTGGTCCAATAATATGCAACACTATAGTCAGAACGTCGTAACTATATGTACGCGCGGTTGGGACATCCAACGGCCGACAATGAGATTAGACGTCTGGCGATATAAAACGAATGTGGACCATAATTTCATCCTTCCTTGACTTTAGTTAAAATTACTAACCTCGATACATTCCTCTCTTCATAAGAATATCGGACTGACCCATGTCCGTACTGCAATAACATATGTGCGGCAATATCATGCCTACCACTGGAAGGATTATAGGACACGTCTTATCCGTTTGACGGTCATCTAAGAAAAGGGTGTGGTAACCTAGTCACGGTGCGTGACATACCAACGCATACACGTCATAATCAATCGTGTGTATCGCGTACACTAACTAACAATTATTTACATTATATTAAACGTAGTCACCTATTAATCTTATGCTGTTAACCTCTAGCAGACCATGCCAATAAAATACCTTAACATATATATATATATATATATATATATATATATATATATATAGAGAGAGCGAGAGAGAGAGAGAGAGAGAGAGAGAGAGAGAGAGAGAGAGAGAGAGAGAGAGAGAGAGAGAGAGAGAGAGAGAGAGAGAGAGAGAGAGAGAGACATTGTACACAACTGTGTGTAAAGTCAAGTATGTGCTTATGAGTATATTCAAATATTCATGTTCGGACTGTGTGATCCTGAAGTGATCCTGTGCTGTGAGTTATCTCCCAAAATTATTTGTTTAATTATTGCTTAGTGATACAAGTGTAATTTGCAGAAGAGGTATGCAGTTGACTATGATAAGAAACATATGTTATGCTATTGGATTTAGTTTTCTTCCATATCCATTACGTACATGTATAACATATTATTAATTTTCTTATATGATTTGCTTATAGTTTTTTTATTACTGTGCATTATTGCTTGACTTATTAGAAAACAACTCTGTTATAAGTATACATTATGAAAGCTGTTGTTCCTTGCTGAAAGATAATTAAGAATTAATTATTAACTAAAGATACACCAGACTACAAGACAGACAGACTGTTGATTGTGGAAAATAGTAAGACATATTAAGTGTAGAGGAGAGACACTTGACTTGGAAGGATAAGGACAGAGCCTGTTAGACAATAGTCACTGAGACATCTTTTACATACAGTGTACTGGACAGTCAAAGTCTTCAGTGGTAAGTGTGCCTATGCTCTGAGACCAAAAGTCTTCGGGGAGGAACTTCATATATGTAAAATCTCTTTAGACAAGAGATTAATGGTCCCCTTACTTTGTTCTCCAGTGCAGAGTGTCAGTAACATAGGACCTGGCTTCGCCCTCCCTCAATTTTGCTGAGCTCAAAAATCAAGAAGGGACAGGGACTGAATCTTCACCCCTGAGTGTGAACCAGACATCCTTGAAGACACTAGTGCCACACAGGGCAATCAGTCACCACCACGTGCCCTCATCAAGAAGTCACAGCAGAGTGTCCTCTCTGCCTACATCCTACAAGAACACTACGATAAGTATAATAAAGAGAAAGAAGATCACCACACACACATACCCACCAAACGCTCAGACTTAGTCAGTGAAGAAAATAAGGCACCCCACTGGGACCTAGATTCCTGTTTGTTTTCAGATTTAAACGTGATTCTTTTCTTTTTCATCAGATGTAAAATAACCCTCCGTAAATGAGATTTCCTTAATAAATAGCATATTGTTTATTTACTTACTACACGTCTGAGTCAATTTGATAAAATATCATAAGCCTGTCCACAGCTCTCTTTTTGTGATTACTTCCCTTTTTTGTTTACTGTCCTCTTTATTGTCGAATTGTCAACATCGTGTGGTGTATGTTAGTTGTGGAACAAAGTCACGTGGGAGAACAACTTGTCTGATATTCTTACATGGTATTTAATTACCCTTGATTCCAGACAGTTAACCTCTTGGTTTCATAAATAATATCACTATTACAGTATTGCAAGAAAATCAATCTATATTCTTACTGTTATCCAGAGCAGTTGACCTGTGTCGACCTTGCTCTCTCCCTACGCGTGACAATAACATGGAAAGAAAGAGAGGACGTACAAATAAAGACATTACAGATGACAGTTCAGTAAAGGATCTAAACATGTCAATTTCTGTTTTCTTAAGAGAGGTTTGCCCCACTTTGGCGAGGCGCATGTCCAAATATAAAAGACTGTGGATTGCAAGGATGCACGTGCGCGCCCACACACACAAACATATATATATACTGTATATAATCAATGCAAGGCTGAGGCAAGATTTAAAACAATGTAATGCACTGCACACGCATGACAACGACCAGTGCAACATGCAATGCAGGTGAGACTTTCAAGAGGGCCTAAACGTGTTAGTGTTCTGCGTATGCAATAATTTTGTATATGTTGGATAATGAGTGAAGAAAGGGGTGGTGACAAAGCAGAAATAATGTTACAGGTTGGGAAAGAGTAAGTAACTTCATGTAACACAGATAATTACCCAAGAAATAATGTTACAGGTTCAGAAAGAGTGGGTAACTTCATGTAACACTGAACATTAACCAAGAATTAATGTTACACGTTCAGAAAGAGTGTCTAACTTCATGTTACACAGAACATTAACCAAGAAATAATCTTACAGGTTCAGAAAGAGTGTCTAACTTCATGTTAACAGAACATTAACCAAGAAATAATCTTACAGGTTCAGAAAGAGTGTCTAACTTCGTGTAACACAGAACATTAACCAAGAAATAATCTTACAGGTTCAGAAAGAGTGTCTAACTTCATGTAACACAGAACATTAACCAAGAAATAATCTTACAGGTTCAGAAAGAGTGTCTAACTTCATGTAACACAGAACATTAACCAAGAAATAATCTTACAGGTTCAGAAAGAGTGTCTAACTTCATGTAACACAGAACATTAACCCAAGAAATAATGTTAACAGGATCAGAAAGGGGTGGGTAACTTCATGTAACACAGAAAATTAACCAAGAAATAATGTTACATGTGTCAAAAGAGGAATGTTAAACTTCATGAAACACAAAAGTAATCAAGAAATAATGCGTGCATTCATTTATCAGCACCCCTTGCAGCTCCCAGGGGTTTCGGAAGAGGCGAAGAAAGAAAGAATAGGACCCTCTGCACGCTGAGGCATGTCAAATAAGGCCACTAATATTGAAGTTGTGCTGGAAACCATGTCAAACAAACTGCCACATCAGCCACTGCCACAGGAGCATGTGAATGCTTGGTGTAGGCTTCCTGCAGGGGTCCAGCTGTAGTGCTGGCCTCCATGCTCTGTAGTGAGCATATAGCCCCACACGTATTACAACATAAGAAAATTTGATAGTGGGTAATTGGACTTAGCAAGTATGGTGACTAACAGAACTGGTCTGTGTGACGACTAATATAAATGACCTGTGAGGTGATTAATATGCCTGTCAAGTGTGACGACTAAAATGCCTGGCGTGTGTAGCAATCAATATGCCTGGTGTGTGAGGTAATTAATATACCTGATGTGTGTGACAACTAGCGTACATGTTGTGTGTGACAACTAACAGATCTGGCATGCGTGACAACAGACCTGGCGTGTGTGACAACTAAGTATCTGGCGTGTGTGACTACTAACGTACCTAGCGTGTGTGACAACTAACGTACCAGGCGTGTGTGACAACTAACGTACCTGGCATGTGTGACAACTAACAGACTTGGCGATACCTGGCGTATGTGGCAATTAACAGAACTGGCGATACCTGGCGTGTGTGACAACTAACAGAACTGGCGATACCTGGCGTGTGTGACAACTAACGTACCTGGCGTGTGTGACAACTAGCAGACCTGGCGTGTGCGACAACTAACGCACCTAGCGTGTGTGACAACTAACGTACCTGGCGTGTGTGACAACTAACGCACCTGACATGTGTGACAACTAACGTACCTGGCGTGTGTAGCAACTAACAGACCTGGCGTGTGTGACAACAAATGTACCTGGCATGTGTGAAAACTAACGTACCTGCCGTGTGTGACAACTAACCTACCTGGCGCGTGCGACAACTAGCAGACCTTGCGATGCCTGGCGTGTGTGACAACTAACATACCTAGCGATACCTGGCGTGTGTAACAACATGGCATAAACTTTATAAATGATTACGACATGACAGCTAGTTTTTTCGATAGCCCACCACTCCACGCACACCCAACAAAATGTTAACGGAATAATTTTATTGTAACTAACATAGCAATCATAGTTAAACAGTCCACAACAAGCTCACCCTGCACCTAATCAAGCGAACACAAGACTGCAACAACAAAAAATGGTGCACTAATTTAGAATGGGCAATTGTTGTGAGTTGGTATGTTTATAGGAGTTTAAACGACGCATCCAGACGGAAACATTTCACACAAAAAAAAAGGCAGCGAAAGAATTCTGGACACAGGGCTCGGTTATATGTATGTTACATGGGACAAATAAATAAGAAACTCACAGGCTGTTAATAACCAGCTGTTAATAAATCGCACCAAACAAGAGGAGTAATGCAAAAACTCATATGGCTGAATACAACTGTGACCTAAGAACAACAGTGCTCTGAGCTTGTTTCAGTTTTTTTTTTCCCCTGGTGGAATTCCATAAACGCCATTAATAAGATTTGAAAAATGTGTGGAAAAAAAAAAACATGCAGGTATTTCTCCATGCAAAAACAATTTAAAATATCACTGAAGACATTAAAAAATAAAAACAACAAACAAAAGAAAAAAGAAAAGGCAGAAATGGCTGTATCTGTTATCAATAATGCGAAAAAAAAATAGTCATCCCCCACGAGGTCAGAATTAAAACTTATCATTAAAAACATACCCAAAAAATTTAAAAAGAAAGACATGGGCCCTAGACGAACAACCATAACCACAATGAATCAGCTGATAGAAGGTCTAGAAGGTCGCAAGGTCCTAAATCTGTGGTCAAAAGACATCTGCATTCACATGTCATGAAATCTTGTACACACATTTAACGACAATTCTGTTTTTCAGTTATTTCAACGTTTTCCACGAGCATTTAACTAATCATTGTAATATTTTTATTTTAAAAATTGAATTTTTTATATTAAGTCTCTCTCTCTCTCTCTCCTCTCTCTCTCTCTCTCTCTCTCTCTCTCTCTCTCTCTCTCTCTCTCTCTCTCTCTCTCTCTCTCTCTCTCTCTCTCTCTCTATGTGCGTGAATGACTATGAGTAAATGTACTTGTCTGAGCTAAGTTTCTGATTGTGATGATATTATTAATTGATCCTGTCTGAAGTTGTTAATATTTTAATTTTTAACACACTGAAAATTGTATTGCAGGGCAGAAATGTAAAAAGGCAATTATGCCTATTTCTTTACCCTGATGAAATAAAGATTTCGTTCGTTCGTTCGTCCCTTTGCTCTCTATAGGTCATTTACATAAATAAAGAGGGCAATTATTTAAATGTTTATATAATACAATCCTACCCTCTGTCCTGTACTGTTCTCATTCTTCTGTCATTTACTAGACACAGTATTACGGTCTTTGCCTTTAGTAATCTGGTCTATACTATATAATGGGGGGGGGGCTGCAGAAGTGATTGCGTCTTTAATTAGGCTGGATCATTCCTAGGTGTATATCCGGTGTTACGTGTGGAAATCGTGTTAATGACCCCTGTCCATGAAGCATTATTTTTGTGGTGCCTAGTTGGCAGCGAGGATTGTCACAATTCACTAGGCGGTGTTGTAGTTTCGAAGGTCCTGGGTTCGAGCCTCCAGTAAGCCTATCACTTCTGTTGTTTTTTTCTACTGTCTATTTTTCTACTTCTTTATTTCTCACCAGTGCCTGAAACATACATGGATGTGTATTATTTATTATCTATAGGCCACACTCTAAACAGAGCGAAAAGGAAAATATGCTGATATAACAGGTCCAGGGTGGTTCACACACGTGGGGAACATTTACTAGTGTTTTAAGGCCCTAAAGTAGCCAGGAGACAGAAGAACTGTCCTATAAACATCAAGCCCAGAAGCACTGAAACAAGCTACCAACGACAGTGTTGTTCTAAGGTCTGAGACACAGAACAAGGCTGATAACAAAAGCTTGACCAAGTCGCCTTACCTGGCTGTAGTTGTGTATGGTGGAGGCAGTGGTGGAAAATCTCAACTGAAATGTTCAGACGTGAGGAAGGATAATGGTTATCACTGTTAGTGTAGGTGGCGATTGTGTACAAGACATGAATACACAAAATCCGCAGCAAAGACAGCATGAAGTGTGTGGACTAAAATGGCCATCTCTATGACATTTTTTAAAGGTACAATAGGAAGTTCAATGATAATAGATAGATCAAGACTGCTGATGTTATATGAAATTAAATTAATACTAGTAAATATACCCGTTAAAATAATGATGGGGAAAGAACTAAAGCAAATGTCTTAACCTTTCAGCATCTGCAGCACATTTAGAAAGCTATAGAACTCATTTAGCTGATTCTGAATGAAATTATTTTACCCACTGTTGTAAAGTTTAGAAAAACAACCCCCCCCAAATTAAAAAAAAAAATCACTTGACCACATGGTCTACATGTCCAATTTTTAACTTGTTGAACAGACAAAATCCCAGTTTGTTTCCTTCCTTCTTGGCTGGTCTATTCTTCCGACATTTCCACATGTTACAGTGAAGCCAGACAACTAGCTCTGCCAAAACAGACAAGTGCGTGGATTAGCAAACGACAAGACTTCTGCTTACATTCGCCGCAGCCGATGGCTTCTTTGAGGGATACAAGTGCGTGGATTAGCAAACGACAAAACTTCTGCTTACACTCGCCCGCAGCCAATGGCTTCTTTGATGGATACAGGTTCGTGGATTAGCAAACGACAAAACTTCTGCTTACACTCGCCCGCAGCCAATGGCTTCTTTGAGGGATAGTAAATTAAACTTACCTCCTCGTAAGCTTTGTCAGTGTCCACCATGACTGGCTTCTCCCTCATATTTTTGCTGCCTGTGCGGGTAGGTGAACTTGAACTTGATTCGAAATGTTTACTGCAGGCAAAAAAAGTGAACACCAAAAAACAAGTTAATTACAAGATCAACAGGATATAGTAATGCACTAATGAACACACGTAGTCTCTGATGAGACCAACAAATACTAGGACCACTGCTCCATCAGACGTGGCGTACAAGGCGACTAAGATGAAGGTTGTGCATGAGGCAGGTAATCTCATCGTGTACAACTAATAGCTACAGAGACCACCATAGCACGAGCGCGTAAAAGCTTTGTGTATGATTTCTGCAAGAGAACCAGCTGTAGTTGTGGCTCCATGACCCCTATGGAGCAAAAGGGTTCTCAACCTTTCTTGCTCATGGCCCCCTTCTGAGCCTCATTTATCTCTGTGGTCCCCCTCATTGTCAATGTTAGCTGGAAAAAATGTAATCCACCATTTTACTGTGCCCCCCCCCCCCACCCCCACCCCCCCCCCCCTCCCCCCCCCCCCCCCCCCCCCCCCCACCCCCCCCCCCCCGCCCCCCCTGAGAAATCTGGCATGGCCTCCCTGGGAGCCATATGACTCACATTGAGAACCACTGATCTAGATGAACATTTAATTTATAATACACTAGACCATTATCATCATCAACAGCCAAGTCTACATGCATTAGCTGTCACCTCTCTCTATTTCCTACGGTCTCTCTTCTCAAGATGTGTCCTAAGAACTTAGAATGTTTTCCTCTTATATTGCCGAGTGAGAGCTTTCAGGCTGGTGTTATCTGGTGATACGAGGGACGGTCAAAAAGTAATGCCTCGTAATTTTTAATTTCATTCAATAGGCAAGAAAACAGATAAAATTCACATTGAAATGTAGCCCCAAGTCTGATCTTCAAAAATTTATTTCTCAATGTAGTCTCCGTTATTTGTTACAGTTTTTGTCCATCTTCTCACAAGGTCATGTATCCACGCACGGTAAAAATGTGTGTCCTTTTTCCTAAACCACTGGGGTACGGCGCGTTTAAGGGTCTCGGTGTCCTCAAAGTGATGTCTGCGAAGATCTTCTTTCAGTGGTCCAAACAGATGGAAGTCAGAAGGTGCAAGATCGGGACTGTATGGGGGATGTGGTAATAATGACCAGCCAAATTCTGCAATCGCATCAATGGTGCGTTTAGCGGTGTATGGCGTGGCATTATTGTGCAACAGTAGTGCAGTTCTCTGATCTGTTAATGGGTAAAGTCGCCAAAGACGACCTCCAAGCTTCTTCAAAGTTTCAATGTAACGGTCTGCATTCACCGTGTTTCCCTGTTCCAAGAAGTCGAGAAGAATCACACCCTTCTCATTCCAAAACACGGAGGCCATAACTTTCCCTATAGATGGTGAACTTTTGAACTTCTTTCTTGACTGCGATGTTGTGTGATGCCATTCCATTGACTGCCTCTTGGATTCTGGTTCAAAAAAATGAACCCAAGTCTCATCACCTGTCACAATATTCGATAAAAACTCTTCTCCTTTAGTTTCGTAACGGTGCAGGAGGTTGATGGTTATGGTTTTCCTTGTTTCTTTATGTCTGTCTGTCAACATTCTGGGTAACCACCGTGCACAAACTTTTGAATAACCCAGGTCTTTAATGATGTTCTGGACACTGCCTTTACTAATGGACAACATGGAAGAAAGTTCATCCAGTGTTACCCGACGGTCACCACGAATGATGCCATCAACTCGATGAATGTTGTGTGGAGTCACTGCGGTAGACGGACGGCCAGTCCGCTTTGCGTCAGCCATTGAGGATTGACCTACTTCAGCTTCGTCACAACGATGTACCCAACGTCGGACAGTGCTAACATCCACTGTTGAATCTCCATAAACATTCTTCAAACGTTCGTGGATGCGAATTGGGGTCTCGCCTTCAGCATTGAGGAATTCTATGACATATCGTTGTTTTAACGGAACGTCTTTGGCAGCCATTTTTAAACTGTTACAGTGGTGCCACCTGTTACTGAAACAGGTTGGTAATGCTATACAGTGCAGAAGAGTGTTTGAGGAATCCTGCTAAATTTACAAATTGCACACCGATGCAGTATTTACATACATAAAAAATAGGAGGCATTACTTTTTGACCTTCCCTCGTACTTCTTTAAGATCCACACCTCTCATTTATTCATTACCCTACAGTTTCCTGACGGGCATACGCCTTTAAACTAATTCATGCTAAGCATCCCTGTTCTGTGCCATCCTTTCAAGATCTTGCTTCTTTACCCTTTTGTTGTCTGTCTCCAGTTCCCTTCTCTATGTGATTATTAGTATCTCTTAGCCTCTATTACCCTAGGGATTCCATAACAAGGACTGCCTTGTAATGCTATCAACAGGTTTCCTCAGTGTGTGCCTTATCTAAAACCAGTGTCTTTTCTCACCTACTGTTCCACTGGCACTTGTCTGGTTCTTGTCACTGGGGTACACTAAATTCAATTTCTGGTGGCTGAAGTCGATGTTTCTCATAATCCTATCTATAGCCAGTAGGATGAGAAACGGTGATGAGAGGCATCCTTGCCGCACTCCAGTTAACTAAAAGGGGTTTATGAAGCTGTCCTTCACGGATAATTCTGCACTGCATATCTTCATATGTTTTCTACACTGGGTTAATCATCTTCAGGGGACTATATAATGCCTCATAATTGTTCACTGATCCAAAGTTAAGTGGCGAGATCACCTACAAGCTTTGTTCTACCACTACTATGTGCTGTGTGGCTATCTGGTTCTGCACGGGATCTGTTCTGTAGAAAACCTGCCTTGTTTTTCTCTCAACTGTCTGTCTATGGCCTTTTTTAATCTCTAAATGACGACCACATTGTTCTGTGGTCTGGTTGATCACCATGTCACGTGTTTTTCTTTTATGAGGAAACATACTTCCTCAAATAGCTAGCCAGTTGATTTGAAGGACAAGCTGTTTATCAATATTGTCCAAGCTCATGTTTTCCTATGAGCTCCTCGATGTCACGATTGTCTGTTCATATACTGATACTTAGGTCAGGCAGCAAGAATGTAATGTAATTTCTTCTCTTTTTATCCATGATATTTTGAAGTCTGGCGTAAAATATTTCTTTCACTGATTCTTCTTTGGCATTGGTTGGTGCGTAACACTGGATGATGTTCGTAACACTGGATGATGTTCGTAACACTGGATGATGTTCGTAACACTGGATGATGTTCGTCTTTTATTTTCTTTCTGGCAGTTTTGAATGTTGCTGTTTTATCAGTCTGGGCCCCATTGCTTCCCACTCCACGTTCCTGCTTTTTTTATTTTCCTAGACAGAATTAGAGCAGCACGTTTACTAAGGTGAGCACTTTTTCATTGTGTGCTGAAGACAGCAGGGTTTCTCTTGTGTTCAGTTTCTCCCTTTCTATCTCCTTCCGCATTGTTTCGCACGTTTCCAGAATGTCAATGTAACAGTGTTCACATTTCTGCTGCCATATGTCCAGTTCTCTCTCGTTCGTTTAATCTTCGAAAATTACAAGTGCCCAATCCGGAGATTTTCCTAGAAAAAAAAAAAAAACATGAGTTCTAAGCAACTTTAGGCTATCCCTGGGTTGCATCATAGACCTCCTTAACAGAGGACCTTCTTCCATCTTGGATAGCCGAATTAAATTATTTGTATTTTTTTATATTTATGTTTTTGCTGAAGTTTTTTTGTTTATGTCTGGGTTTTTTCTGCTTTTAATTTCCATAGTCTGCTGATTCTAATGAATGATTATCGTTTTGTAGTACATGTATCACATGAATAAAGTAATATAAATTCAAACGCAATCTCTTCTTCCTCACTGCGAATGAGAGTTTTTTTTTTGGTTTTGTTGGCGAGACCTATGCCTCTAACGCCCACTGACAGAACCTGTGTAGCTTAACCTGTACCCCAAAGCTGCCGTGAGGGTAGGTCAAAGGCATAAATGACCAAACACTTTATAAAACTGAAGGAAATTAAAGGTTCAAGAAGAATCACAAGCAGTTCAAAAATGTATTGAAGGCCAGCAGTTATAGAAAGCAAACTACAAGAAAGTAAAAAACTCAAAAAGAATACCACTATGCAGTCAACACCACAACTGTGAACATCAGTCAGCACTGGAGACAGTCAACACCACAACTGTGAACATCAGTCAGCACTGGAGACAGTCAACACCACAACTGAGAACATCAGTCAGCACTGAAGACAGCCAACACCACAACTGAGAACATCAGTCAGCACTGAAGACAGTCAACACCACAACTGAGAACATCAGTCAGCACTGGAGACAGTCAACACCACAACTGTGAACATCAGTCAGCACTGGAGACAGTCAACACCACAACTGTGAACATCAGTCAGCACTGGAGACAGTCAACACCACAACTGTGAACATCAGTCAGCATTGGAGACAGTCAACACCACAACTGTGAACATCAGTCAGCACTGGAGACAGTCAACACCACAACTGTGAACATCAGTCAGCACTGGAGACAGTCAACACCACAACTGTGAACATCAGTCAGCACTGGAGACAGTCAAAACCACAACTGAGAACATCAGTCAGCACTGGAGACAGTCAACACCACAACTCTGAACATCAGCCAGCACTGGAGACAGTCAACACCACAACTCTGAACATCAGTCAGCACTGGAGACAGTCAACACCACAACTGAGAACATCAGTCAGCACTGGAGACAGTCAACACCACAACTGAGAACATCAGTCAGCACTGGAGACAGTCAACACCACAACTGAGAACATCAGTCAGCACTGGAGACAGTCAACACCACAACTGTGAACATCAGTCAGCACTGGAGACAGTCAACACCACAACTGAGAACATCAGTCAGCACTGGAGTGTTACGGGCTTTATTTTCTATGTGGGTATATTACTCTTGCTTTGATTTTCTCCTCTGACTGGACTGTCGTTTTACTGCAGTAAAGTTAGTATATTGCCGTAACTGAGCGTTTCTGCAATAATACAGTATTGGCATATTGGTTCTCATTATATTTTTACCCATTAGTCTGTCGTCTAAGTTTCTTGATATCTCTTCGGTGTGTGTGTGTAATCTTCTTCTTCTTCCTCGTTCGTCCTGAAAAGGACGTTGGTTGCGTTGTGCCCGTTTACAGCGAAGCTGCGATATTTGCGCCTTTCGGCCGACACATCCGACTTCCGCACGGTATTTTTTGGGACCGGGTTAGCCTTCCCTCTTCGATCCCTACTCACTCAGCCAGACTGCAGTAATGCAGCCTGTTTCCAGGACCACCACTTGGAGGTGGAGTAGGGTCTTGGTCAGCTCTGGCTCGCTGACCCTGACGCAAACAGTCAAGCTATGGGTCGCTGACTGCATTCTCTATTGTTGCGTCTTTGGGTCCCGTGTGTGTAATCAACCCAACATGGTCGATCAGAACTCTTGAACGAAGAACAGAAGTGCTTAAGTATGCAGCACAAACTTCTGCAACTCACAAGCAATCGACAGGAATGCCTGAATGACGGTTTTTGCATTTATTATCCATGCATACAACATTGTATGATAATTGACGACGAAAACATAAGGTTCATATATCACGTAGATAGTAGCGAACACACTGTACATTAGCCTCAACTGTTTGACCTCCACACGGTCAAGTTAACCGTTACTTTAGCACATTAACTCTTCAGAGTTGTAATATCTAGCTCTGTTAGCTTCTTTAGAATAATTACGCAGTGAACTTATTTCAATAGGTTATCATACCTTTAGCTTCTCTCTTTAGGAACCTTATTATTTATTAAATCTCTAGCTAGTTTCTCATATTTAATTTGGCTGCTCACGCCATCATAGTCTGCCATACTTGAACCTGTTAACCTTAATCTACACACACCGTATTATATTAAATTAGTTTATGCGTTAACTGAGAACATCAGAACAACACTGGAGAACCGTCAACACAACAACTGAGAACATCAGACAGCACTGGAGAAAGTCAACACCACAACTGTGAACATCAAACAGCACTGAAGAAAGAGTCCACACAACAACGAGACATCAGACAACCCTGGCGAAATCAACACCACAACTGAAACATCAGTCAGCACTGAAGAAAGTCAACACCCACAATTGAAAGACCCAAAAGCAGAAACCCAGCACTGGAGAGACAGTCAACACCACAACTGAGAAACATCAGATGAATCTAGAAACTGACCTGAGAAGACATGAAAGCTTATGCCAAGCCGGCAATTGCAATTTGACAAATGATGAAGATTACAACCAGTGATTGGTAATGATTGAATGAAGAGATGAATAACGTACGACGGGCGATCAACGTCATCAACGTATTTTAGCAAACAGATGGGTACTTTACGTCTTTCCAAGTTTCTTTCTTGTTTTGTCTTGCTGCCAACTTTTCTAAGCTGAGTAAAGCTTGATCTCTCTCACCTCCTGATCTGCTCAAGCTGTCTTAAGGGCCCTCATGCTCTGTCTTCTTGAGCCCTTGGTCATTTTTCAACGAAGCACTGCATCTCTTTCTTTAATGGCGATTTCAAATCCTAGCTGTAGAGCTTTGTGTTGGTGGATTCTCTTCCTCTTGTTCCTTTTGGAGTAATAAAACAAAAAATTGTTGTTTTTTAATAAGTACGTGCAACGCGTCCCCGAAGTTTTTCTTTCCTACAAATCTTGCGCCACAGATGTAATTAACGTGATCTGCTTCTTCTTTTGATCATTAGCGAGCCGATTGTCATACCAGTCAGATGCCATCACGCCTGGTTGCCGTCTTGTTAGCGCACCAACAAATTGCTGCCACCTTTGCTCGTTCGTTCCGGCGGCCATCCTTCGTGCAGTGGCCCAGCTCTGGTTTCATTCTTCAGCATCTCGGCGCCTCCACAGTTCTCCGACACAAGCTGTTTTTTCGGTCGGCCTCTCTTTCGCTTTCCTTCAAGGGTCCATAGCATAGTCAGCTGTATCTTTGTGATGGCATCGGGGTCCCTCTTCAGAAGGACGTGAACCAACCCAACTCAAGCGTCTGCCAGCTATAGATGTTATTCAATACATCCTCCTTGGTTTGCTTCGAGTAAACATTTTTTCTTGGTGATTGATTGATCGCATTCGGCCCACAGATTCCGGAATAAATTTTGCGCTTATGCAGATTGTATGTGGGAAAGAGGACAATTTCGAACAATTTTCCTTCGTAACGTATATCCAATACCATAATTCCCGCCGTAAGGTACTTCGGGTCTGTCACACTTGCACAC
>JAMPIV010009067.1:0-55065 GCA_024509875.1 Oreohelix idahoensis
AAAGTCAAGAGCCCGCCTGGCGTTTATATGCTATAAATAAATATTCACGCCGCCGCCTAAGAAGATTAACCGTTTCCGCCATTCCCTACTCACTAACATAATCAAACATTTAAAGCCCTGTGGGAAAGCTCATATCCAACGCGACCCTATCTAAAAACCGTACAGAGTTGCCCTTTTCTCAATTTTCACTAGCCAAGTGGTCAATCTTCTCATTATGACAAGGGAAAGATTCCAGATCAAAAGACTGAGCGTTGAGTTATGAAGAGATTGGGTGTTAGATTTGATCATTAATGAAGAATGAAGAGAAGACACTCCATTGCTGAGGTAGAGGCATCACCACGACATAGGACTTCTAGAGCATTTGATCGCCAACTTGTGTCTGACTCCTCTTCTCTCCTTCTCATGCTGTCTCTCCTTCTCTCTTTCCTCATGCTGTCTCTCTCCTTCCTCACTATTCCTAAAGCAGCGTCCTGCGAGCTTCAATTTTTTTCTGCATCCATTTTCTTCTGCTCTAAAGCTTCGCTGCTTATCTCCTTCTCAACCTAGCTTCATTTCTTTTTTTCTCCACAACATATCTGTCAAGTCGTCCCTGACAAAACATTCGCTTCTTCTCCGTCCAATCCCTCTTCTCTCGCTCCTTCTGAGCAACCTGCCTAAGCTTTGCCCTCCTCTGCCAATTTAAAGAACTGACTGTGTAATCGAGAAACAAAGAAGAAAAAGGTAAACGGTTTTTCCTTACCACATACGAGAAAAAACAACCAAAAAGATGATATATTTTAATAATCTGGATACCTCCTCCAAAAATCGTTATCTAACTATCGCTGCTATTAATTGGCAATTAAGCTCTAACTGCAAGCGACTATGCCAAATAAATGGTAGTTAAGATTAATCACTAACAAAAATAAGTTGCTACAGTGGAAACAAACAATTATTGCACAAATTTTTAAGGAGAAAAAAATACCCTTAATATTTAAATCCACTACAAGTTCACCCCTGAAATCAGTTAGGGTAAGGGAGGCAATTAACAGGACGAATAGTCTGAACGCGCTCATTAACTTAGTTCAAACACCTTCTGCTTCAATTTCCCTGTGATTGTTTCACAATCACAAAACTCTACCAGCGGTTTAGTAATGCAAAATCAATACATAACATATCTTCCGACAAAATCAACCTGTAAATCAAAATGTATAATATACTCAATAATGCTGTGGAAAAAAACAATTACTAACGTGTGGTCAGCAAGCCCATAAACAGATCGTTAGTCTAGGGGATAGTTATTTTTAAAGATACTAACACTCACGAGACAACACACTCTTACTCTATTTCAGAATAAAGAAAATTAATCATGCAGACGAGCTGATTTTAGTCGTCTCGTCTTCCTATTCTAAGTACAAAATCCAGTTAGACGAGTCCACATTTGTCGTAGATTTTAGATAGGGGAATTAAGACATAGATTGGTCCCTTCTGAATAGAAATAGAACAGGTGATAGCTCAGTGGGAGATAATATTAGAAATACATTTTCACGAGTGAGATGGTAGAAATTAATAGTCTGTCCCTGAAATCGAGAATCTTCTCTCTTTCAGCCTATCTTCTACAACAGATTTATTAATTTTTAGTCATGACAGTCTATTTTTTATTATAGATTACTATATATAAACCATCACAGACACACTCACATAAGTGACGACAGTTTAAAGTACAAACGTGAAAACTATAACAAATGGAATATATATATATTAGGGCCAAACTGACTGATACACTCGAATAATGTTTATGTAAATTTTATTTATCATAAATAATTTCACAACACAGTAAATAAAGTTTAGACTATCAAATCAATACACAAATAAACATAGGTTAAGGAATCAATAACAGAGTTGACCCATAGGTGTAATCCTTTCCCCCTCTGTTGAACCAAGATCCCGTTATAAGAGAAGTTATTTGCCCCCAAAGAGTCACAGATTTATTTACTCCCTTAAATGTTCTGTTTTCCGAGACATTTTGTATTTTCGTTTCTTTCATATTCTACCTACATTTTTTCACCTTCTCAAACCCCACCCGAGGTTGTTTACGCTGGCCAGCTGCGGTCAGCTAACGCTAGACGTAATGTTATCTAAACGCACCTGTTCGACCAGAGAAACATTTCTCGGGTCCGCTTTAAGTGTTAGAACGAGCCAAGACGGTTTCTGTGAAAGAAACGGTTCGTTAGCGGCGGGTACCCTCTGTGGTCCCAACAGGGGAATTTCTCTGGTCGCTTTAAAACGTTTGATGACGAGCGGCTGGTACCCTTTGAGGCCTGGGTAACGAGTGTGATCTGTTTCAGGGGAAGATAACAACCCGCGGTCAGTCTTTGGGTTTTCGCCCCTTAGACAAGATAGAGCATAATGTTATGCATTTCTCTACCTGGGGAACTTTCGCACGATTTCTTTTGTCTTACTCTAGATTACGTCTTTCGCCGAACTTCTGTAGAAATACGCACGCCAGGTGTTCGGGGGGAGCGTCCCTTGTGATCTATAAGAGTAGACTGGTTTTAATAGACAAAGACATTCGTAAATTTTCCTGGCCCGTAGATGACCATCATGAGATAAGGCAAACTTTAACACAGTACTAGAATGTGTTTGCCTATGTTCTAGTCATTTTTCGGGTTTCAGGGAGACCGACTCGCGAGAGCAGATTCCAGTCAGGCGAAGAACGAAATATTCTCTTCGATCTAGAGGGTTCTGAATACCGCTAGCGTCACGAATCGTCAACCCCGTTCCTGAATCAAAACCCCTTTTTGTCAACGCCAAGTTAAGCTCACGCAGTGCAACGGAGCCAACGCTAAATCTGGAATCGCCAAACGCAGTAGTAGTTCTCTACTCGCCTATTGGATTACCAGCCAGAGCATTGCGGCTTCCAGAATATCAAACCCGCTCAGCATGCCTATAGCAGAATTCCATATCACCCGCCTTTTTTGTGCCTAAACGGGGCACTCAGCAAACCACAGCCAAACCAGTTTAAACAGGATTTACAGCCAAGCGGAGCCTTGCGCCGGATAAGCGCGCCTGGGTCTCTTTGTCCTCAAGTGACTTCTTCTGGTGTATTTCCTGGATACTTACTCGCACGTTGAGCAAAACAGAGTTCGTCACCACGTTTAGCACCAACAAAGAAAGTTTTGTAGGCTAGTCCCTCACGAAGGATCTACAAGTAATTCACTTCCTGGAGCTAGTACATTTGGTCCCCGAAAAGCAGACAGGCTGTCGCCCAGTTCAATCAGTTGGTCAGCAGGAGATAAACAGCGTTCCCCAGCCCAACTCGCGCCAGTAGGAGGGGGGGGGGGGGTCACCAACGATAGCGCCTATACAGTGATGTTATTCAGGTTAATTCCATCACCGATGGAGGATATATACGAAAACACCACTTACTGGAGTTACTTCAGCTGGTCCCCGAAAACCGAAGGACTGTCACTCGATTATTTATCTCTTTGTGTTCTACAGGTTTTATGAATGGTGATCTGTGTGTGTGGTTGTTGGTGTATATGATTATTGATGAATATTTGATTATTGATGTAATTTTATGTTGTTGTGATGATATGCATTATTTTCATGCTTTTCTTCTTTAATAAATTTTACACATTTATTAATGCGCTGTTCACGACCTTTCCATCCATATTTGTATTTTTAGCTCTTTACTATAATCTCTATGTATGATAAGAAAAAGAGAGAGAGCAGGAGGTGCTTAGACAGACATAAGTGAGTTGAGGCTTGGAGAGAGAGATCATTTTGGTAAATCTTCTTCCAGGTTGTCTCAAGTCCATCTCCTATTTACACCTTTCTGTGTGTGTAATCTATAACTCTGTCAGTCCACTATCCCTTGTCGATTTCACAACTGTTGTCCAACTCGACAAATACTCTACACTCTAACTCAACCACGACAAATGGTTTGGCTCGTCCGAGATTCTAGAACTCAACCACGACAAATGGGGTCTCGCCGCGGAATTTGAACTACATCTGCAGCAATCGCAACAGATGAGGTTGCAGTCTGGTAGGAATCTCTCACAAGATTCTATTCTGATTCTTAGAGTTTAGTGTTCGGCAGATTATAGGAATTTCTTTCCCCTAGACATATCGAACTATTTCTTTTGGGTGGAAGTCGGAACAGCGTTTTTTCTCCACAGCAATCATAAATATTAAGTTACATTTATTGTTCATGCTACACATGAGACAGCTGGTAAAGGTTGATGGTATCACTGCTGAGTTTTTGGTTGACAAATCTGACGACTATTGTTGTAAAAGTCAGAAAATTTTTTTTTTTTTAAGGGTTAATATTTTTTTCAGGAGTAGCTCTTTAATCTGAGATAAGAAGCTACAGATAGTCAGTTACTAGCTTGCATTTGTACCAAGGGAGGGTGTTCATTCGGACGATAGTAACCAATCCTCTCAATAGCTTAGTACTGACAGAACTGGGGTGAAGTGATAGTAAGTTTTACATCACTTACATTTTTTGGAGTTTTTTGGGTTTGCTTGTCGATCAGAGTAGCTACAAACTTTCTTGTTTTTTTTAAAGTTCCCAGGCTAGCCTAGATTTTATTGATTATTAAGTTAATCAGCACCTAGTGGACTAGGTAACTAAGATCTCTAGGTTCTATTCTTCTATAGTGTTTGCTCACCCTGATATAATGGCCGATCTAGATAAAGTGCATAGGATTGCCCTCGAGGTAGCTAAGTACATGGAGTACAAGGATAGCGAAATCCAGCCCTTTCTAGAATTTGCAGTAAGCCTGCAGGATCAATACGAGGTAGACAATTGGTTTGACAGCCGTTTAATCTTGGCATGGTCCTGTAAACAAACTGGGGAGAGTGAAGCATTCACCCGACAGTATGTAGAAGAAGTGATAGAAGATGAGAAGCAAAGGGAAAAGCAAAGACAAGAACGGGACAAGAAATTGGAAATGGAGCAACAAGAACGGGACAAGCAATGGGAAATAGAGCGCCAAGAAAGGGACAGAGAAAGCCAAGAAAGGAGCAGGCTACACCAAATCAGAATGAATGAACTGGATAGCCAAATTCGGAGGGTGGAAACAGATACTAAATGTAGTCACTCTACTTCCCCTTCTACTGTGCCCTTAACGGTCAACGCCCCTGCAAACCTTGCGCCCATGAAAGAAAACTTGCCTGCTAAAACCGAACCCCAACTCCAGAAAATTGACTTTCCTTTGGACTTGGATCCGAAGCCCAAACAAGGAAAGAATTTACGTCGGGACAGCAGACCTAAAGCCACGGGAAAAATTACGCAACGTTCCCAGGCATGGAAACTGCACAAAGGTGAGACAGGTGCTAACAAGCATTGTAATACGGATTGTTCCCGTCTGGCAAGCGGCGAACCCCGAGCCTCTCACGCTCCAGACCGAGCAGCACCTAACCGACACGTGACGTCGAGAAAAGGGAGCCACACCCTATCACGTTATATTTCGCAAGATTCCCGGCCGGACAGCGAAAAACCATATGCAGAGGCGTATCCCTCCAACTCAACGATCGTAGAAAGGAGGCGCCGCTCCTCTTATCACCCTGAGCTTAAAAGGTGCAAGAATAAGTCGCCTGCTAAAAGGGTTAAACTTTCCAAACCGTTCCAAGGAACTTTGGAAAAACACACCGAGAGTTTTTTCTCGGGCACTTCGCGATCTAACGGGATCTCAAACCGTCCAGTCCTTTGCATGCAGTCTGCGGGGCCTGTCAACCAGGAAGTGGATCTCGCATTGCAGGACAAAGTTCAACTGACGCCAGTAACTTCCTCAGGGGAGGGCAAAGTTGACGTTTATGGTGGACACAGGGTTCCAGGCGAAGGGATCCCTGGTATTCCATTTGAGTCTCTCACACTTCTCAGGGCAGAAGACAGTGAGAAAAGCTGCCTTACTACTGTACAAGGAGCCATTGTTGAGAGCCTTGGCTCACGTCATGCTAGTAATGGGAAAGCGACTCAACAAACTCTGCAACTCGCAGATATTACCTATCTGTCTTCACGGATAGAAGCTACGGAGATCTGTTATGATTTAGTAGAACCCCAGAATGCGATCGATTACTCTTTGCTTCAGGCAGCAGAGTTTTCTCATTCAAATCGCATTATTCCAGTGGTCTCAACCCCACTGATGGACAGCAAAGTAGTCGCCTCCGCCAGGCCATTACAGAACAACTTGATCATTTCCGTTGACCAAGCCAGAGTTGTGACTGGCAAGGCAAGGAAAGCTCCAGACCCGCCTTTAGACGGCACAGGTCTGAAGATTGATCAATGCTCCCGCCGAAACAGCGGAGTAGGTGTGGAGAGGCAGAAGGAAAATGCTAGCATTTCTTCGGCCAACGAACGGCTTTATTTACCAACTAGGGTTACACGCGCGCGAAAAGTCCCTATAGACTGCAGCTATACAGGGTTATTCAAGTCCGCGACAGGTAAACCCATAACGGAAATTAAACAGCCCGAGTCCAGCAACGATTACACTGCATGTAACAGGCGGATTATCTACGCAGTGGCCAGTGAGTTCAGGCGGGGCCGAAACTCACAACAGGTGCGGATAATTTTCCGGACCATAAACAGGCACAGCGAATTGGGGAAGGAAGGTCAGGTTCACACGGAAACGGAATGTCAGTGTTCAGTGGCCTCGCAAATCCCATTCGCTGAACGTCTATTAGACAGAGGGAAGAAAAGAAATGAACTCGGAGCTAGTCATACAGACAGACAGAAATTGGAAACGTATTTGGTTTTATGAGTATAGGATGTTCCAATGACAGGTAACAAAAGACGATGGAAAAGATAAATTACTGTCATTTTTGTCCGTATTCCTCGAACTTTAAAAGGGGGGGGGGGGGCACTTGTCACGTGAAAGATAATTTATTTTACCATCTTGTCCATAATTTGATTACTCCTTTAAATGTTCTGTTTTCCGAGACATTTTGTATTTTCGTTTCTTTCATATTCTACCTACATTTTTTCACCTTCTCAACCCCACCCGAGGTTGTTTACGCTGGCCAGCTGCGGTCAGCTAACGCTAGACGTAATGTTATCTAAACGCACCTGTTCGACCAGAGAAACATTTCTCGGGTCCGCTTTAAGTGTTAGAACGAGCCAAGACGGTTTCTGTGAAAGAAACGGTTCGTTAGCGGCGGGTACCCTCTGTGGTCCCAACAGGGGAATTTCTCTGGTCGCTTTAAAACGTTTGATGACGAGCGGCTGGTACCCTTTGAGGCCTGGGTAACGAGTGTGATCTGTTTCAGGGGAAGATAACAACCCGCGGTCAGTCTTTGGGTTTTCGCCCCTTAGACAAGATAGAGCATAATGTTATGCATTTCTCTACCTGGGGAACTTTCGCACGATTTCTTTTGTCTTACTCTAGATTACGTCTTTCGCCGAACTTCTGTAGAAATACGCACGCCAGGTGTTCGGGGGGAGCGTCCCTTGTGATCTATAAGAGTAGACTGGTTTTAATAGACAAAGACATTCGTAAATTTTCCTGGCCCGTAGATGACCATCATGAGATAAGGCAAACATTAACACAGAACTAAATGTTTTTCGCCTATGTTCTAGTCATTTTTCGGGTTTCAGGGAGACCGACTCGCGAGAGCAGATTCCAGTCAGGCGAAGAACGAAATATTCTCTTCGATCTAGAGGGTTCTGAATACCGCTAGCGTCACGAATCGTCAACCCCGTTCCTGAATCAAAACCCCTTTTTGTCAACGCCAAGTTAAGCTCACGCAGTGCAACGGAGCCAACGCTAAATCTGGAATCGCCAAACGCAGTAGTAGTTCTCTACTCGCCTATTGGATTACCAGCCAGAGCATTGCGGCTTCCAGAATATCAAACCCGCTCAGCATGCCTATAGCAGAATTCCATATCACCCGCCTTTTTTGTGCCTAAACGGGGCACTCAGCAAACCACAGCCAAACCAGTTTAAACAGGATTTACAGCCAAGCGGAGCCTTGCGCCGGATAAGCGCGCCTGGGTCTCTTTGTCCTCAAGTCTTCTGGTGTATTTCCTGATACTTCCTCGCACGTATGAGCAGCCATCTATGGACAGAGTTCAGCCCCACTCACGCTATAAGGGGGTGTCACCAACGTTTAGCACCAACAAAGAAAGTTTTGTAGGATACTTAATTCACTTCCTGGAGCTAGTACATTTGGTCGACAGGCTGTCGCCCAGTTCAATCAGTTGGTCAGCAGGAGATAAACAGCGTCCCCCAGCCCAACTCGCGCCAGTAGGGGGGGGGGGGGGTCACCAACGATAGCGCCTATACAGTGATGTTATTCAGGTTAATTCCATCACCGATGGAGGATATATACGAAAACACCACTTACTGGAGTTACTTCAGCTGGTCCCCGAAAACCGAAGGACTGTCACTCGATTATTTATCTCTTTGTGTTCTACAGGTTTTATGAATGGTGATCTGTGTGTGTGTGGTTGTTGGTGTATATGATTATTGATGAATATTTGATTATTGATGTAATTTTATGTTGTTGTGATGATATGCATTATTTTCATGCTTTTCTTCTTTAATAAATTTTACACATTTATTAATGCGCTGTTCACGACCTTTCCATCCATATTTGTATTTTTAGCTCTTTACTATAATCTCTATGTATGATAAGAGAAAAGAGAGAGAGCAGGAGGTGCTTAGACAGACATATATATTATATATATATATATATATATATATATATATATATATATATATATATATATATATATATATATATTATATATATATATATATATATATATATGTGTGTGTGTGTGTGTGTGTGTTTGTGTGTGTGTACTGTTGTTTTCTTAACCCCATCATCAGTTGTCATTCCGAATTTTGAATAGTCTAAGCGCAGTCCTAGAAACCAGATTTCTTTGTGTGGATTTGTTACTAGTTTTTCATTTCTGAATTTTCTGGTAAAAGGATAAAGTGCTAATGTTTTAAGAATTGATAGCTTTTAACATTTGTTCTTCACTTAGATTTTTCTCGCTAGTAAAACGAGTGAAATAAAGTAATGCGTAGCGATTTCCTGTAAATGTTAAATCACGCCACCCGTATAGACAGTAAACTGATAGTGTAGGATAGAATACACCGTTATATTTCATTTGTGCATATTTGTTAAAGTGTCTATTATTTTAATCATATACGGCAAAGCCAACAGATGCCGACAATTTAATTGCTATTTAATGGCAGGCGATCATTGTTTAGGCAGCGCATATGGACAGATTAAATAATAAGCTTCATTGCACACTGACGCCGGCAAGCAGGGGCGGGCGAGCTAACATAACTCAGACCCATCTGAACTCAGCTGCCAGCGGAATTTGTTGACGGGTAGGAGTAAGGAACCACCGTGTGGCGTTTAAATTTAGTCAGGACTGACGGAATGGAGAAGAGATCGTCTTGTCCCCAACAGTGTGTGTAGATATAGTATTATCATATTTTATATAAATGTTTCTTGTATTCTTCGCAGACCTGATCACAAGGGCGGCCAGCGGTCTTTTTCTTTTTCCATCTTTTGGGAGATTTTGTTATTTTCTTCTTTTCTTGGCAGTGCATCACCAATTTCATCCGTGAACGGGCACACGCCAGAAAGTATTGAAAGACAATACATATTTTTAATAACTGGACTTACCAAACCCAGAAAGATATATATATATATATATATATATATATATATATATATATATATATATATATATATATATATATATATATATATTTACCAGCCACAAGTTGGCCGATAGAAGAACCATCATCAGCTGATGAACAAAGTTCTAGCAACCAGATGTTTTCCCAGTACTGGAAGTATTTTTCCTGCTAAAGAGTGACCCTCAAGAACTCTCTCAGTTTTTTTTTAACAAGTTGCAATAACACTTATATGAGACGCAACCATATTAGGCGTTCACCTCATGAACTAATTTCGGGGGATGGACTGGGGCCAATTAGGTGCTGCGACAACTGGGGTGACAGAATATTAAGTGAATTGAATAATGTTCACGGAGTAATTCTATTACCAATGAATAGTACAGACCTGCCATACCAAGCAATTAGGTAAGAGTGTGAGAGTGGCCACGGTTTGCAAGAGTGTGCGAGTATTTGCTTGTTTGCGGGGAAACTATCCATATATCTGATTTGTCTAAAAGTTTGTTTATTTTACTGGGTCTCATAGAGTTCCCTACTGTTCATTCTGTAACAGTGCTAACCTTCAACCTTTGGGTAAATAATTTTAAGGTTCTTTTTCTCCATTTGGGGGAGGGTGCACGTTTTTTTTCTGCTTTATTTCATATGCATGTAAATGACTCTTTGATCTTTTCCTTTAGATATTTTGATGTTGTCGAGTTTTAATGATAATAAACTGCAAAGAAACTTACCTTTGTGTGTTGGTCAGACTCGTACCAATTTATCCTTAGTTTTTCACGTTTGTGTGTCTTGTGTCACATAGCTGTGTGTGTGTAGATTAACTTATCTATTCTTGATAGGGAGATGAAAGCTGTCTTGCACTAAAAGTAGTCATACGGATAGGCTGGAATAAATTATCTAATCACTCCAGAGACAGATCTTTTTCCTCAATTCTACCACATGTGTAACAAAATCTATTTCTATACATTCTCGCGTATCTGTCGACATCAACTCTATATACTCAGACGGGCAAAAATAACACAATTAACCTTCCGTACGACATTAGTTTTCTTTACACATTTTTTAGGATGTTAAAAAACTGGAATAAAATACACACTTAAGAAATGAGTTAATTAATGTGTGTGTGTGTGTGTGTGTGCTTACGTGACAAAATGAATTATATATAAAATATAAGGAAGAGTAAGACGGAAGTTACCAAAAAGCATGAAGAAATTTAGTCGCAGATAAATAACATTTTGTGATAAAGACTCGAAGGTGAATGACACTGAAATATACTGAAGCACATTAAAAACGCACCACTATTATATATACTGATGCCGAGAAGCTGGCAAAAAAAAGTGTGGGAATGGATTTTCCCCGTGTTTGCCATGAGGTAGAGAGCGAATTGCTGCTGGAATGGAAAGTGCAAGATTGAATCCATGGGTGTGTGTACAGACTACATGAAAACGATGAAAGTTACACGTGCAACACGATTCTCAACAGCTATGACCCTGAAAATGTGTACGCGTTGTGGCAGTATACTCGGTATAAAAAAGGCCGTTGAGACAAAACACCCAGTACATGTGCTTGAAATGCCACGACTATCTGAAAACGACCGCCAACGAGCCATTGGTATGTTGGAGACCGGAATGAGCTCGCGGGCCATTGCCAGAAGGATGAATTGACACCACAGCATTATTGTACGTCTCAATGAACGTTACGGAACCACTGGCAGTGCCCGGGATAGACTTCGGAGTGGCCAACCAGGAGTTACTACCCCTGCGCAAGATCTTCATATTGTGCTGAGTCACCTAAGGAATTGACTCTCCCGGCAAGTCAAACAGCAAGAGCAATAGTGGGTAGACATGGGCAAGTCTCTCGAATGACAGTCATACGACGACTCAGAGATACAGGCCTTACTGCAAGACGACCTTATGTTGGGCCAAACTTGACTCACAGACATCGTTAGCAGCGCCTGCAATGGGCAGAGCAACATATCAGATGGACTAGACTGCAGTGGAATGCTGTCCTATTCACAGACGAGAACAGATTCAACATATCCTTTGCAGATGGACGTATGCGGATTTAGCGACGGTGTAAAGAGCGCTTTGCAGATTGATGTGTCAACCGATTTCGAGGTGGCAGTATTCACATTTGGGGAGGATTCAGTTTTCACCATCGCTTGCCTCTTCACGTCTTCCGTGGAAATGTTAATGCTGTGACATATCGAGATGAGGTTCTGGATGCACTGGTTGCTCCTGCGTTCACACTTTATCCACACTTGCAGCTTCTCTAGCAGGATAACGCACGTGCATTTTTTTGTATTTTTGGTTTTCTCCCTTGCCTGCACAGAATGCAATGAATTTCATAACAATCAAATGTACAAATTAATGACCAGCATTGATTCATAGGAAAACGAATAAAGATTCCAAATATGTAAACTTGTACACACTTATATTTACATTTCACACTCTGTTCCTGGATTATACAGGCGGTGCGTTTTTAATGTGCTTCAGTATAGTTTAAGGAGCACTGATCTAAGCTGTCATGAACTTATTATTCTTCCACCCTTTCTATGGGGTATTGACTCGTATTTCTGAGCCCCAAGCTGAAAGGGATTCTGCAATTATTAATGTATTAACTCTATATGGTTATGTATTTAAAACAACATGGGTCAGACGGGTTCAGACACACAATTCACTCAATAGTTATTAATCCAACTATTGATTTAAAGTTACAGATAAACAGGTTTAATAATCAGTTATGGGTTAACAATGTAAAATAGATAAAGTTGTTTATAAAAAGAATTAAACACTGGTATTTTCCTCATTGGACGGTCTAAGCTGTGGGAGGATATTTTTTAGAAACAAAGTAGTGTCAATTGGCTGTGCTGATTTGGTACTTAGTTGATGGTATGGGGTCGTTTGGCGTCGGCTTCAGCTGCTGTTGGTTCTTACAGGATCATTGAACTGGTCCTTCTCTTCAAAAGTCAAGTCTGGGGCAGTAACACGTCCCATGCAATAAGGCCGAGGTTACTACATAGATTGTCGAGAGTCTTCAAGACCCGTTTAATTGTAGGCGTCTAGCGTCGACTGCTGGCAACTTGTAACACAAACTTAAGGGAAACAAATGCCTCTTTTGAGTATAGGGACTCCTGATATAAGCATCAGGCAACCTCCGCTTCAATCCACCACTTCCACTTTCTTCGGAATTTTTACCCTACGTGAGCGTTAATTTTAACCCACGTGAGTCGGATGAAAATACGTTCGGACAGCCGGAAGGCGGCACTTGAAATATATATGAACATAATATGCATATAAAATTTACTACAGAGTTAAGATAATAAATATATATACCATGATATCATCATTCAATCCCTGCTTTCTATGGAGCATGGAGCCACTCAGGGCCGTCTTAACAGCATTGTAGGCCCTGGGCAAAGCAATGCACTGGGCCCCTGCTAGCCCCACCCACCCACGGGAATAAAAATGACGTCTTATGAACAATATAGCAGCATCGCAGCACGGGCCGTAGAATCGTGGGGCCCTTGGGCACTGCCCAGTGTGCCCATGCCTTAAGACGGCAATGGGGCCACTTCTGCTTTTGTTAAATGTTGTAGCGAGATTTGGTAAACACTTGCTTGGTTGTAGCGCGACACGCCCACGCGACACCCACACACCAAATCCAGAAGCCAGAGTGAGAAACTGGAGGACAGCCTCTGCAAGAAAAGTTCTATTTTCACGCTGCATGCAGGGCAGATTAAGTTAAGCCAATACAGTCTCACCGTGAGCTTATTAATCCTAAGAGGGTTTTTATGATCAATGTTTATGATCATTCCTGATCGAGAAACTAAAGACTTGAAGAAGTTGATCCAGCTCACTGAAGCCTAGAGGTCAACCAAACTTCAACACCTTAGTCCCCCGTAGTTATAGGGCGGGCTGAAGGAAAGTCTTCCGTACTCCAGTGTGTCGGAGGAACCTCGAGCAGACGTGGATAAAGTTGAGTTTATATATTTCCATCCAACAAATCCCGTGAGCAGTTCTAAAACGACTTTCTAATGATGAAAACTAGATGGCAAGAGATAATGTGACAAACTTGTTTTATAAATTCAGTGGAAGATAAATCCAAGACTTTTTCTATTAGTTATTTTAATTTGTAACTGTAAATAATCATACATTTTACCATCTTCCAACACCCATTTATCATTACAAGAATATATAGATGTACATAATAAATTGGATAATTGTACTCATTTGACTTGTTAAATTTTTAACTGTTAAATTTTGATTTACTTTTTCTAATTTAATTATAATATCACATAGGGTTACGATAGCGAAGTAGCATCTTATACTTCTGAAGCCTAAATCTATTGTCCAGCTCAGAGTATTCACAGCTGTAACTCACTTGTGATACCAGTGTACTTCTCGGGCACTGGAACTTCATACTTTCTGGAGAGAGATTCTACTTCTGCTCTACCACTACTATCATACTAGGAAAACCTTTCGCTACATTGGGGGCTCTTTCGCGGGATATTATTTTGTATCCTGGGCCACTATCTATGTATTCTTCTATCTTGAGCCACAAATGTTTGTAAAAAAAAAAATTTTTTTTTTTTGGAAAAAAATTCTAAAAAAACTTAGAAATTTGTTTTTAGTAATAGTAGTACCATTGAGTACGAAAGTAAATAGGAAACGCTCACAAGGTTTTTAAGGATTTGTCTTGTTCAAAGTAATTAATTGATTTTAATTAATTTAGTTTGTTAGTGAAGATAAAATTATATACCCTCTGGTAAGTAAGCATCATGGCTGAATTGGTGAAGTTTAGAGCTGCGATTATGCAGGAAGGAAAGGCCTTGGGTATGACAGGAGATGCTCTAATTCGATATATCCCAACGGAGGTGGATAAATATAGTTAGATAGAGAGACCAAAAAAGACTGGAAAGTTGAGGCTGAAGCTAAGAAATTAGAGGCAGAAAGAGAGACTACAAGAATGGAAGTTGAGACTGAAGCTAAGAAATTAGAAGCAGAGAGAGAAGCAAAAAGCCTGGAAAGCGAAGAAACGAGACTAATTTTGGAAGCTGAAGAAAGAAGTTTACAAAGAGCGCATGAGTTAAGTTTAAAGGAACTTGAACTCCAGGGAGCAGCTAGCAATCATGGTGCTAGCTCACCTCACTCTGAGAGTAGCTCCAACCATAGCGCGGCAAATGGAGCCATGAGTTTCCACCTGGATCCATTTATTGAAAAAGAGGACGCCATTGAGTCGTACCTGGATAGATATGAGAGACTGGCCTCTACCTATGGATTGGAAAAGGAAAAAATGGAGCCTTAAGCTATCTCAGGGGTTGAGGGGAGTTTCATACGATGTTTATTTAAAACTCTCAAAAGAAGACCAGGAAGATTATGAAATCTTAAAACAAGCTTTACTGGTCAGGTACGAAAAGAATTCTGAATCTTATAGAAAGAGATTCCGAACTGCTAAGCTACTTCCAGGAGAAAACTATCACCAGTTTTCTGCCAGATTGGAAACTTATCTGAAAAAATGGATTAGCTTAGGAAAGTGTCAAGATATAAAAGAAATGGTCATGATGGAGCAACTGAGAGAATCCATGCCTCAAGAAATGAGAAAATTTCTTATGGAACAAGGAGCTGAGAGATTGGAAGATATTTTAACCATGGCTGAAAGATATCAAGCAGCTCAGTCAGAAGTATCAGGAAATAAGAAGAAGCAGGGTGAGAACTTCAAACCTTCACAAAAACTTTACCAACTATGAACACAGGGACAATTCCAACAAGAACAAACACAGAACTGATTATAAAGACAAAAAAACCCTCTAGGATCAGAAAAGAAACCTCCAAGAAAGGAAGGAAAGTGGTGTAAATCTTGCCAAATGAGTAACCACAATACTGCGGAATGCAGACGGAAAAAAAACCCTCCTCATCACGCTGCATGCCTTACAACAGAGAACAAGGGAAGGAAGGACCTGGCAGATAGTCAGAATGACCTCCATCATCCCCCTGTCTGTGAGGAAGTGACCTTGAATGGCACCCAAGTACTGTGCTTATATGATACAGGCTTGGACTTTGACTCAGTAGTGTGCTCTTCTCTGGTGAGTCCGGAACAGATAACCACAGAAACAGTGGAAATCAGAGGACCAGTCAAGGGAGCAGGAACCATGACACTGCCCATAGCCCGAATCAACATAAGATCTCGCTATGTGGAAGGAGAGATCAAAGCAGCAGTGATGGACAACCCTATCTACCCATTAATACTGGGATGTAGATATGTCTTTTAGGAGAACCTATAAGACCCATAGTGATGGCAACAGTCCAGACCAGGGCAAGCTCTAAGAAAGAGGAGGACACTATCATCAATACTCATCCAGAAGAGATGAGAAAGGCTCAAACTGCTGACAGTACATTGAAGCCTTGCTTTGGCAAATTACCTAAAAGCCATAACCCTCCAGAGAAAGGAGACTTATATATGAAAAAAGGCCTACTATATAGAAAAGCTGGAACAGGACCAAAAGGACATGGACAGCTTGTAGTGCCAAAATCATACAGGGAGCAGGTTATGAAGCTAGGACATGCTATACCCTTCAGTGGACATATGGGAATAGGGGCCACTGGACAACGGATAGCCTGTCACTACTTTTGGCCAGGGATCACAGAGGACATAAAGAGGTATGTGAGATCCTGTCCAGAATGCCAAAGAGTAGCTCCTAAACATAGGACTGCACCAGCAACACTGGGAGAAATGCCCATCATGGGAACGCCCTTCGAACGTGTTGCCGTGGATATTGTTGTTGGACCCCTCAGTAGGACCAAGAAGAGAAATGCATATATCTTAACCTTGGTCGATACTTGCTCTATGTGGGGAGAGGCAGTAGCAATGTCATCGATAGATTCGAAACATGTGGCAGAGGCACTGTTAACAATATTCACCCGATTAGGTTTCCCACATCAAATATTGACTGACAATGGTTCTCAGTTTAGGGGAAAGCTAACACAAGAAGTATTCAGGTTATTTCAAGCTAGACATTATCACTGTAGCCCGTACCACGCCCAAGGGAATGGTCAAGTAGAGCGGTTCAATGGCACGCTCATTTCAATCCTTAGAAAGTTGGCTAGTGAGAAACCTGAAACTTGGGACACATACTTACCCTCAGCACTATTTGCCTATAGGGAAGTCCCACATAACTCCACAGGATTGGCTCCAGCTACATTGTTGTTTGGACGACCAATCAAAGGTCCACTGGAAGCATTGTTGCGGACATGGACTGATGAAAAAGCAGAAGAAACCGTGACTTCTTCATACCAATACGTCAACGAGTTGACATCTCGATTGAAAAAAAGTTGGAAACTGGCAAATGATAACTTGAGACAGGCCAGGAGGAAGCAGGCTGCTTACTACAATAAAACAGCAAAAGATAGGGAACTTGAGGTGGGAGAAAAGGTTCTGTTACTGTTGCCCAGCAGCAATAATAAATTGCAAATTGGATGGCAGGGACCCTACGTCATATTGGAAAAACTTTCCCGGACCAACTATAAGATTGACAAGAAAGGAAAGGAGAAGGTGTATCATGTCAACCTTCTTAAAAAGTATTATGACAGGGAAGCATCAGAAGTTGCCCATATCATGACCCTGGCCATTGCAACAGAAATGCAGGATGAACCAATTTCCTCCATGGAATACCCCCTATCAACTACGGAAAGCTATGCTCAGGTTAATGTGAGTGAACATTTAACTCTTGAGCAGAGGAAAAAGGTTCAGGAGGTGTTAGAAATCCATGCTGATGTACTCACAGATAAGCCGGGGTGTACTAATCTGTTAGAGTATGACATGACGATTACTGACCCTACACCAGTTTGTATGCGGACATACCCTATACCTTATGCTAAAGGACAGGCACTCAAGGATGAGATTGATTATCTCTTAAAAGAGAAAATTATTTCAAAGTCTGAATCTCCCTACAGCTCAAGTGTGGTGCTATTAAGGAAGCCTAGTGGTGAACACAGGTTATGCATTGATTATAGGAAACTAAATGCTATCACTGAATCTCAGGTAGACCCATTACCTGACACCAATCAGTTGTTTGCTACATTGAGTAAGGCTCGGTATTTTTCAAAAGTAGATCTAAGCAAGGGATACTACCAAATACCAGTGAAACCAGAAGTTAGGAAACTGTTAGCCTTTAGTACACCGGATGGACATTACGAGTTCAATGTACTCCCATTTGGTTTAAAGAATGCTCCAAGTATCTTCACCAGAATGATGAGGAAATTGTTGGAACCATTACAAAATCCTCATATCATATCACCAACTTCATGGATGATATTCTGATTGCTACCACTACATTCGAGGAACACGTAGTAGCACTCTCCATGTTGTTAGGTAGATTAAGAGAAACGGGATTGACAGCACGCCCAACTAAGTGTCATATTGGATGTGAGACATTGGAATTTTTAGGTCACACTATCTCTACAGGGCAAATGTCTCCGGACCCAAAGAATGTAGAGAAAATGAGAAAAGCACCAAGACCACAAACTAAGAAGGATGTAAGATCCTTTGTGTCACTGTGCGGGTTTTATCAGAAATATATACCCCATTTTAACTCATTGTGCGCGCCATTAACCGACTTAACCAAAAAAGGTCAGCCGGATAAAATACAATGGACTGTGGAGTGTGAACAGGCTTATACAGAGTTGAAAAATAAGCTGACAAATAAACCTATCCTTGCCCTTCCCGATCTCACACAAGAATTCGTACTAAGAACGGATGCTAGCAATGTAGGCATCGGAGCAACATTACTACAGCGGGCAGACACACCGCCACATATGCTATTACCAGTAGCTTTTGCCAGTAGAAAGTTAAATACAGCTGAGAGAAATTATTCTACCGTTGAACGTGAATGCCTCGCTTTGGTCTGGTCGATCAACAAATTCGCCCCTTTTCTTTACGGGAAACACTTCATTGTGGAAAGTGATCACCAGCCTTTGATGTTTTTAGCAGTGTCTAAAAAATTAAATTCACGACTTTTAAGGTGGACTTTACTGTTATCTCCATATTCGTTCAATGTGAGATACATACCAGGACGGGACAATCTTGGACCCGATTTTTTAAGTAGGCATCCTATCAAAGGAGATATAGAGAAACAGAAAATTAAGGAGGAACTGCAGCATGTGTTACCAAAAAGTTAACCGTGCAGGCACTGTTTTAAAGAAGAGGGCTCTGTAGCGAGATTTGGTAAACACTTGCTTGGTTGTAGCGCGACACGCCCACGCGACACCCACACACCAAATCCAGAAGCCAGAGTGAGAAACTGGAGGACAGCCTCTGCAAGAAAAGTTCTATTTTCACGCTGCATGCAGGGCAGATTAAGTTAAGCCAATACAGTCTCACCGTGAGCTTATTAATCCTAAGAGGGTTTTTATGATCAATGTTTATGATCATTCCTGATCGAGAAACTAAAGACTTGAAGAAGTTGATCCAGCTCACTGAAGCCTAGAGGTCAACCAAACTTCAACACCTTAGTCCCCCGTAGTTATAGGGCGGGCTGAAGGAAAGTCTTCCGTACTCCAGTGTGTCGGAGGAACCTCGAGCAGACGTGGATAAAGTTGAGTTTATATATTTCCATCCAACAAATCCCGTGAGCAGTTCTAAAACGACTTTCTAATGATGAAAACTAGATGGCAAGAGATAATGTGACAAACTTGTTTTATAAATTCAGTGGAAGATAAATCCAAGACTTTTTCTATTAGTTATTTTAATTTGTAACTGTAAATAATCATACATTTTACCATCTTCCAACACCCATTTATCATTACAAGAATATATAGATGTACATAATAAATTGGATAATTGTACTCATTTGACTTGTTAAATTTTTAACTGTTAAATTTTGAGTTACTTTTTCTAATTTAATTATAATATCACATAGGGTTACGATAGCGAAGTAGCATCTTATACTTCTGAAGCCTAAATCTATTGTCCAGCTCAGAGTATTCACAGCTGTAACTCACTTGTGATACCAGTGTACTTCTCGGGCACTGGAACTTCATACTTTCTGGAGAGAGATTCTACTTCTGCTCTACCACTACTATCATACTAGGAAAACCTTTCGCTACAAATGTGAGAAAACCCGTACGAAGCAGGCAGCTCTTGCAATTGTGGTTCATATGTCAAGTTATTTGCAGTGATGAGGTTACCAGTTTCACATGCAACTATATACCCACGAGCAAATTATACATGCCTAAATACAAATCTAAAATGATAAAACGTACATATTACAACTTACCCCGATATCGGGTGAACACAGACATTTTGCACAGGAAACGATCGAATATTGTCAGGCAACTGTTTAAAATGTCGTATACTCTCAGGTCGGCTAGATGTCTAACTGGGTGCACTTGAAGTAAGATCCTAGAACTTAAGACGCAAAGTGATGACTCTGGAGTTACACCCTTCTAATCTTAGAAATCTTAGAATTCACTTCCGGCCCTATGACCTGACCTATATTGGGTTCCTAATATTACATTTTCCTGTTTGCGATTTCTCCTTGACGAAGCTGGAAATCAGTCAAGAAGTCTCACAGCGCTGTTGATTATTAGCGACATTTTGGCCCACACCCACATGTGGCTTCGTTGAGGAGAGATCCAATCAGGAGCAGTCTATCTTAGGATTTTCAGACCAAACCTACCATCATCAAAGCGTCTGATATTAGTAGGGGTCTGTCCCCCACCCTCATGTAGAACATTACTGCATGACACGATATTACCCTTCACATTGTTTCCAACTCCTTGACCATTTATGGTCTTGCCACCTCCGTTGTTACTTATCGTGTTTAACAACTCACTACGCCACAGATCTATCGCCGATAATCTCTTACAGAATGCTACTTTCTCGTAGTTGATTATTACAACGAAGTCAATCTGCTAGAAGAGTTATATCCATTTCCGTGCATTAATCCTTAACAAGATTGCCATCTTCCGACATCTCAGTGAAATCGAGCACGTATCAACGGTTGTTATCTATTTTCCCCGTCGAAAGTCATGGGTTTTCGCCCTATGCCGTCAGCCGGTGTTTGTTCAATCAACCCGTCTCGCTACCCACAGACATATTTTTCGTCTTTCCGGAAGCTGTTACATAATCTAGTTTACAAACAACCTCACCCTGCACAAATAGAAGTCATTGTTGCTTAAAAAACAGGCCAAGTTGTCAGATAATTGTATGAATGAGAAAAAAACAACAACAACACAAATAGTGATACGTCTTACTGGGAGAAAGGACAAGAAAAAACCTACGTTGAGGCCACAAGGCCTTCGTCAGGGACAAACAAAAAAAAACAGAATGGAAAGAAAGTGAGAATTGTGGAGAACATAAAACTATACAAATAAGAGAAATCACGCCCTTATGTGTGTCACATGTTGGGAATAACATGTCTGCCTCAGATAATTGAATAGAGTGACAAGGTATGATAAGGTAACCTTGGTTGATGAAAGCAAAAACACTGGAAGAATAATCATGCAGAAGGAATGGTCGTGTAATTAAGGCGGGAGAGAATTGGAGACCTGGAAAAGAGAACAGACGATTTCGTTACACTGATTCTGATAAAACTCTTTGCCTCTTCGAAAGTTATGCGTGTATCTAGCTGAGGTAGCTTACCACCTCTTTTACCAATCTGTCAGCCTGTTCATTGCCAAGGATATTACAGTGAGTTTAGACCTGAGCGTTGACATAACAGATCATGTAAGCTATGACAGAAACGTATCAAGCCACAAGTCACTGTCACCGTCAGCTACGCAGTCTTGTTCTTTTTCCTCTTTTTTTTTTTTATTTTATTTCAGAATTCTATTCATTCTTTCATCACCCTTCATTTTTCTGTGGAGGACAGACCTTAAAAAAAATTTACGTCAAGATGACCTGTCCCGTACCATCCATTCAAATTCTTACCGTGTCTTTATTGTCTTTCTTAAATCTTGTTTTAAGGTCTCCCAGTATTTATCTTACAGTGGAGACTCCAGAACAAATTTGTTTTCTTTCCAATACCATCAGTCTTTTCTCACCTCATGTTTCACTGGTGTTTGTCAGCTTCTTTCCATCAGTTCTGAATGGGTGATCTTTTCATACCAAGTGAATACGTCTGTATTTTGTAAGCACTCATTTATGAATGCTTACTAGTTGTTTTTTGTCATTCTCCATGTTTCAGAGCCAAACATGACAACTACCTCACAAGATCTGGCAGAATAATGCACAAGATCGTAGCGGTTTTAAATAGCGCTTTGGACAGAAAGTGCTAATATGTATATAATTTTGAATGTATTTTTTCCAATTTCCTTCTCGAGTTCTATTTCACAATTGCTGTTCTCTATTAATATGTCCAAATATATATATATATATATATATATATATATGGCACCTGTTATTATATAATATATATAATATATATAATTACCGAGTGCCATAATACAGATCCTATATATACGAGATAGCAAATTCTTCTTTGAAACTTAGCGCCGACGCTGTCAAATGACTCAGTGGCTCATCACGCCTAGTGGCATCAGATTGTAGGGCAACAATAAATTGACCACTGTATGCTGTATAAAGGTAGCCTTCCTTCGTACAGATGGCCCCTAAAACTCTGGTTCATTCTTTGCATCTCAGCCTCCACAGTCCTCCGCCAAGTTGTTTTTGGTCGGCCTACTCTGAGCTTTTCGCTTCAGGGGTCCATAGCATAGCTGTTCTTGTGATGGCATAGGGTCAACTTCTGAGGACTGGATGGCCCACCCAGCTACCGTCTGCCAGCTATGATTGATGGTGTGCATGTCCTCTTGCTTGCTCCGAGTGAGCAGATCTTGGTTGGTGATGGTATTCGGCCAAATGATTCGGTGAATTTTTCTTTGCATAGGATGTGTGAAAAGAGGACAATTTCGACATTCCTTCTCTGCGAACTCTCCAGCATTCCGCACCATAGAGAAGCACAGAAAACAGATAGCTGATTGATATAATCTTAATTTTGTGCTTGTGCTTGTACTGAGAGGTTTTTGCCAGATGATGTTAATGCGACTAAAAAAGTTAGCTGTTCTTGCTTTGTTCAGATTCACAGTGTTGATGTCCGAGCTTGCAGATCCGCCGTCTGGTGTTCTCTGTGCATCCTAGGTATGTCAAAGGTGTCTGTCTGTTCCAGTTTATATATCGCCTTATGATAAGGGCATTCAGACCTGCTCACATTGATGGCTCAAAATCCTATATATATATGCCCTTATAAATATGCTGGAAATATAAAGTCATTATGACGACATGAATAATATCCAATATGCTATATACGTCATATATAATATATATATATATATATTATATATATGTGTTCTACATCCGATATATTATATATTATTACATACTCTATGAAACATATATATAGAAAAATATACTGAAGGAAATGCCTTCAAAGGTCAGATGGCGGTTGTTGAGTTAAAGGTGTAGGCAGCTGAATGGTTGGTGTTACTTCTTTAAATATCCTAATTTTTCTTGTGTTTGCTGCGGTGGTACATAAGTATCGCTCCACTAAAGCATGCAAGGACTTTGGCCTCACAATAAGTCTAAAGAAAACGAACGTGCTGAGTCAGGATGAGGATGTGGGTGCTGCACCAGTTATCACTATCGATAACTATTAATTGGCAGTGGTGCACCACTTCACATACCTAGTGTCTACCATCAATGACAAACTCTCATTGGACACAGAAATCGACAGCCGCATTGGCAAAGCTGCAGCTACCTTTGCCCGCCTCACATCGCGTGTTTGGGGAAACTCCAAACTCACAACGAAGACCAAAGCTGCGGTATATAACGCCTGCGTCACCAGCACACTCCTATATGGCAGCGAGACCTGGGCGACCTATGCTAAGCAAGAAAGAAGGCTCAATACCTTCCATTTACGGTGTCTACGCCACATCCTCGGCATCTCGTGGAAAGATAAAGTGACAAATGTCGAGGTGTTATCACGTGCTGGCCTTCAAAGTATGTATACACTGCTTAGACAGCGCAGACTTTGCTGGCTTGGCCATGTTCGCCGCATGGAAGATGGTCGCATCCCAAAAGATATCTTCTACGGACAATTAGCAGATGGCAAGAGAACAGTTGGGCGACCACAGCTAAAGTTCAAAGATGTCTGCAAGAGAGATATGAGGGCACTGGACATGGATCCAGCAACATGGGAGGATGAAGCTGCCGATCGCACTAAGTGGCGATGCTATTTACGGCGCCACCTCAGATTGGGCGAAAAGAGGCTCACACAACAAGCAGAGGAGGGGAGAAAACGTCGAAAGGAGCACCAGGAAAATAAGCAGCTGAGGGCTGCCACCTCGGGGGCGCATTCCCATAGTCAGTTATGACTGAAGGGGCTATTATTATTACATAAGTATGGCAAATTTACACTGGAAGAAACTGGATGTGCCTTCTCTCCTCCCAACTCCCCTCTCCCCCCTTCCCCCTCCCGGGCCCAACCTATGTCTTTGTTTGGTTTGGTTTAGTTTTTACATGCTTTTCTTTAACTTGCAATGTATGTCACTCTCTTGTCACCTTCAAATCTTGCAATCGATTTTTCAATCACTTCCAGATACATAGTTGTGTATTCCCCATGACAATACAATAATCAGTCGTAAAAATAATAAAATTAATAAAATTAATTTTGTTTGTTTGTATTGTATCATAATTGAAATGGGCGATAACTGCAAATAATATAGGTGTATTGTTTCCAACAAGATTGTCTCTCTTGAGAGAAATATTGGAACTTCCCCTCCCCCTCCACACACACACACTATCAAACGCGCGTGCACAGACACACACACAACTGACAACTACATTTTAAAAAGTGTAATTTACAACTCTTATCAAAATTTTAAAAAATATATACATAAACTTTCCGCTTAATATACTGAACAATGAAATCCGCCTCCTGTGCTCTGGACTCGTTTATCGCAAAATTATAATGTCATTAGCGGATCGATTACATTTGACTTAAATTTAAAAACAACATAAACATAACCCTAAAAAAAAAAAAAATTTTTTTAAATATACTACTCGTCAAAAGTCAAGGGCCACTTAGAAAAACCTTGGTTGAAACCATAAAACAAATCTGATATAAACGTAATTGGTATCAGTCAAAACGGCATTTATTGAATACCAAATTGACATGTCCCGTAAAGAAATGTAACACACATTCAAACGCAATGAAGCTGTGAAGTGTGTCACCCACCTTTTCAAAAGTTACACAATATATATTGGACAAATAAACATTTCAAAATCGGGTATGACCACCGTTTGCAGCAAAGCATTCAAGACAGCGTAGACGCATCGAGTCCACAAGGGTCCGAAGAGTATCCTGAGGAACAGCTTGCCATTCCTGAAGCAGAAATGCAGTCAGCTGTGCAACATCCATTGGCAGGGGCGGATTTGTTGACAATCTTCGACCAAGGACATCCCAGACGTGCTCAATCGGAGAAAGGTCAGGTGAATGAGCTGGCCACGCCATCCTGATGATCCCATGTTGCCGAATAAACTAATTCACCACACGAGCTCGATGGGGTCGAGCGTTATCATCTTGGAGGATGGCATTACCACCTATGGCCTCCAGAGCAGGCTGAACAATTGGTCTCAAGATTTCGTTCTGGTATCTTGGGCCGGTCAAGTTGCCTTGGATGATGTAGAGTGGGGTCCTGCCGTGTCTGTAGAAGCCTCCCCAGGCCATGACAGAACCCCTACCATAACGATCCACCTCACGAATTGTGTCATCAGTAAATCGCTCTCCTGGTCGTCTCCAAACTCGAATCCTGCCATCATTGAATGACACAGTGAAGCGAGATTCATCAGTGAAGAGAACTTGACTCCATTGTTGCCTTGTCCATCGGATGTGCTCGCGACACCAAACAACACGGGCTCTGCGATGAGCAGGAGTAAGAGGGATTCTGACTGCAGGACGTCGAGCAGCCAGTTCAAATTCATGTAAACGTCTGCGAATGGTGCGTTGACTGACATTAACGTTTACAGTTTGTCTCAGCTGACATCTTAGAGTGGAACAAGTAACTGTTCGATGGCGCAGGGCTGACAACAAGAGGTACCGGTCATCATGTCTATTGGTGCATCTAGGGCGACCTGGCCGGTGGCGATCCTCCACACTCCTGTGGCCTGAAATCTCTCCAAAATTCTTTGGATAGTAGAGTGTGACACTGCAAGTCGTCTAGCAAACTCACGAACAGATACACCACTTTCAAACCACGCTATAGCCCTCATTCTTTGTAAGGTGTCGAGACTTCTTCTCGGTGGCATGGTTTTTGCAAGTGATGAAACTACCCTAAGTCTGCTGATTGTAAAACAAATTAAGAGTGAACTCTGTTCACGAAAAGTCGCCATTGCACGTGGAATGTCAATCAGCACGATTACTTCACCTGTTTGGTTGTATGGAAGTTTGAAAAAAACAGATTAAAAATGTGAATTTATGGTCAGCAAACCAAATTGCACGTGATCACCATGGTTGCCGGTGAGTTGTTTTTATGCTTAACGTGCATAGAGGACTGACAGAGGAAGATATTGCACCCATTTTTTATAAAAACTTCCTTCATTTAATCATTCTATGCGCTTATATAAAAGTGTATTGAAAATAATAGGGTGGCCCTTGACTTTTGACGAGTAGTATATTTTAAACACAAGCTTTTAATGCACTGAAAAGCCACAAATAATTTTTCAAGGAGTTTATAGCTTGCAGTCAAAAAATGTATCATCAAATTGATGCTTTTTGTCAATTTGATGTTACATTTTTGACTGCAAGCTATAAACTTGAAACAATTATTTGTGGCTGTTTAGTACATTAAAAGCCTGTGTTTAAAATATTGTTTAAAATATTTTTTATTAGACTATGCACTTGAAAACTGGTGTTTATCATGTGCATGGGACACCTGGTTCAACCCAATATGGGTTATAATTAGAGTTACAGTGTTGATCATTCTTTAAAGCATATTGTTGTGTTTTGTTTGGTTGATTCAGCCAGGACTTTTTTCGTTGCGAAAGTTGCCTTCTTGTGGCGAGGAACCTTTCTTACAACCTAAACTTAAGTCCGTTGATTATATCAGAGCGCAATTTGCTATTCAAAAATAGATAATTCTGTAAACTGGATTACATCGTCCTGAAAATGACTAATAGTATCTATCTGCTAGTTGATGAATCTCCAAAAAGGACTTGTTTTAATCCAGCCAGCAACATAAGACTTCTGCCAACATAGTTTCTGGCACCAATAAGGCACACAGGCTGCCCTACTATCTAAAAGTCAGGCACAAGGGGGAAACGATTGTATTCAGTTCTTGTTATGTAAACAGCCCTGTGTAGTTATTGAAGGTCTCACAGGGGACAAAGAAAGAATATTGGAGGAACAAAGAAAGAATATTAGAGGGACAAAGAAATAGTATTGGAGGCACAAAGAAAGAATATTAGAGGGACAAAGAAATAATATTGGAGGGACAAAGAAATAATATTGGAGGGACACAGAAAGAATATTAGAGGGACAAAGAAATAATATTGGAGGGACAAAGAAATAATATTGGAGGGACAAAGAAAGAATATTAGAGGGACAAAGAAATAATATTGGAGGGACAAAGAAATAATATTGGAGGGACAAAGAAAGAATATTAGAGGGACAAGGAAAGAATATTAGAGGGATAAAGAAAGAATATTAGAGGGACTGTCACATATTTTTTGGGTCATTCTCTTATCCCCTACGGCCGTACTGACTAATTACGTGCTTTTCAGTGGTCGGCACCTTTTTATTTCTCTGCTGTTAAGCAGATATTGTGTTATTTTAAAATCATCTGACACTCCTCTCAGTGATAAGTCATCATGTCTGTTTGTTAGCCCGTTCATCCCTGCTGGAAAAAGAGATGGATGAGATAATAGTTCTCGCGAATGGGGCCCCCTTGACCTGCTTATATGATTTGGGGTTGGATTATGAACTTGTGGTTCCAGAGGCCCTCGTTAGGCCCGATCAGATTACTGACGAAACTATAGAGATAAGATGTGCGGACCGAGGCGATGCGCCGCTTAACCTGCGGGTTGCGATGATTGATATTCAATCACGATATGTAGAAAGCAGAATAAAAGCTGCCATCCTTGCGGACCCATCTATGACATAATCCTTGGGTGCAAATATGTCTTTTTGAGAAATCCTTCACAACCCCTAGTTTTGGCCGCTGTGCAGACTAGGGCGCAAGCGAAGCAAGCTGAAGAGTCAGACAAGGTGTCTAATCCTGTCCCAGAGATGCTTAAGAAAGCTCAGGCAGAAGACCCTACCTTGACTGCATGCTTTAAGAAACTGCCTACTGGCCACCAACTTCCTCACCCCAGAAACTTCTATTCTAAGGAGGTGTTCTTATACCGGAGAACGAGGAAAGAGGGACAAGACCACTCTCAATTTGTAATGCCGTTCCCATATAGATCTCAAGTTCTAGACATGGGGCATTCAGTTTCATTTGGTGGCCCTGTGGGGTAGGGGGCCACCATGCAACGCATCAGGGCCCATTATTACTGGCCAGGAGTGAACGCTGACTCCAGCGTTATGTTAGATCATGTCCCCAACGTCAAAGGGTGGCGCCCAGGCATTGGACGGCTCCCGCCACGCTAGGAGAGATACCAATTACCGGCACTCCCTTTGAAAGAGTCGCTGTAGATTTGGTAGGACTTTTCGAAAGAACTAGGAGGAGAAAAGTATATCTTGACTCTGGTGGATACATGCACAATGTGGGAGAAAGCTGTCGCTGTCTCATCCATAGATTCGCAGAGGCTTTACTCTCGATCTTTACGAGACTTTGGTGTCCGTCGGGAAATTCTGACTGATAAGGTGTCCCAATTCAGAGGAAAATTGACAGAGGAAGTTTTTAGGATCTTCTGCACGAAGCATATCCACACTTCTCCCTTCCCTATCGGCCTCAAGGGAATGGCCAGGTATAGAGGTTCAACGACACTCGTATAACCATAGTACGCAAACTGGCACAAGAGAATCAAGAGGACTGGGATTTGTTCTCGTCGGCAGCCTTGTTTGCCTACAGAGAGGTGCCCCACTAATCTATGGCGTGCCTTCTGCTATGCTACTTCTTGGGCGGCACATCAAAGGACCACTTGAGGCTTTTGATGAGGACGTGGACTGATGCCAACGCAGATGAAACTGTCACCACGGCCTCTCAGTACGTCACAGAACTCAAGGAAAGGTTGAAAATTGGCTGGGAGACAGCCGTCGAAAACTATCATGAAGCATGTCAAAAGCATTCGCGCCTCTTCAATAGGAAGGCGAAAGACCGAGTATTAAGTGTGGGAGATAACGTGCTGTTGCTTTTGCCCAGCAGCACGAACAAACTCCACATAGGATGGTAAGGACTGTTCAGTGTCGTAGATAATATTTCCCGGACCAACTATATTTCCTCCGTCCGAGGAAAGAAGACAATTTATCACATAAATCTCCTTAAACACTATATCGAACGACCTGTGGCGGAACCTGTACACTTGATGACTTTGGCTCTCGCGTTGGAAGTGGACTTTGAAACTCACACCAAAGTGGAGTATCCACGCTGACCCCAAGAAACGAACGAGGACGTGAGAACGTGCTTACTGCTATCAGAGATAGAGAATAACCAGGTGATGCAACTTTTAATGGATTTTAGAGGAGTACTCACCGACAAGCCCGGGCTCACCCATTTAGTCGAATTTGACATTATATTGTTGAAGGCCTATGCTCCTTGGGGCGTTAAAGGGTATTAATTGATTGATTAATTAAATTTGTTATTTGTATATATATATATATATACAAATTTAACGTTGATTTAATCGTTGTTAATGGACTACATCTGTTTGCTCAGTCAATTTCATAAATACACTTTAAACAGAGCAATACCATAAAAAGAAGAATTCCACTGATTAAATCAGGGGTGGGAGCTTAAACGAGCTGAAATTAATCATTGCATAAATCTCAATAAAAGGCGGCGGATCAGATGCTAAGTTAACAATTGCCCTGCCACTTGCAGCATTGTTCTTGATTTCTGAAATATCTTATGCGCACTTCCTTGAGACAGAAGCTTCATTATCCTTCTATCTACAACTCTGTCAAGAGTATTCTTGCGTGAAGGTAGACACCTTTGATGACCCATATTAGATACTCTTGAGTTTTGGCAACTCTTGGACCACTACTGCAAAGCAGGGGAGGCAATACCATGACAGGGACAAAGAAAGAATATTAAAGGGACAAAGACAGAATAGTAGAGGGACAAAGAAAGAATAGTAGAGGGATGTGAGAAGTTACTGTGATTTTATTTTTCACAGGCCCCATTCTTCTCTTCCTCTAATTATGATTCTGTAATTACTTGAGTTTAGTCTTTTTCTGTAGGTAATTAATTGTGTTTTTATGAGGGATGACGGTAGGTTTATTTTACACTCGCACCAGTTTTCTTTTCTTTAAAATTAATCGCGATCACGTTGTTTCATTTTCTTTGTGTAAATAATCGTGGTCAGTTTATTGTATTAGGCGCTTGTATTATTGGGATGGATAAACATTTTCTGACGTTAACAACACCTACCCGCGTTTAGACGGGGATGGGGGTAGAGGAGACCCAGATACGTCGAATTTACGGGAGAGCGAATCGAAGTTGATTCTGCTCACGCGAACCGGCAGATTATTAGATAAAATGACGCTAGAAAGATGCTCGGACAGTAACTAATATGACTCACGAGTTGCTTTCAAATCTAATTGGCGGAGGTCACAGTTATTAATTTTTGTAGTGATTCCATTGGTTTGAGAAGGACGCCAAGAGATGACGTAGGGCGTAGGTCAGCGTGGTTTTTTTTAATGATATATACCGCGCATATTCAAAAGCGGGCCTCTTTGTCTGCAGCAATATTCAGCCGTGAAAAATCGACGTCATATCGCTTGCTCAGTTGAGATATTCGGTATTCGAAATTTTTCACGGCACACAGAGAGGGGTGCCATTTAGCCGTACAGCTGGCCAAGATATTCGATCTTCTCAGGAGAAGAAGTGTAGAGGCAGCGTCAGAAGTGAAATAGAATTGGTGACGCGGTCCCACCGGCGCCAAGCACTTCTTCTTCTTTGATCCTTAGCCGCCGACCGTCAAAGCAGTCAGTGGCCATTACGCCTGGTGGCGTCTTGTAGGGCAACACCAAATTGATTCCACTTTGCTCGGTCGGCAGCCATCCTTCGTACAGTGCCCCAGCTCTGGTTCATTCTTTGCATCTCAGCCTCCACAGTCCTCCGCCAAGTTGTTTTTGGTCGGCCTCTCTTTCGTTTTCCTTCAGGGGTCCATAGCATAGCTGTTCTTGTGATGGCATCGGGGTCTCTTCTGAGGACATGGCCAACCCAGCTCCAGTGTCTGCCAGCTATGATGGTGTGCATGTCCTCTTGCTTGCTCCGAGTAAGCAGATCTTCTGCACCAGCAAAAGATAGCCGTTCTCACGCAGTGAAGCCCCCATGTTTCAGCAGGAACCGGTTCATCTTCGGAAAAATCCAGAGCTATTAGCTCATTATACCACTCCAACAAACAGCGCGTAGCTGGGAGATTGGTTTATATATATATATATATATATATATATATATATATATATATATATATATATATATATATATATATATATATATATATATATACATACAGCCATAATAATGCTGTTTTCCCTAAACCCTGAGCGGGTTAAGTCGGCCAAATAAAGTCGTCAGCAGTGAAGCAACTTCATTCCAAGTCAAGTACCTGAGTCAAAAAGCCCAAGTCATCAGTTGCAGTATTCGTGGGAAGAGATAGGGTCAAGATTCCTTCCGAATGCTTTAGAGAGGAGAGATAGAATTTAAGCAGTTATAGAGGCAGATAGTCAGCAGAGGACAGCATCTGAGGTTGCACATGAAGAAGTTAGGAGCGGAGCAGTGTTAGTGATGTGCAGTGTAGGACTTGAAAGTTCATGCAAAGGTTGTGTAGACAGTTATTAGGGTCTACAGCTGGCCAGTATTATTAGAGTATAATTAATAATAAGATAATTAGGAGTGGTGGCTAGTACTTAAAGGCCCTACCAAACTTACTTTGTGTTTAATCTTAATTCTTTTCTCCCTGCAGGTTTCACGAGGGGATGAGAGGGTGGGATTAGAATATCAGTCTTTTTTTTTTAAATCGTTCGTTCTTTTCAGGTGTGCGACCACGCACGATATTTATTTTGATGTGTAATTTATTTTATTGTGTAAATAAAACTATATAAATTGTACACTGGATCAGCTTCTAAACTATACTGTACCTATACACTGTATAGTTGTGTCTGTGGTCTTTATTTAAACCTTATCTCCTTTATTGGTAGTCAGAAGCGGTGAGTCTTTGGCTCTTAAATGGTCACAAGTGTAGAGGGAGAGTCAATCTCTGTTCTCACCCTCGAAGCTATAAGTCTCATCTTTCCACAGTCACTGTCATTTCTCATATAAATCTATCGTCTCAGACTTTCTTACCACTAGTGTCTTTGTGACAGATTATGTTTAAGTGATTTCTATATCTAGTTCCTCATATACATTCTCTTTTACCATACTTTAAACTTCTTACTTTTGTCCACTCAAAACCCTCCCATATTCAAACCTATGTCTTTCTTTCTAATTTAGCAAGCAGTTTATGGCTGTTAGCATTTATTGCATTCCTTTGATGTAGGTTTTCAGCAGACCGGGTCCAGCTCACCTGTAATTTATCTCGGCAGCGATCATAAAAATCGCTGAAATGAGACCAGTCAGGATGGAAAGGGGAGACAAATTGTCTATCACCTTTGGCTGGATTCGTTCGTTGTAAGTTAATTTACATGATGCGAAACCGCCATATCAAAGACTCTCGCTATAAATTCATTTCGACCACTTCTGCAGAGGGCCACATCACTCGTTTGTATCCCACTCGACTTCCGTCTACTACAGGGGTAACACGCATTTTTGCTAACCTCAAACTACACAAGCCTGATACGTCCTTTTTAGGACGAGACACCAGTGAAGACATCCTTCGAACTACACAAGTGCTCAGATAAGTTGATATTTTTTATCCATCTTCAGTGTTAGATTATTGCATTAATTTTAGAAAATAAAAATAATAGAAATTAAATAGCGCCACGTGGCAATTCTTTGAGTGAGATCAGGCAGCCATCTTGAAAGACATATTTAAGTGGTGAATAATTTATACTTTTGTTGTTAGTATTAGAGTAGGCCTATTGTAGTTAAGGTTAAGTATTAGGGGACTATTTAATTTAAGAATCGTAGTGGGGAAAAGATATATATATATAAAAAAAAAAAAAAAAAAAAAAAACCAAAGATTACATATAATAATATTCAATCATCAAAATATAAATCAAAGACAACAAATGGTAGCATACTAAAAGACAGGGAAAATAACCAATGGTAGTATTCACCAGAAAACAGTCAGAGGAAGGAAAAGCGATGGCCAAAACTCCAGAAAAAGACAAAACTTTAAACCGGACAGAAAGAAACAGGACCACGAACCCTGCAATCAGAAAAACAGAACTAAAGGACACGAGTAAAACAATAATGGAAAATCGGGAAGGAGGCGCGGAAGGAAAAACAACAAAAAGCAGAATCAACAAAGGAGAAAGATCAGGAACCAGCACAGCGAACGGAAAGAAAGGACCCAGGGAAAAGGATAATCAGGACAGCCAGGTAAACGCGGAGAAAACAAGTCATGAAACCAGAGGGGATATACTGAAAGGAGGCTCAGAAGTAAAAACAACAAAGGAAGGCAAAACGTGGGCAGAAGCAGTTAAAAACCAAGGTAGGGACACCAGGCATGATAAACTAGAAGAAAATACTAACCAAGAAAATAGCAATGAAAGTACCAAAAAAGACTCAAGACATCTAGCAACCCAGGCAGCTCCCAAAAATAAAGATGTAGTAAACATATGCCGTTTAAAGATAACGCAAGTAGCTGGTGAGGCTGTCAAGATCAAGGCATTAGATGAAGACAAAATTATAAACATCCTTGATCCTGTGTTAGGCAAAAAGGCGATAGCCAAAATTTCACAAACCCATTTTGGCATAATAATTACCCCAAATCAGAGCGACAGAATAAAAGAGATGTTAGAGGAACTCAAAGTAGAAGCAAAAACAGTGACTCTTGCACACAACATAGAAGTAAAGATAGAGCTAGCAAAAGAGACCAGTAGATGTGTGTTAAAAGGGATAAACACTACCCTTTCAAGCGAGGAAGTTATGAACATCCTCGCAAAACATAACCCAGACATTAAGCTGGTACACGTGGACAGAATAATGGTGAAAGGGAGTATTGTAACCCCAGTGGTTATAATAACGGCAGAAGGGAGGGAAACCCCTAAAACGCTACTATTTGGGAAAACCAAGAAGCACACCGAAGCTTACATTCCCCCTGTGCTACAGTGCTCCAACTGTCTGAAATTCGGCCATGGAAGGAACAATTGTAAGGGGAGAACAGTTTGTCGGTACTGCTCCAGTAACCACCCCTCTACACAGTGTGAAAAGGCAAAGGCAGATACCGACTACAAAAAGGCAAATGGGAACAGAAAGTTCCAATTGCAAAGGGAACCACAGTGCCAGGTATCAGGGCTGTCCAGTGTACCAGCAAACCAAACAAGCATTAAAAGAATCCATTTTAACAAGAACACCATTTAAAACAGTAATTAAAGAAATAAAAGAAAACACAAAAAACACAAACAGTAAAGTTGTAGAAGAAATCAAGTCTCTTAAAGAAGAAATTAAAACTATTAAAACGCAGCAGTCAAAAGAACAGAAAATAACTAACAAAACAAAAGAAAACAGCCAGCCAGACAGGTCAGCTACAACTCTGGAAAATGAGAATTCACTGAAAAGTACAGAGGCATTGCTTCAAGAAGTGAAAGCCATACAGTTCCAAATTACCCAGGATGTGGCTAAACTGACTGTACTGAGAGAAGAAAATGAAATAATGCTAGTCAAACTGTCCGAACTAAAAGAAGAAAGTGAAATAATACTAAAAAAGAATGGAAAGTGAAAGGCAGGAGATCAACATAGGGAGAGAAGGGAATGTAGCATTAGATGAAAATAGGAAAGTGGTCAACCTAGAAGAAACTATCAAAGAACACGTTGATGCACTTTTACCATACATAACAGAAAAAGTTACGGATACAATAAGTTTTAATAAGGCTTTTCTAGAGAACTTGATTGATGATGGGTCCACGAGTGCAGGGAATGCAGAATAAGAGCAAATTGATAGTTAACCAAAATAAAAGGGATACTAGATGATGTTAAAATTCAATTTAGAAAGATTTAGAATTATACAGTGAAATTGTAGGGGTATCAAAAAGAATTTTGCACCCCTACTATCAGAGACAGGATTAACTACTGATATATATGCTCTTCAAGAGACCCATTTAAACCCAAATAGTAGATATAGTTGTAAGGGCTTTAAGATACTTAGACACGATAGGAAAGAAGGTAGAGGAGGTGGTGTCGCAGTTTTAGTTAGCGAAAAATTTAAAATCATAGACTGGGAAGTTTTTAATACAACCAATATAGAAGGTATCCAGGTTACTATAGCAGCTGAACCAAACAATCTAACAATTCTAAATGTATATGCTAAAGATGGCACAATTAAAGAGGAAGAAATACTAGCCATAAGCACCAGACGAGGCCCCAAAACAATCATAGTAGGCGATTTTAATTCCCACCATTCTGCTTGGGGTGGACAACATACAGATAATGCAGGAAAATGCCTACTCGACTTCATAGAAAACAAGGAACTACTAATACTAAATGATGGATCTGCAACTAGAATTAATCCACAAGCTAATTGGGCAGACACAGCAATAGACATAAGTATAGCAACTAACAACCTAGCGAATGTAAATTGGGAAGTGTTACAAGACACACAAACTCAGATCATCTGCCCATTGTAATAACCATGCATGAAAATGTCATTCCAAACCCAGAACCAGAGAAACCTACCTTCAACTATAAAAAAGCAAACTGGGAAGCTTTCCAATCAGAGCTGGAGGTGATGGAATATAAAGACATGGAATCAGATGATACTGACTTGTGGGCGGAAACACTGACCAATGAAATTCTGAAAATAGCAATAAAGTATATACCAAATAAAAATATGCCACAACACCTTAAACCAATAAGTAACATTAATAAGAAAAGTGATCAATCGAATAAAGAACCAGTTGCCTGGTGGAATAAAAGCTGTGCAGAAATTCATGAGAGAAGAAAAAGGGCCTTACAAAACTATAGAAATAACAGAACAGAAGAAAACTATGATAAGTATAAACTTATTAGGAATGAATCTAACAGAATAATATTCAAAGCCAAAGAAACTAACTGGAAGGAGTTTTGTCAGTCACTTAAACCTAGCACTCAAATTACAGAAGTATGGAAAAAGCTTAAGGCAATCAAAGGGAACAATAAGAAAACAATAATGCCAACAATCAAACTACCAAAGAGAGCAGAAACAGATAAAGAAAAAGCTAATGCCCTTGCCGAGTATTTCTATAAAGTCAGTGCGAAAAGTAGCCTTGGACAGGAAGAAAATGAGAGAAGAGAAAGACTTAGGATACAGTTTTTAAAAGAACTACCAGACCAGATAGATGAAACAAACTATTTAGATGCTGATATAACAGAGGAAGAAGTAACTAATGCATTAAAAGATAAATCTAATACTGCCTCAGGGCAAGATATACTTAGTTATGAAATCCTTAAGAAAGTACCCAAAAGAACTATAAACATAATAACTTCACTTTATAACAAAATCTGGAACTTAGGAAAGATACCAAAAGCATGGAAAGTAGCTATGATAGTACCCATTCTAAAACCCAATAAGGAAGCCCATGATGTAAGTTCATATAGGCCTATCTCCTTAACATCACAACTAGGTAAAATAATGGAAACTGTTGTGAATAAAAGAGTTAAATTCTACCTAGAAAAAAACCAGTTATATAGCCCAAACCAGTCAGGGTTTAGAGCAGACAGAAGTACAGTAGACCAGCTTGTAAGATTAGAACATGATGTAAAGCTAGGGTTCAAGAGGAAAGAGAAAACAGTGGCAGTCTTTCTAGATGTAGCTAGAGCATATGATGAATGCTGGCGAGATGGAGCTCTTTACAAAATGAAAAAGATTGGCATTACTGGTAAAACCTATAGGTATCTAGAAAACTTTTTACAGGACAGGTATTTTGCTGTACAGGTGAATAATGATAGGTCAGAAATATATGAACAACAGAATGGGATTCCTCAAGGATCAGTGATCTCTCCTTCAATTTTCACTATAGCTGTAAATGATTTAGCAGATGAATTTAATGACATAAAGAATGCAGTATCACAATTTGCAGATGACTGTGCCATTTGGCGATCTGGAAAAAACTTGGACCATGTTTACAAAAAACTTCAAAATCAAATAGACAAAGTTTCAGAGTGGATGAAAAGTTGGGGCTTCCAAATTAATGTAAACAAAACAGTAGGTATGATTTTCAGCAAAGGAAATTTAAAAAAAAAATAACAAAATCAATATAACCATTAAAGGACAGAAAATATGTACCTCCTCAACAACTAGATTTCTGGGCATAACTTTAGATAAACAACTAAATTATAATAAACATATAGACAATTTGGTAGAAAGCTGTAGGGGACCCCTAAATATACTAAGGATTGTAAAAGGTAATGGATGGGGGGGCCAGCAATAAAATAATGCTTATGTTCTACAAGTCCTTCATCAGGGGGAAACTGGATTATGCCAGCATAGTCTATGACTCAGCTGCAGCTTCTAACAAAGCAAAACTGGACAGGATTCAAAATGCTGCCATGAGAACTATTACAGGTGCATTTATATCGACACCAGTAGAAGCTCTAGAAGTAGCTCTCGGCATACCTCCCCTTGGTCTAAGACGGAAAGAACTGAGATTAAATTATTGGAGTAAAGTAGCACAAGAAGTGACCCACCCAGCACATAAAGCATTTGTCAAAAACCAACCAAGTGTATGGGACGTCCCCTTAAATAAAGATAGATATCCAACAGGGTGGAGAACTATAGAAGACCTAATGCAGTTTAAAGAACTATCAAACACAATTGAAAATAGTAATAAATACAGAAGCAAAATACCACCATGGGAACTAAAAACACCAATACCAATCATAGACTACTCACTTACTGAAAAGATCAAACAAAACATAGAAGATAAGGAAGCTAAAATGATAAGTAGAAAGTTCATAGAGCAACTAACTAAACAAAGTCTGGCCGTCTACACTGATGGATCCAAGGGTGATAGTGGGCAACTAGGTGCCGGAGTTGTAATACCACAATGGGGAATAAAAAAGAGCTACAGTGTAACGGAAGGGGCATCGATTTTTACTGCAGAGATGGTAGCAATTCTTAAAAGTCTAGAAATAATCGAAGATAACCCACCAGAAGCTGTTACGATATTTACAGACTCACTATCATCACTACAAGCACTAGAACACCCAGGTAAATGTAGCCGGCCAGACATAAAGGAAGAAATTCTAGCAATTAATACATCACTAGAGAACAGAGGATGTAGTGTGAGGCTAGTGTGGGTTCCAGCACACATAGGTATAGCTGGCAACGAGTTGGTAGACCAGAATGCCAAGAAGGGAAGAACAAGTAAAAACAATATAAAAGCAGGACTGGGAAGGTCAGAGATCAAGAGCCAAGTGAAGGAAACTATAAACGAGGAATGGAAGACAACATGGAAGGAAAGTAGAAAAGGCAGACACGCGTTCAAACTGCTAAAAGAACCAACGAGGACATGCCAGGTCAGAGAAGAATTAAAGATACCATCGAACAAAAAACTGTGGCGTCTCCGACTCGGTGCAGCATACTTCATGGTAGAAGAACCACACTGCCAAGAATGTCAGGAAGAGAATGACATAGACCACTACCTGATCCACTGTAAAAAGTATGAACAACAAAGGCTTGAATTAAAAACTTACTATAGAAATCACAATATAGACTTAACAGGTGATAAGGTTTTAAGTATAGATGCCCCAAGAGATGCCCAATCAATACTTAAAAGATATATACATAAAACAAAGGAAAAAATATAAGGTTAGAACTTCAGGAAAATCATCCAACTAAATAGAAATTAAGCAGCAAGAACTAACAAAGCATTAACAAAAAAATAACTACTCATAGGACAAGGAAAGACAAGGTATTAAAAAAAAGGGACAACAACTCAAAAAGAACAAATACTAATACAAATTAAAACCAAGTGTAAAGGACAATAGTTATCTATAAACAATACAAAAGAGAAAATAAAATTGACAAATACTAATATAAATATCAGCAACTGCAAAAGACAACAGGTATTTAAATAGAATACAAAATTAGTAAATAAAAGGACACTAAATACCCAAATTATAACCAAATTTCAGGTTGAACAGGGTAGACCAAGATGGAACGAGAAGAGGCAACAATAATCAGATGTTGAGTGCCCGATCTCCACCCATCAACGCATCAAAACAACAACAACAATGCAGAGGGCCAGAGTGAGGTGATAATATATGTAGATTCTATTTCATCTAGATCTTAATAGAGACCTAGGTCGGCTTAAGAGCGAAGTAATTCGTTTGATTTGCAAAATGAGTAAGACTTATGTAGATTCTAGAAAGGTGCCAACATCTGGGCCGATGAGTCTGTGGCGGGAAAGAGACGTAATATTTTTTTCTTTGATTTCCGAGAGATATATACTCTGCAAATCTAACTTTAATTCATTCAGTACTCCTCAGTCAGAAGACAGCTTCCTTCGTTCTGAATACTTTTTAGAGTGAAGTTCTTAGTTTCTCGACATAGCCGAGTTCTAGACTACTTGTATAAAAAGTGAAGTTTTCAGTTTCGCGCGATAGCCATAGTTCTGTTTTGGAGGTAAATAATAAGATATCTATTATTGTCAAGTGATTTTATTGTTAGTTCGATTCATATTTCACTAGTTTAATTTCTGTGCAGAGTGATTAAATGATAAATCAGTTATATTCTCTCTAGTTACTGTGTTACAGTGGACAGCAAAATAAAATTATAATTTCTAGCTAACTCATCCAGCTATAAATAAATCTAATTAAATTGCTAGTAATCAGTCAGAGAACATTTTAACTAACTAAATTAATGCACTGATTCATCATTGAGTATTGACGAAATATGTTTGTATTTCTAATTCATGATGATTGGGTTTTTTTAATGATTAGAATTTATTTCACAGCAGTTTTAAACGATAAGACAAGCTCTAAGTTTGCAGTTATAATTTAAGTTAATATCACCGAAGTGAATATAATATTATATTTTACGCGAGGGTAGGATAGGATTGTGAATATGCTATATGATGTTAAGTTTTGCATTTTTCTCCCTATTCAGTTCTGGGTCACAAACCCTATAAACTTACCAGCGGTTTCTGTTTATGTATAGCAGAGAATAACTATACGAAAAGAACTATTTTCCTGAAAATTTATATTGTAACTGGCATTGAGTTCCAGAGTTCTTTTCCAAATAATCAAAAGTTTTACAATGGGCCTGTGGTGGCGACTAAATCAAACATTTAACATAATCAACCCTGTGACATTTCTTGTATAACAACCACTGTGTTGAGAAGAAGATAAATCCTGAACAGAGTTATTTACCTGCAACTCGATATAACGATCGATTATTTCAAGCTACTGTACCCTTGTGAACATTAGACATCTTAATTATTTTACTACCTGGACAACAACAACAAAAAAATAACGTGACATTATCAGCATCCTACGTACCATAGTGAAGCAAGCGCTTCCCAAGATTTGAATTTATTCGCATTGGAGAAGCTGGGGCTTGTTTCGCCTAAACACACCATTGGATGGGCTGTATGTTCTTTAAACGATTTTTCCAGAGGTGAAGATAGTGTCTATTAGGTAAGAATACATGTTCTTGTGATCACAAGTGTGTCAGAGCGAGAAAATGCAGGGATGATATAATTCTTTGATTCTATAATCCATATATCCATTGATTGTTTTTTTTCTTCTTAAAGATTACATATGCTATCTATTTCAGAGTAGATTACAAGAAAAACCTCTGTTATTTACGATAGAGAGAAATCCTACACCATAGTGTATAAATATGTGACTCTTTGGGGGCAAATAACTTCTCTTATAACGGGATCTTGGTTCAACAGAGGGGGAAAGGATTACACCTATGGGTCAACTATGTTATTGATTCCTTAACCTATGTTTATTTGTGTATGATTTGATAGTCTAAACTTTATTTACTGTGTTGTGAAATTATTTATGATAAATAAAATTTGCATAAACATTATTCGAGTGTGTTAGTCAGCTTGTCCCTAATATATATATATATATATATATATATATATATATATATATATATATATATATATATATATATATATATATATATATATATATATATATATATATATATATAATATATATATATATATATTCCATTTGTTATAGTTTTCACGTTTGTACGTTAAACTGTCGTCACTTATGTGAGTCTGTCTGTGAGTGGTTGATATAGAGTATATCTATATAATTAATAGACTGTCTGACTCCTCTAAATCTGTTTGTAGAAGATATATATATATATATATATATATATATATATATATATATATATATATATATATATATATATATATATATATATATATATATATATATATATATATATATATCATTAGGATTCTCTGATCTCTGAATGCGTTAATTTCGCGTTCCGGTGTTTACCCAGAATTCAGAAGCTAAGCGTATCAAGATAAATGCTTTACGGTCGGTTTTCGTCGAGGTTTCAACCGTCATCAAAAGACTTACTGTCCCCTCACGGTTTTTCTCTGTAAGAATGCCCGCTTCTGAAGATCAAAGAGCCCAGGGGTTTCTAACTCCCCTGAGTACGAACTTCAAAGTGGCTGTGTTTTTGTCTTCCCCACGTGCCAGCCTGTCTGAGAACTATTATGATTGACAGCTGCTCTCGTGAGGGCGAGGTAAATACAGCCTTATTTGCTTTCCTGTTATGACTGACAGGTCACGCAGTTTGTAAACATTGCGTTAGCTCATGTTGAAACAAAAATGCAGGACAAGAGAGTAAGCTGCAGAAATAGACAGTGGGTATTGATACATGGTTTCTAGTCAATAAAGGAATAATAAATACAATTCACTCGTCACTAAAGGAGTAACTCAAACTTAGTTGTCAATAAAGGAATAACTCAAACGCAGTTGTCAATAAATGAATAACTTCAACTCAGTTGTCAATAAAGTAATAACTACGTACAACTCAGCCATCAATAAAGGAATAACTACCACTCATCTGTCAATACTCATCTGTGAGAGTTATCTACCCTTCCAAGATGGAGGTGAAATTCTTTTCTCACCTTAGACGCCGAAAGAAAAACACCAGGAATGTGTATATTTCGATGGATTGTACCATGTTATGTTAAATTATAGAATAACAGATATATCAGAGTATCTAGTGGTGTAGATATTTTCCTATAACTGACCTCGAAACCCTCGAATCGGTCGGTTGGATAGGAGGGTTGATCAGAGAGTTAACAAGTCACTATCGTAAAACAAGCGATTGTTACCGAAACAGAACCAGGCTCGACAGTAAACATGACTCATTCTAATAAGCTGAATACATTCGAGAACAAATGTCTTAGAAAACTCATGAACATCAGTTGGAAAGAATTCAAGACTAATCGACAAATAAGAGAAGACTCTAGGCAGAAATATGTCTCCGACAATATAAGGAAAAGACGATGGTCATATATCGGTCATGTCCTACGAATGCAAAACAACAGAATACCACTACAGGCGCTCACTTGGGTTCCTGAGGGTAAGAGGAAAAAAGGAAGACCAAAAGAAACACTCAGAAGAACAATAATAAGAGAAGGAATAACGTTGGGCCTAAATAATGTATAAGAGCTAAGAGGAGTGGCGTCACAACGAACAACCTGGAGAGCACTGGTTTCTGCCTTATGCGCCGTGTTTGGTGCTTAAAGAATTTATTATTATTATTATCTGTCAATAACGAAATAACTACAACTCAGCTGTCAATAATGGAATCACAACAACTCAGCTGTCAATAAAGGAATAACTACCACTAAGCTGTCAATAAAGGAATAACTACATCTCAGCTGTCAATAAAGGAATAACTACCACTCAGCTGTCAATAAAGGAATAACTACCACTCAGCTGTCAATAAAGGAATAACTACCACTCAGCTGTCAATAAAGGAATAACTACATCTCAGCTGTCAATAAAGGAATAACTACAACTCAGCTGTCAATAAAGGAATAACTACCACTCAGCTGTCAATAAAGGAATAACTACCACTCAGCTGTCAATAATGGAATCGCAACAACTCAGCTGTCAATAAAGGAATAACTACCACTCAGCTGTCAATAAAGGAATAACTACATCTCAGCTGTCAATAAAGTAATAACTAGGCTACAACTCAGCTGTCAATAAAGGAATAACTCCAACTTAGTTGTCAGTAAAGGAATAACTACAACTCACTTGTCATTAAGGGAATAACTACAACTCAGCTGTCAATTAAGTAATAAATACAATTCACTCGTCATTAAAGGAATAACTCCAACTTAGTTGTCAATAAAGGAATAACTCAAACCCAGTTGTCAATACAGGAATAACTTCAACTCAGCTGTCAATAAAAGAATAACCCCAACTCAGTCTTCAATCTCCATATTTTAAACGGTACACCTGAAAATGTATCGGTCAAGGAAATCTCATATGAACATTTGCCGTACATAAATAATATCAGACTTTCATAGAAAAATATTATTTTTTTTTTTTTTTTTTCGTACGCCCGCTAATACTCAAGGTGAAATCTCAGGTTATTTTTAATGTCTAACCTGACATTGATTTTTACGTGAGTATCCTATTTTCTTGTACAGAGACAAGTGTCCCTCGTCATTCAGGCAGATACTCGCCGTTTTCGGAGGTACCCATTAAAGCTGGGTCAGCTCAGGAGCCGCCAGTCCCTGGTCGACGACACTCCTTCAAATGTTCTCGCCAGATCTCGAGTTAATCCAGTCCAAATCCCGGTCGACGAAAAATCCTCAAATGCCGTCGCCCGGGTTTGATCCTGAATCACCCGGTCGCCAGAGCGGTGTTGTAACCACTACGCTAGCGCGGCTCCATAAAAATATTATAACCAGCCAGCTGAAATAATCAATTGTTACCTTAGATTCCAGTATCTCTCTATCAACTTCTACTGACGTAAACTCTTGACACATCTGTCTGAAAAAAAAAACAGTCCTACTAGTTATCTAACCATTAGACCAGGGGTCGGCAACCTTTCCATGACAAAGAGCCACTTATTTAATTTTGTCTCCATTTTATAAAAATTGTAGAACCGCATGAAAAAAAAAAAAAATAATGTATTACTGAAAAAATTGTATTACTTATTGTGTAGTAAAATGGCTTTTGACAAATATGTTTATTATTTCAATTTCATTCAGATAAGACGTAACATGATAATAAAATAAACTATACTAATGAAAAGTAAGGAAATTTAATGAGACTTTTGCTGTTGGATTTCCTTGCAAAGTTGGTCAATATTTGGTGAATAATCTATTGTTTTCATTTTCAAGCATGACTGGAAACTCACGACATTCAATTGGCTTCTTAATTTGCTTTTGAAATAATTCATGTTGGAAAATAATTGTTCACAAAAATATGTTGATCCAAAAATTGACAGAAGCCCAAATGCAAATTTCTTCAGCTGAACATAGCAGTCAGGTAAACAGAGTTGGAAGGACAGACAATGGTATCAAAATAAGATTACAAAAAGCAATAGGAGCTTTTGTTGCATTGGGAAACATATGGAGAACACGAAAAATCAAATCCAAGACAAAAATAAGAATCTTCAACTCAAATGTCAAGTCAGTCCTATTGTATGACTCTGAGACATGGAGAGCAACAAAAACAATAACCAAACAGCTACAGACTTTTATAAACGGGTGCTTGCGTAGAATAGACGGACTGAAATGGTATGACAAAGTCACAAATGTGGAATTGATGACAAGAAAAGTGCCAGTGGAACTGGAGTTGAGAAGAAGACACTGGCAATGGATAGGACACACAATTGAGGAGACCTGTTGATAGCATTACAAGGCAGTTCTTGTTCTGGAATCCACAGGGAAAGAGAGGCAGAGGTAGACCAAATAACACATGGAGAAGAGAACTGGATACAGAGGTGAAAATGATGAGGAAAACATGGAAATAACTTGAGCGGATGGCACAAGACAGGAAGACTTGGCATGTGTTTGTTGAAGGCCTATGCTCCTCGGGGAGCTAAAGGATATTGATATATAAATTTGACCTGACCTAGATTTGGTCAATTTATATAATTTAAATAGGAAATTGGATGAAGATATGCGTCGAGATCTTTAAAAACCACATAGAAAGCATAATTAAAGGAGAAAAATGTGTTGAAAACTTAACTTTTTGGCTAAAAATCCAATTTTCCCGGTAATTCGTTATCAGAAGAAATTTTTTATACCGATTACACTTCCGAGTTCTGAATCTCGTATTTTCTTAACCAATCATCGTTGTTCTTCTACTCATGTGACCACACACCTTGTCATTCCATCACAAGGGAACTAACTTCATCTGAAATTTCGTTCACAAACATAGATACCATCAGTCTAACTCGCTGATGTCTTACTCACAAAACATAAACAACACCTGCCATCTCAGCACAGGTACACGACATCCGTACAAAATGTCATGTGATACTTTTATTATTAACATTTTGATTTAACTGATTAATCACCTACAGATGTGCAGATGTGAACCTTCTATCGATTGGTAAATCAGAGAGTGCTGGACGCAACTTCTACAGGTATCCAAATATTTCACAGGTAAGTTGTCAAATGTAGACATTATAAAAATCATCATTTTTATCCTTCAACCTCCTAATCAGCACAGGCCGTCATCAAATTGTCTTTTTTTTTAATTTCAACATAGGCTTCTGAATCTTCAACTCAGATCTCAAGACATTTCTATTGTATGGCTGTGAAACATGGAGAACAACAGAAACAACAATCAACTAGTGACATACTTTCATAAGCGGGTGCGATGCGGTACAGAAATATTCAGGTGGTATGACAAGGTCAACAATGGGGAAATTGATGGAAAGAACCAGACAAATACCACGGAGCAAGAGGCAAGAAAGCGTCAGTGGTGTTGGACAGGGAACCAAATGATGGCATTACAAGGCAATTCTTGGTCTGGAATTTCTAGTGTAAGAGAAATGAAAAGACCGTCATCCAACTCGTGCTAAGACTTCCTGTTGTATTATCTGTTTAAGATCTTTCTGTAAGGGGTCCGCTTGCGATGATTGTTCCATGTTCCATCAGCAGCAGACAGGGATAAGAAGCTGTGAGAATAATTAACAGCAATAATTGTGGTTTCCGTGGGTCTCTGAGCAGAGAATTAAAGAATAGCACCAACCACATTTAGCACCCGGTGTGGGTCCTATCTTTGGCACCCCCTCCCCCTATCAAGAAACACACTTGCAAGTATATTTTTAGCAGTAAGTACTATCACAAAGTAGCGCAGTGGTTAGTGCACTGGCTTCCCGGCTCAGTGGTCCATGGTTCGATCCCCAGTTGAGGTGGAATTTTGTAGACCGCAAACGGCTCCGGGGTCGACCCAGCCTCTTGAATTGGGGACCAGAGTAACTCTGGGAAGGTTAAGGTGGTCGGCGTGATGCTGACCACATCATCCCTAGTTTGCTGATGGTCAAGAAAATATGGGCCTAACACCATATTCCCAATATGCTTCACTGGGCGGGTAACGGAATCCTTTACCTTCTTTACCCCTTACTATCACAAAAGTGTCAGATGGCACCCCCTTTCTGGCTGTGACCCGGAGCGGACTGCCTCCCCTCGCATTCCCCTTAGTACGCCACTGGCTCCAACTATCCCTCAGAATAGTTGTAAGACACAACAAATATCAGGTTATGAATAGATCTGATCAGACAAATAAGTGAAGAAGCCATAACTACAAAAACACATGTATTGCTTTGGCTTACGCTTCCATCAAGGGGACCTAATTTTTGGCCCATGTTTCTTAATTACATTCATTAATTAATTAAGCTATTACCCTAGTTATCACGAGTGCCTGAAAACATACAATTATGTGTGTAATATTTATTTAGTTATCATCACTGCCTACATCATACGTGAGCGTCCGATTGGCTGTGTGGTTAAAGTGCTTGCATTTCGATGCAAATTCACCAGGCTCTGGGATCGAAACCTGGCAGCATCACGCTCCAGTCAACCCAGTTTGAGTTAAGGAAGGCACAAGCAACAAGGAAAGGAACTGTTTCACAAAGCTGACTGGATCCCACCTCATAAAGCTGAGACCTAGTACAGTGCAATCTGTAACACGTCACTCTCCTACAGCAGTATCGACTTTGGACTGACTTTTTTAAAACCTACATCACGTGACCCATGTGGTTCCCCCCGGGGGGGGGGGGGGGGTCTCTGATGAGTCAAAGAAAAAAAAAGCTCTACTGCTCCTACATGCATGTCGTACCAGGCAACTGATGAGGTTGAGCATGAGCCTGGTAACCTCATCAAGTAAAACAAATTGCTACACAAGAAAACCTTCACTGCTAAAGCTTGTGAAGGGTTCTTACAAGAGGACAAGTTGCAGTGGTGTCTCTATGCTCCGTTGGGAGCAACAAAGGAAAATGAGATAAAAATAACATGTACCATTCCAGCGTTGTTGTTAATCTTATCACATCTGTTTTTGTGTCATATATGACATGTACCATTCCAGCGTTGTTGTTAATCTTATCACATCTGTTTTTGTGTCATATATGACATGTACCATTCCAGCGTTGTTGTTAATCTTATCACATCTGTTTTTGTGTCATATATGACATTTACCATTCCAGCGTTGTTGTTAATCTTATCACATCTGTTTTTGTGTCATATACGACATGTACCATTCCAGCGCTGTTGTTAATCTTATCACATCTGTTTTTGTGTCATGTATGACATGTACCATTCCAGCGCTGTTGTTAATCTTATCACGTCTGTTTTTGTGTCATATATGACATGTACCATTCCAGCGTTGTTGTTAATCTTATCACATCTGTTTTTGTGTCATATATATGACATGCACCATTCCAGCGCTGTTGTTAATCTTATCGCATCTGTTTTTGTGTCATATACGACATGTACCATTCCAGCGCTGTTGTTAATCTTATCACATCTGTTTTTGTGTCATATATGACATGTACCATTCCAGCGCTGTTGTTAATCTTATCACATCTGTTTTTGTGTCATATATGACATGTACCATTCCAGCGTTGTTGTTAATCTTATCACATCTGTTTTTGTGTCATATATGACATGTACCATTCCAGCGCTATTGTTAATCTTATCACATCTGTTTTTGTGTCATATACGACATGTACCATTCCAGCGCTGTTGTTAATCTTATCACATCTGTTTTTGTGTCATATATGACATGTACCATTCCAGCGCTGTTGTTAATCTTATCACATCTGTTTTTGTGTCATATATGACATGTACCATTTCAGCGTTGTTGTTAATCTTATCACATCTGTTTTTGTGTCATATATGACATGTACCATTCCAGCGTTGTTGTTAATCTTATCACATCTGTTTTTGTGTCGTATATGACATGTACCATTCCAGCGCTGTTGTTAATCTTATCACATCTGTTTTTGTGTCATATATGTCCCATGTACCATTCCAGCGTTGATTGTTAATCTTATCACATCTGTTTTTTGTGTCATATATGACATGTACCATTCCAGCGTTGTTGTTAATCTTATCACAGTTTTGTTGTTGTCATATGTACGCAGGTTGCAGGATGGATTACTTGGTTATTGTGGATAAGCCACTTGACATTTTCTATTGTGAGATACATTCGAAATCATCGTTCACGCTCTTTGGATAGAACATCAGAACCATGTTCTAACTAGAGCTCATACAGACTGCCAGATATGGAACATTTCGTGCCATTTGAACGTGACTGCTAAAAATTTTGCAGTGACCTTTCCATTGTATATTTTGTTACAAATGTGTTGGATGTAGAGAAGAATAATTGTACCGGAGAATTCTAAAAAATTATGACAAGGGGGAAGTTTCTGTTTTTCAATGTGTAGGAGCCCACCATGTGAAGTTCCTGTACTTTTTAAAGAGCCGTGAAGCTCCCGGTGATGTGGGGGGGGATAATAGGGCCACCGTTAGCTCAGGCATGTTGTAAGGGGCGACTAATATGAGGCTGACAACTACATTATATCAAACATGTAGCTAATGAAACCACCCACTACATTATATCAAACATGTAGCTAATGAAACCACCCACTACATTATGTCAAACATGTAGCTAATGAAACCACCCACTACATTATGTCAAACATGTAGCTAATGAAACCACCCACTACATTATGTCAAACATATAGCTAATGAAACACGCAACAAAATATGTAAAAAATGTAGCTAATGAAACCACCCACTACATTATGTCAAATATGTAGCTAATGAAACCACCCACTACATTATGTCAAACATGTAGCTAATGAAACCACCCACTTCATTATGTCAAACATGTAGCTAATGAAACCACACACTACATTATGTCAAACATGTAGCTAATGAAACCACCCACTACATTATGTCAAACATGTAGCTAATGAAACCACCCACTACATTATGTCAAACATGTAGCTAATGAAACCACCCACTACATTATGTCAAACATGTAGCTAATGAAACCACCCACTACATTATGTCAAACATGTAGCTAATGAAACCACCCACTACATTATTTGTCAAACATGTAGCTAATGAAACACACACACTACATTATGTCAAACATGTAGCTAATGAAACCCCCCCCTACATTATGTCAAACCTGTAGCTAATGAAACCACCCACTACATTATGTCAAACATGTAGCTAATGAAACCACCCACTACATTATGTCAAAACATGTAGCTAATGAAACCACCCACTACATTATGTCAAACATGTAGCTAATGAAACCACCCACTACATTGTGTCAAACATGTAGCTAATGAAACCACCCACTACATTATGTCAAACATGTAGCTAATGAAACCACCCACTACATTATGTCACACATGTAGCTAATGAAACCACCCACTACGTTATGTCAAACATGTAGCTAATGAAACCACCCACTACATTATGTCAAACATGTAGCTAATGAAACCACCCACTACATTATGTCAAACATGTAGCTAATGAAACCACACACACTACATTATGTCAAACATGTAGCTAATGAAACCACACACTACATTATGTCAAACATGTAGCTAATGAAACCACCCACTACATGAGCACGTCAATGCTATAGTGTAAGCTTCCTGCCCGGGGGGAGGGGGAGGGGGGACATGCTGCATTGGTGGTTCTAAAAAAAGTGTAAATAGGAAAATGATGGTGTGAATGAATATTTGTTTACGGTTTACTGTTTCTTTTTTATTTTTTTTAATGGTTCTGACATCGCAAGATTGTACATTCTTCTGTTGTATTAAAAAATTATGGTTACATTTATTGTACCCTGTTCTTACACTTACAACTAATAAACATGTTATAATGGTTACGCACGCTATGGTCGATACAAATTTATCCTATACAGTAAGTCAACATGAAATTAAAACTACAAAAGGACATAACTTATAACTTTCATTTTAGATTGAGATTCATTTGTTTAGTGCATTCTTGCTTTTCCAGAACGTAGTTTCATTTATTTATTTTTTCTTTTCGCTTCATTATGGAGCATAAAGATACCACAACAATTTGTACCAAAGCATTAATAAACCATTACAGTTCGTGGTACCTGTAATTAATTTGGTTTAGTGATGAGGTCGCCAGTCATATGACAATTATATTATTCCTCTCTTTATGAAATGCCTAATGACAAGAAAGACTTGAAGGCACTGGACATAAATCCAGCATCCTGGAAGGGATGAAGCTGCAGATCGCAGCTAGGCCTACAGCGTACCTCAGATTAGGCGAAAAGAAGTTCTCATAACAAGCAGGAAGAAATATTGCAACTAAATAATAGTGGGGCTTCGCAGTAATTATTATTGCATGGATACCCTCGCACGTGGGAATAGAAGGAAATGGTGTGGCGGCCGACAACGATGCAAAAAAACAGGAAGAAGCAGTCCAAACTGACTTAAATCCTGGTTAGGGCAACAACAGATATCAAAAGTATAATTTAAAAATATTATAACGAAAGGAATAGACAGAAAAAACTTGGTAAAGAAAGCCAGAAAGGCAGACACGCCTATAAACTGCTAAAAGATCCAACGACGGACAGATAATCTAGAGAACTAAAAAATGCCATACAATAGAAAACTGATTAGACTTCAATTAGGAACAGACTAAATTACATGGTGGAGGAACCATTATGTATAACATGCCTGGTGAAAAAAATATATCACATTAATGTGCTAACATGCAAGAAATCTGAACAGCACAGAAAACCACTCATGGAATACTTTGAGAGCACAAAACTCGCCATCGCCATCACTAGAAAACAGAACTTTTAAAAAATTGACCTACTCAGGAAGCTACACAAAAATAATAAAATTTTATATTACCAAAGCAAGATCCAACATATAACAACCAGAACAAATTAAAATACCTAGAAAAAAAAAAACAAACAAACAAATTCTTCAAACAAAATCAGGACAATAACTAATTTCTTCGTAACAAAAAACAAAAAAACAAACAAACAAAAAACTGCGAATCCAAAACCAACAAAAGCCCAGCAGAAACATTTAAAAAGTTGTCAATAGCGAGAGTAAATTGTCCTCTTTTCACACAACATGCCTAAGAAAAAATTCTCCGAATCTTTTGGCTGAATACCATCACCAACCAAGATCTGCTTACTCGGAGCAAGCAAGAGGACATGCACACCATCATAGCTGGCAGACGCTGGAGCTGGGTTGGCCATGTCCTCAGAAGAGACGCCAATGCCATCACAAGAACAGCTATGCTATGGACCCCTGAAGGAAAAATGAAAGAGAGGCCGACCAAAAACAACTTGGCGGAGGACTGTGGAGGCTGAGATGCAAAGAATGAACCAGAGTTGGGGCACTGTACGAAGGATGGCCGCCGACAGAGCAAAGTGGAATGAACTTATTGTTGCCCTACAAGACGCCACTAGGCGTGATGGCCACTGACTGCTTTGACGGTCGGGGCTAAGGATCAAAGAAGAAGAAAGCAAATAGCGAGAGTGTGCAATAAAGTTATCAGGGGGAAGGGGAAGAAGATACATTACAAAACACCTTAAACATTAAACATGGCCACAACAACAAACACCAATAGGACATTAAACAATGCCACAGCAAATGGGCAAGGATAAATTACAGTATGGAAGAGCCAACACACAAGAAAAACAACAAAGTAATACAACTAATAAGTGGAATGATCGAACAGCTATATACGCAAATTTATAACCCATATATGGTGTTGAACCGGATACCCCTGATAAACCACGACAAAACACCAGTGTTTCAAGTGCAGGGTTAGTTTTAAAACCAAACAAGGGATGAAGAAAAATAAACATGCACGAAAAAATCGCGAGGAACAAAAAACAACCGAAGGCTTACCGGCTACGCACCTCAGGGGCAGCATTCTCATACATAGTCATGACTGTAGGGGCGTATTGCCTACGACATTGTCTGCGGGCAAGCAGTATAAACATATTCTTCTCTCTCTGTCCTCGCAGCGATCACTGGAACTACCTGAGACAAAAAAAAAGGATTTAGTTCTGGTTATCTAAACCTTGAGAAAGGAGTTTTAATTTTAACTAGTTAAAACTATCATTTCTATTCTTCTGGAATCTTTTGAAACATTTAATTGAACAGCCTTTTGTTTCATGACTATTAGTTCGCACTATTTGTTCTCTGATAGGACTATCATTATGTTCAAGGAGTTATAGTTCTTAGGCGAGTCTCAAACATCGTGTAACATACGAGTTATACCTTGTATATTATACACACACAGATAACATACATACATACAAACATTCATAAAGAGTTAGTCAAAAATGTGCTTGAATAACTTTGACAGTTTATTACAAATTAACTACATAGTTTACTGTGATATAAACAATCACATAAAAAATTAAAAGCGCCGTCTAATTATCTAAGTGTTTGACAGTTACCATTTACTTTTCTTCAAAAGTAGAATCACCGAGTGTTAATCCTGCAAACAACGCTGCCCTATCAACTTCTTATCCATAGCTTTTGTTCCAGCATAGTTTGTTGTCAGTCTGTGAGAATATCTGCAGTGATTACATCATAACAACTCTTAGTGGTGTTGCAGAACACAAATGAATTTACTGTGGGTCTAAACCAGTTACTCAGTTAAGAATATCACAAGATTATATCAATGCATTATATTTTAATTAACATTCACATCATTTTAATTAACTAACCATTCTCCGAAAGCTTGTGGGATCACGCTATAACGATCGAAGGGGTCTTGCACCAACAATCTACTGAAGGGGAGCAAAGAATAGTAACACTGTACCCTACCATGCACTCGTAAAAAGCGACTAAAGAGGATTGGGCATGTTGCTGGTTACCCACCCATAACCCGTTTTAAAAAACTTCAACAAACATGGACAAGTCAAATACAGAATATATAAATCAACTCAGCCGCCCAAGAACAGGAAAAAGGTCCTCTGGAAAGGAGGCGCTGAATTCAATCCAAAGTAAGCGCCGAAAGGAGTCTGGGGATTGCCGACAGATCTTTTTTCGTCTAGAAAAATCTCCAGGGATTGGCACCTGGAAATGTTTTTCGCACTCTATGTGAACCAGGGACAACTGTCACCATGATAGCTAGCGGAAAATGACAAAATTACAGAGGTTAGAATAATCCTGGGGGTCTCTTGCGAGGACACGTGTTGAAAGGGCAATAGAGAAGAGAAGAGTGAACACATGAGAAATGGGTGGTGTCCCTCAGGACATGAGGAGGGAAAGAAGCCCTCGACAGTAAAGGTGTTTGTGGCTATAATGCTTAGTCCAAGTGGAAGCACAGAAGGGCAACTATATAAATGGGAGAGCAATGGGACAGGCAAGGTTGTAAATCTAAGCCAAAAAAGAAGGTTAAATATAAACATCCATCCAGTGTTCTGCACCAACAACATTGATAAAAAGAAGAATCGGAGAAAGGAAGAATTTTTACCACTAGGACTACAAAAAAGTCATGGACAAAAAGAAAAGGAGAAGGACATCACAAGTTTGATGGCGCGTAAACCTAAGCGCGAAGAATTAGGAAAAACCAGACAACGCCGTGTGGCTTTGAAAAAAAAACATGGGAAAGCATGGATTAGTATGATGAACGAGGAATGGGGTCCTCTTATTAGCTAACTTCTGTGCTTCAAATCAACTAGCTATGGGAGGAAGCATATTTCCACATAAAAGAAAATAAATAAAGCGAAAACATGGATATCACCAGACCACAGAACTGAGAATCAGATTGATCACATATGCATAAGAAAGTTTAGTCATCATTGCATGATGTAGAAAGTATGTTGAGGAGCAGATGTGGTATCAGACCACCATCTTCTGTTGGCTAAAACAAAATTAAAACTCAAGAAATTTACAAACAGTATATTAATAGCTATAGACAACAGTATAATGTGGGATATCTAAGATGTCAGGAAATAGAGAAAAATTTCAATCACGAATATCCAACAATGCCAAGTACTCCCAATAGCTGGAAGATGAAGCAGATACGGGAAGACCACCTGGCAACGAAGGTAAAAAATATAGTATGTAACGAGGATTAAAGTGAAGAAAGTACTCGAGAAGAATGAGGACAAACAGCACAAAGCATTAGGGAATAACAACATGAAATCCATTGATAATGATAAAAGACAGGAAAAAAAGACAGGAAAGGAGCATATTAAACAGAAGCAAAACCAGAAGAAGCTTCCAAAGTCAAGGTTCATCGAAGTGTGCATAGAATAGCAAAACAAGAGAAGTAAAAAAGAAACAGCAAAAGAGAACACGAGGTGACGTAATACTGAAAGAGAGTTGTGCAAGAGAGAAATCATGAGGAAGCTGTCAGCCAAAGGAAAATATGAGGACCTGTAACCACAGACACAGATAATCTAACAGGGAAATATAAAGCTAGCAAACGGCCATCCATAAAAAGATCAGAATTGGAAAAATTGCATAGTTAATATACAAGAACAATGAAGAGATGGACAGAACATTTTAAGGAACTCCTCAGTAGACCAGCTTTTTCCCCAACTAATCCCAGCATCCAGCCAGAGAAGACGAGCTACCAATCAGCTGGTGAACGACCAAGTGAGAAGGAATCGGGAAAGAAAACCTT